>OY744493.1:8262960-8497119 GCA_963556185.1 Pseudopediastrum boryanum
GATAGGTCTGTCAGACTGGCAACATGCAGCTGATGGGTGGGAGCCACCTTGAGTCTGATGTGGCCATGTGATCTTTGATTGTGATGCTGTGCTTCATACAAGCAGAGTGGGTCTTAGCAGAAGCAGTTGCCACAGAGCTTCCATATATACCGAGAGCAGAAGTAATTGTTTTGTAGTGTCTGGCAGGAACTAACAGCCTGCATCAACACAATTGAACCCCTTCTGGCAGATAGAGGTGATCTTTTGATGTATGTGTTGAGTAATGCATAATTGCCCGAAGATTATAGATTTGCCAGGGCCGTAGCAAAATGCCCCGCACCTCACCCCTTGCACCTGTCAATGCTAACCGTTGAACGCAAGCTTCGCGTTCACTCCAGCTTACAATTAATTGAACTAAGTTTTGGTCTTTGCTTTGTGTCCTGCCAGGGTGTCTCCCACTGCAGCTGAGCTATGGGAGGGGTTGGGTTGTGCATACCAGTGCTTAGGGCGGCATAGCAGCGCCTTGAAGAGCTACACCAGGGCCCTGGAGCTGCAGCCAGATAGGGTGTACTGCCTCATGGGAGCGGGGGCACTGCAGTACATGATGGGGGAACCTGCAGCAGCTGCAGACAGGTAATGGAAGGGTTGTTATTGTTGTTCATTTTATGATATGCCATAGCAAAAAGAGCCATAGGCCCCGCACCTCAAGCCGTCACAAGAAACAGCGAGGTGAAGCAATGGGAGGATGATATGATGGGATGGTGGGCCGGGGGGAGTGAGTGGGATTGGATCAGGATTTAGACTCCTGCATGATCTTGAAGGTTGTGCTGCACCTTCAAGTGTTGGTGGGAAGTTGTTTCATGCTTTTTAGGCCTAGGATGCTCCTTTTTCATATGCAGTTGTTGTCTATGGCATGCAGGTAGATTATAAAAGTGTGATAGCATTTTTCATCTTTTGTGTATGATATGACAGTTTCTCGCTGATGGTCTGCTTGTATTCTTTATAATAAGCCATTTACTGACGTTGACCATGTGTTTCTGCCGCTTAACGAGTGGGTACAGCTCTATAGTTGACAATGTTGTTTGTTTACTCTTCCAGCTGCTGATCATTGGTGACGAGGTTGCAGGTTTGCCTTACTTCCTTGTGCTTTTGTACTTACTTACTATCTTGGCCTTGTCATCGTGCTTTTTGTGTCATAGGTACCGTAGCGCCCTGCAGTTATCCTCCAACCATCCAGTGGCCCTGCTAGGGTTGGCAGAGAGCTTGTTAGTAGCAGCTTCTGCTCATATTCACATGGGGGCATGGGGGGCAGCAGCAGCAGAGCTGGATGAAGCACAACAAGCAGCAGCAGCAGCAGCAAAGGGGCCCACAGCAGCAGCAGCAGCAGCAGGAGAGGCTGAGGTAGAGGTGGGGGACCAAAGGGGAGGAGGGGGAGATGGGGTGAGGAGGAATGGGAGGGAGGTTAGGGGTGGGGGCCATTTGTTGACAGCATGGAAGTTACTGGGTGACGTGCTGCTGCATCAAGCACAACTCCCGCCAGCAGCAGTAGCAGCAGCAGCAGGAGAGGGGGAAGTAGCAGCAACAGCACCCGCTGAAGAGGAGCAGCAGCAGCAGCAGCAGCAGCGGCACCAGGTGACGTTGGGGCTACTGAAAGCTGCACGGAAGGCATATGTGAAAGCCCTGCATCTGAACCCTGCTGGTGCTGGTGAGCTGTGGGGTGACATCGCACTCACTTGTCACAGGGAGGCAGAAGTGCGGAAGTTGCTGGGGCAAGAACCTGTCACTCGATATGTAACCCAGGTGACTGGGAGTGACACTGCTGTGGGTGAGGGCCAGCAGCTTGAGAAGCTTGCAGAGAGGGTGGTGCATGGCGGTTTAAGGCTTTGTCCCTCTAGTGCCTGGTTGTGGGGTGTGCTTGGGTGGGTTAGTAAGGATCCAGGGGTCAAGGAGTATGGTTTAGTGCGCAGCTTGCAGCTAAACCCTCAGGATGCTAGGGCTTGGGTTCTGCTGGGGCGGTTTTACAGTGGCATGGGAGCACGGGATTTGGCGGCTAAGTGTTACGAGTCTGCTAGAGGGGTGGAGCCTTCTTTGGTGGCTGTGTGGGAAGGAATGGGTGCTACAGCTGCTGCTGCTGGTGGTGCTACTGCTACTGCCAACCCCAGCAGCAGCAGTACTATCTCAGGGAGAGCACGTGCAGAAGCACATGAGCTCTACAGTCACGCTGTGGGGCTTGGGGGAGGTTTAGAGTCTTGGTTAGGGTATGCCGCTGGGGCTTTACTGCAGGGCTTTGGGGCCCAAGGGGGTGTGCTGGCATGTGCTGTCAAGGCGTCTGCTCAGCTGCCACAGCTGCTTGCTGTGCAGAACAACTTAGCACTGGCGCATGAAGCACGGGGGAATTACAAGGAGGCTGTAGCATGCTTGGAGCCAGCAGTAGCACGCCTACAACAGCCTGAACACTCTGCTACTGCTGCTGGTGGTGGAGGTGGAGAGGCCACAGATAATGTTGAGCTTCTGTTGTTTGCACATGCAAGCAGTGATAGCAGCACTAGCAGCAGCAGTAGCTGGCAGAGGGCAGTAGCAGGACCACCAGCAGCGGCAGTAGCACTACAGCTCAACCTCGCAAGGTGCTACTGCCTTGTTAGGAGTTACGACAAGGCCGTAGCACTGTACCAGCAGCTGGAGCAGCAGGGGATGTTAGGCAGTAGCGAGCCGTATTCATGGATCTGCTACAGCTATGCCCGGCTGCAGCAGGGAGATGCGGAGGGGTGTAGCAGGGGTCTGGCAGTAGCATTGCAGCAGTCAGGGTGGGATGCTACAGCCAGGCTGCATGTGGTGGCAGCAACATTACAGGTGAGGTCAAGGGGGCTGGGGGAGGGGGGGGGGCAGGTCATGAAAGCAGGGGGGGAGTTCTGTTGCCTTTTTTCTGAGTCGTCTGTTTGTCTGTGTGAAGTTCAGCACTCTCAGCTCTTCGCCTTGATCTGTCGGCACTTACATACATTATTACACATGGGTTGGAGATATGGCCTGAACCCTGGGCACTGCAAAGGCGAATAGGTGTGGAGTGGTGTTATCAGATAATGAAAGCAGGGGAGGGTGCAGACCAAGTAAGCAGCAAGGGGTTGATGTGAAGCAGCAGCAGGGGCAGCGGGTGCAGGGTGTGTCTGTTCTTGTACCTGTATCCTTGCTCCACACCCATGACTGCGGACTAGCCATCTACCACCGCCAGTGCTCTGCTGTGCTAGCGGTAGTTAGCAGCTAAATGGGAACAAACCCAGCTGGACATGGCAACACACTGCTTGTGTCCACCTTCTTTTATTCTGAGATTATCTGAAATGCCCTGGCAGTTGTGCCATAGCTCCCGCACCTGAAGCTGGTACGAAAGCAGCGAGCAATGCTAGTCCTGTTCATTTGTTGGTAGTGAGGCGTGGATATGTTGTGCTCTGACTACCAGAGGGATAATCATGCTGACTTCATCTCTGCAGTGCGTTCTGTGCTGACATCTGCATCACTCATATTCAGTACGTCTGGGCAGGTGGAGGTGCTTGCTTTGCTGTTTATACTTTGAATAGGATGAAGCCTACTATACTATACTGTACGTCGGAAGCCAGGGTTGGTTACCAGTGCACTTAGTGTGTATGCTTTCTTGCACCTAAATACATGTGTACTATAACTTCTGCTGTCTTTCAGGATATCCATGTTTATCAGGGCAAAATGTATGCAGGGAAGCGGAAGCGCCTACCATCTGTACCTGCAGCTCATGTGAACAGCAGGTTCCTCAAACCAACCAAAAGGCAAAACCTCATGTGAATAACAAAGTGCATACTTGTTTGTCCCCCTGCAGTTCCACATCCATCAGCAGCAGCTGGAGTCGGCCCTAGGCCTGCTGTTTGATACCGTGGCACCACCACTACCACCACCACCAGCAGCAGCAGCAGCCACAGGGGATGCCTCTGCTTCTGCTACTACTGCTGTTGGTCCAGCTACTGCTTGTCATGCTGCCTGGGTGGTGCGGCTGTGGCTGACACTGCTGGTTGCAGCTATATCTCAGGGTTTAGAGGCAGTAGCAGATCAGGTGGTGCAGGTGCTGGAGGCGGCGGCTGCTACTGCCATTCAGGAGGCCAGGAGGGATGTGGATGTAGCATGGGTGAGGGACACGGGGGCATGGAGGGAGGAGGAAAGGGGTTTTAGGGTTTAAACATGGGTGGTGGGGGTTAGGGTTTATGCTGGGGCTGATGATGTGTAGGTGTGAGTGTCAGGTTGGCAGGAGGGAGACTTCAGGATGTTGGTGCAAGATTTGCAGCCCTGGGGATGAACTGTTAACTGGTAATCTGAGTATTGCGTATTGGTTCACATTCATGTTTATACACTTGTTGTGATTTCATTGGCTGCATATCAAAGACATCCCGTGTATTGCTCCACTGTGCTGTCTCCACACCATTTTGAGATGTAGGGCCTATGAAGCATGGAAGGATCATCATTTCGTACTGATTGCATTCCCTGCTTCTGTCTCTCCTGCAGGTTGTTGGCCAGCTGTCATCCATCAGGTCCAGTCAACATGCTGCAGCTGGTCAATGCACCCGTGCTTTGACCACAGCTGCTACTGCTGTACACACCTGCCCCTGGGACAACCAGCTGCGCTACCAGCTAGCTGCTACAGCTACTGCTGCTAGCTCTGCCCGGTATTGTAGTGCTGCAGTACGAGCCTGCCCTGCCCCCAACCCTCCAGCTACTGCTGCTGCAGCTGCTGCAAATGCAGCTACAGCCAGCAGCAGTAGCAGCTGTGAAAATGAAGTTTCAGCGGCTGTAGTTTGGCAGGGTGTAGCAGCAGCAGCTGGTCTAGGGCCTTCCCCTCTTCCTGCTGCTGCTGCTGGTGGGGTGGTGGTGAGTAGGATAACTGCCGGTCAAACGTCCCTCCCTGGGGTAGTGGCTGTAGCAGCTAGGCAGGCAGCTTTGACTGCAGTAGCAACACAGCCGCCAGCTGTAGCAGCATCAGCAACAGCCTGTGCTACGGCTGTTCGTGCTGGAGGTGTGGTGGGGAGTACAGCTGCTGCTGGTGGTGCTACTGCTGCTGCAGAGGAAATGCTACGGCTGCAACAGCTACTGCATATACAACCTGGCTGCAGCACTCGACTGTGGTACTTGTTGTCACTAGTGAGTCTGCAGTGGGCGGAGGGGCTGCAGCAATGTAGGGCTTACCGCAAAGCCCTAGCAGTGGCTGTAGCTGCTGATAAGCTTGTTGCTAAAGCCATGACAGATCACCCCGAGACCAAACAGCAAGCAGCAGCAGAGCCAGCAGCAGCGCCAGCATTACCTGGGATCTTAGGTATCATCTCAGCTGTACCCTCTATCTCAGGGCTGTCACTTGGCTCTAGTGGAGCTCCTTTGGGCAGCGCCGCAGGTGACACTCAAACTCAACCGTCGCTTGACTCAGAGGGGCTGAGTTTGGGCGAGCTACTCACTATGCGAGTGCGGCTACTCGTGAGCATCAGTGAGTCACATCTGAGGTCGCGGCGAGCAGGGGGGTTAGAGGCTGGTCACCAAGCCGCAATGGAGGCCCTCACCTTAGCCCTCTCTCCCTCATCTCGGGGTTTAAAGCTTGCTCCCTTGGCTCAAAGGCAGGTGGCACGAGCTATGGCAGCTGAGGGGATGGTTTCAGAGGCTGAAATGGGGTATAGGCAGGCCCTGATGGGAGGAGACACAGTGGCGGTTTTGGAGTTGGCAATGTTGCTTCAGGAGAGGGGTCGGGGGAGAGAGGCTCTGCCGTTGTTGAAGGGCACGTGGCAGCCTCTTGCGAGCAGTGTGTTATCAGGGGTTGGTGAGAAGGGTGTGGGTGGGCAGGAGGTGGGGGTGGGAGGTGGGGAGATGCTTGAGAGTTTGATGTTGGTGCAGGGGCTGCTGCTGTTGAAGCAGAGGGATTGGGAGGGGGCCAAGGGTTTAGTGCTAGGTGAGGGGATGAAGGTGGCGGGGGTGGTGAAGGATTATGCTCCTGTGGCAGCTCAGCTCATTGCGGCTGATGCTGCTTTACATCAAGCTGCAGCAGCTGAAGGTGCTGCTGCTGCTGATGGTGGTGGGGGTATGGAAGGTACAGGAGGAGGAGGAGGAGGTTGTGGTGAAGTGAAAGCTGCTTTACAGGAGGCGAGGAGGTGGGCATCAGCAGCGATTAAGTCTGCTATGGCTCTGCCAGGTAGTAGTGGTATGTCAGCAGCAGGTGTGGCAGCAGCAGTGTTGGCGGAGGTGGAGAGGAGGAGGGGGCAGCTGGGCAAGGCAGGGGATGCGCTGCAGATGAGTAGTGCTAGTTGGTGGCCAGCTCCCGTACCTGGGGAGGTGATGGTGGCAGTGGGGCAGTTGACAGGGGAAGGAGGGTGGGCAGCTAAGGGGGTGCATGTGGCACCATGGCTGAAGCAGGGCTGGGAGCAGCTGCAGAGGTAGGAGGGGGAGGTGTATATAGTTGTCAGTATGAGGCCAATTGGAGGGGGCATGGCAACCTCCACGCTTTTGAGCCACACAAGGTTACGGCAGCAGTAGAGCACTGCCCATGTCAGGCACATGTGGAGGGTTGACTGTATATGAGATAGATCACTGCACAGCTTTCGGGCCGTGCAGCGCCCGCGGCATAACTCCATCCAGTTTGTTAGTAGGGTTGACTGTATAGTGAAGCAAGGCTGGAGTTGCAGAAGTAGTGGGTGATGGGTAATTGTTGAAGTATCTTATTCGACATATAGGGAGTTGCATACAGTGGTTGATGTAGAGGGCACTGATTGAACCTGTATAATGCGTGCGTGTTATACGACGCTCCTGAAGCCGTGTCGTAGCATGATCAGGTTCATCTCGACTTGAACCGAAATTAGTCCACAACATGGCATTGCTTGTGTATCTGCTGGTCTACACATGAGTGTTAAGGGGGAAAGAAAGTAAACAGTGACCCCCTCCGATTTTGATGAAACTTTATAGGAGGTATCCCTAAGGTATCCTAACGCTAAGAGCCTGATGAAAACGCTGCCCTTCTGCTCGTAGCTCACCCACCAACGCTGCTGACGTCTGCATGGCATGACCGATGTCAGCCTTGGACAATCTTGCATGGACGATATATATGCATGGGCATTTTCCTTCGCATGCTTATCATGTGTATGGTTTCGAGCACTGCCCATTTGCGGGTAAATGGAGTTGAATAGGCCTGGCTAAATGTGCCCTCGAACTCCTCCTGGAGATTTACGGGATACTGGTATGCAGCCATAGCAAGGCGCCGGGAATTGCTCCAAAATAAGCGCGATCCTCCGGAGTCCACTAGTTCTAAAGTCTGGAGCTATCAGCGCACACTTCTGCAGCATAAAACTCAGCCCCGGGCCGGTGGTGCTCTGCGATGGCGATGTTTAGCAGAATATGTTTATTACAAGAAATCAATCCAGCAGAAGTCGAATGTTTCTGCACGAACCTTTCAGTCTAGTGGATAAAGTAGGATTCCCTTCCTCCCGTGCAATTCCTGCCGCCTTAGAGCGAACGGGCACAGCGGAGGCCGCTGCCGAGACAGCCCGGCCGAAACCCTGGGTCCGGCGACCCTTGGTATTCCGCCGCCAGGCTGGGGTCAGAAGGACCCCTTGACCATGCCCAATCACCGAAATGACCCACCCAGGCTTTCTTGGCTCCTACTGGCCCCCTGCTAGACTGCCTCAGGATTGCCGCACCTTAAATTTTTGTTTGTTTGTTTGTTTACTTTCTTTCCCCCTTAAATGATGTATGGACTGCCGTGTAGTGGGGAGGCCTCCGTTGTGGGTAGCGCTGCCCCCACCGGCACCGCCTTTTGACAGGGCCACTTGAAATTGGTATTTGGTCTCTTGCATTCAGACTGGGTGGCAGCGGTCATTCAATGTGCAGTAGCATGTAGTACCAGCCTACCTCTTGTCTTCATTCACCATTCATGTTTGATATTTCAAGCAATGAACAGTACTGGTACTGTGCATATCAATAGATAGAGAGGGATTAAGGCTTTTGCCATCCACTGTGGTATGAGCTTACTGTATCAAGGCTCAATCGGCAGGAGCAGCCAGTTCAATTCAACCCCCTCCTCTCCTTTTCAATGCAATCTTCAGCAGCAGCCTCCCCTGCTGCTGGAGCCTGGCTGGAGCATATAGGAGCCTATATGTGCCACTGCCAGCATGACTGTCAACATGCATACTGGCACAACAGGAAAAGCCAGTTGGCGGAACGGCAACAAACATGCTGTTGCCTGCGAGCTGCAAACTGGAAGTGGCCTGCAGCCATGCATCCATACATTTGTACTACTATGATGATGGTACTCATTTTATTTGCAAGGCCACTCAAACAAACTAACCGTGGGTTTTCAGCACAAGCCCAGGTGCCAAAACAAGTGAATGGCAAAACATTGATCTTGCTAAGCCACCACTGGCAATTGCCATTGGCAGCACAGTCAAAAGGACAAGATGTAACATGACTTGGATGTCATACACCCTTTTCTTGTTGGGCGGCCAACATCGGGTGAATGGAGGCATGTCATGCAAAACCCATTTGGTCAACCTCACATAGGAACTGGGGTCAAGTGCATAGGAGCATTACAACCATGCAAGCAGTGTGCTCCTTCCTACCCTTGGGCTCAGCAGCCACGGCCTTGCACTCAATGTTGACCTTGGACCTGTCCGGATTGATATGCAACCCACAGCAAAACTGAGTGCAACAGCAGCGCCAAGAGCAATGTCTCAAGCTGCTTGACACTTCACATACATCCCCACAGTTCAGCGCAGACAGACCCTGGCTTGCTAGTCCAGAGCATGAATGACACAAAGTCACCAGCCAAGCAAAAAGTAGCCATCCACCTGCCCGCGCATTCCATACCTTCCCCAAAACCCTCCCAGTCTCAACAGACAGCCTGCGTCCCTAGTGTCAGGGGGTAAGGACCCAGGCAGCCCATCCCTTCAGGATATCATCACAGGCTACTGACAGCCCTTATGCCACCACCATATCGTAACATACCGTATCAGCCCTCATGTGTCCGTGCAACCCATGCTTACGTAAATGTGACTGCTACATCTCCCATTCCCTTGTCCTCTCAGCAATTCTGCACAAGCTGATTCTGCCCTACTCCAGCAAGGACTTCCGGAGGACGATTACCCAGCATGCTGCACCCTTATTGGACCATGCTCCTGCTGCAATACGTAGCAGCCTTCCCCCCTCTCCCCACGGCCTTGTCTCCCTGTTCCCCCAAAAGCATTTTTTAGATGTACACTTGTCCAACTCCAGCAGCAGCAGCGCTAAAAGATGGGCCAAACTTCGCTCATCAATGCAACATGCACCCCGTGCAGCCTAAGTGCAAACACAGACAAACACACCCAGAACCAACGGCCAAACCAACAACTCGCGTGGAGGTGTGCACCATGCAATTGCTCATGATGCTCAGCAACTCCCCGCCATCCATACTTTCATACCAAAGACAAGCAAAGACCCTGCCAAATAGCAAGGTCGGAGTGGCAAGATTAAACCCTGACCTCAATGTGACATAGAGCAGCAAGGGCCTCCAACATTACACAAACCCAAACACCACGGTTCTGTAGCTTATGCAGGGCCTTGGAGCCCTACATTTACCCTCATACCACAGCAACAGGCTGGACACACTGGCCCCAACAGATAAAGCTCAGCAGATCCCTGCAATGCTTGTACTGTGCATGTTCATCACCTTGTTATCAGTTGAAAGCTGAAACGCCACCTCACTCTGCAATTGGGACCACTCATGGGCTAGTTAAACTGGCCACATATCGCTATACATGATGCAGGTTACATAGGTTACAAGCTGCCGCGCAGTGCTTTAGGCGCTGTCAGGCAACTTCACAGGAAAAGCAGCTGCAGCGAGTTATGTTGATAAACACATGCAGTCACAGGATAAGCCGCACACTTCAAATGATGGGGGAGCACCACAACAACAATCACAACAAACTCTCCACTGCTTGCCTCACTTCTCCAACAAGTGCTCTTTCACAACTCTTCCCAAAGTGCACCTAATGGTATGAATGTCCTAAGCCCTACACCCTCATGCCAGGACCACATGCGTGACACCAGGCTGGAGGTTACCCCACACAACTCAACAACTCACGTGCACTAGTGTGTTTTGTGTTTGTCCACTACAGGGAGGTAGACTACGCGGTTTTTACACCGGCAATCCATGCCTTTCAGCAAGGTAACTCATCTCCCTGTGGAATACAAATGGGTAACTTGCGTGGAATGTGGATTCCCAGATTTCCTTACCCTACTACGGCCTCAGCTACTCATGCTGCTCACATGTTATACCTTCGCTCCTCCACAAGGAAGCCAAACACTTGTACACAACTCACACATGCTCTGCTCCTCATGCCTCCCACCTGCCATGCTGCTTGCCTTGCCTTGCCTTGCAGCAGCAGCAGCAGCGATAATCCCCATTTCCTAATGTTGCTCTCACGCTCTCCTCCATGCTATCGCCCACTGCAATTCCCTGGCCCCTGGTGCAGGTGCTCCCGCCACTGCCCCTGCAAGCCCTCTAGGACAGCTCAGCCTTAGGGACAACAGCTGGCTGGAAGTCTCCGCTCAGCTGCCTCTGCTGCCCAAGCCCCCCTGAACCTTCTCGCCTCAGGCCACCCTGCTGCTGCTGGTGACGGTGCCGCTGTTGTGTTAGCAATGGCTGCTGTAAGTGCTCCAGGTGCTGGTCCTGGTCATGGTCTGGCAGCACAGGTGGCTCCAGTGCTGCCACTCCTGCTACTGCACCTCCATCAGGCATAATGTCAGGCAAATCCGCAAGATCTGGGAAATGCAGCAGCAGATTGGGCGAATCCGGTAACCCCTCTGTCCCAGGGTAACCCTCAAACACCCCTTGCTCGTCGCCACCACCCCCATCCCCAAAGTCCTCTGCATCTTCATCTCCCACATGGCCCTGGAAATGGTCCTGCTGGGGCATAGTAACCACCCCACCACCACCACCACCAGCAGGGTCAGCAGCTACTGTCCCTGCTGCTGCTGCTGGTACTTCTTTACCACCCCCCGTGGAACTGGACCTTCTAGTGAGGCCCTGATAACACCCTTCTCCTGCTACTGGAGGTGGGTCCCCAGTCTCTTCATTTCCCACTTCGCCTGTACCACTTCTCCGCCTTCCAAGACCCCCTGTTGGAGGTATGCCCCCTCCTTCCCAACTCCAACTCCTGTCAGCCATCACCCCAAGCTGCTGCTGCTGCTGTTGTCTGTGCTGCTGAGATTGATGCTCTTGCTGCTGCTGCTGGTGGTGGTGGTGTTGGGAATAGTACTGCTGATTATAAGCGGCTGGCCCAGCAGCAGCAACAGCAGGAGTTGCAGTCAAGGGTGACGCTGTTGCTGCTGCTGGCATACCTAGCTGCTGCCCCCGACCAACCCCACCTACAGGGCCCCCTAGATGGTGCTGCTGACTTTGACCGGCGAGTTGACCACGGTCTGCATGCCAACTGCTTGTATTCCAGTTCACAGTTGACCCAGGTGGTGGTGGTTGTTGAACCATGGCTTCGCTCATCACACTCCCCTGCTGCTGCTGCTCCAATTGTAGGGGCCCTTCAGGGTGCAGCTCCGGGAGGCGATTGCCTAACCCCTCCTGCTGCATGAGGCTGGCAATGTAACGGCCATGGACCTCTAGGTTGCGCTGTAGCTGTCGTTGGGACTGCAGAGGGGACACTGACATTCAATCAGGGAATGCAGCAACAGAAAGAAAGTTGGGCTTCCCACCACCAGGCATCTGCACATATCAACTCCCTCTGGAAGGGGCATGGTGTAAGAAGTCAGGCCTGTTGAGTATGCCATCACTGGAGCTTATACAATAGTGGACCATACTGCATAACAAGGCACAGGATACAAGCAGCAGCACCATGCATCGGCCCTTGCTATGAAGAGCACTGTGCGACTCTGCACCTTGGCTTCCATTAATGATAATCTCCGGTTGCAGCTCCCACCATGTACCGGTACTATAAGCAATGCTAAGTAGTGAGGGCAGAACGATCACCAACTTGTCCTGCCACTTTCAACACATGCACACCTATGCTACCGAAACTCATATTGACGGTTACACCCTTATCGTCACCCAGCGCCTTGCAAACCAAGCCCACCCTACCTCCAGCTGTTCGTGCAGCTTCTTCTGCAGTTCCATCTGCAGCAGCAGCGCCTCCTCCAGCTCCTTCCTGGTCACCCCACTCTTCCGCCCCCTAGCACTCTCCTCCCTGCCTCCTCCACCCTCTTTACTGCTGCTGCTGGGACCCTGCCCCGCCTCCTGTTGCTGAGAAGACCTTCTGGATCTACTATGCTGCTGACCCAATTGGTGCCGCTGCTCTAAAGCCCGCTGCTGCTGCCGCTGCTCCTCTGCTCGCTGCTGCTGCTGTTGCAGCATCACATTCGGGGTCCCCTGCTGCTGCTGCTGCTGTAGTAGTGGCACAAGGCTACTGCTGGGCTCCATCCCTGCTGTAGTACCAGTAGCTGTAGGTATGTCCACAAGAAGGGTTTCTGAAGGCCCGCCCTCAGATAGGCCCCCTCTACTCAATGGCCCACTTAGCGAGCGGGCAGCTTCAACACGCACCGACAAGGGTGCCCCAGGGCTCTCTCCCCGCAACTGCTGCTGCTGCTGCTGTGGCACTACCAACCCGTCTGGACTGACACATGCAGCACGCTTGGCCCCTCTGCTGCTGCTAGTAGGTCGAGCTTCACCCGATTCAGCCTCTCCTAATATGTCTGCTGAGCTCCTTTTCCTGCTGTGGCCCCCACCCCCCTCCACCTCCAGCCCACCCCCCATGCTATCTGCCCCAGTATCAGACATGACAGTCATGGTGCCATCATCTGGTAACCGGATATTGAGCCGGTACTTCTGAAGGTGCGACTTGATGTGGAATATTGTGAGGCCATCCACGCCCATCTGCTTGAGGACGCCTTTGGGGGTGGCTTTGTCTGGCCCACCTAGCTGGTTAACTGCTGCAACAAAGTTGGCATGGAGTTCCGGGGTCCAGCGTAGTCGGGTCTTAGGCGGGAGACCTGCAAATAGGGCGAAGTTCAGGTGGGGTGGGCATGCAAGTCCTGCCAGGCACGACAGCTATGGAAGATATGCTAAGGTGCAAGTTGCTGTATACAATACCATAGGGCTAAACTGGCGTGCTTGCAAAACACCTCCTGTCCGCACTCTGAAGCCTCAAACTCCTGATGGCAAGTATTGACTGCACTGGGGTGGGAGGAGGAGCTGGCAAGCAGACTGGCACTACCAGGCCCTTATTCACAGATTTGCTGCCGGGAGACAGCTGCTGGTCTGTGCCTTTTAACTTGCAGGTAACACCCTAGGTGTTCGTACATGCTGTGACCTTCATGTGCCTAAGCCATTAATTTGTCCTTGACCCGAGCATATGGTTACAATCAAAGCCCAAGCTATTGCTATCGCTTGAAGCCCCCTGCGCTAGCTCTGGCTTATCAGCGTGTGGCTGGGCAGAGAACTGTGGACTTGAGGCTGTTCTGCAGCCTGTATTCCTCCAAGCGCTCACCGGATTTGCTGCTGTCTAGGCTGTACATAGGCCCTGTGTACAGCTGAGTGCTTGGCACGCTGCTCAAGTGCACTGGCTCAGATGCCAATGAGGAGGAGTATGAGTGCCCGCCTGCTGATGGACCCGTGCCAAGCAGCTGCATGTTTGGCATGGCAGGAGAATGCAAAGCAGGGCTGCTTTGCGTCTGCATGAGCATCAAAGTTCGGCTTTAGAGCTGCTTCAGGAGGTTCCTGAATGCTGGGAGGTCCAACTGTTCCTGTACCTGGTAGTTGTCCAACTGCAGAGGAGGTAGTCCTTGCGCATAAAGCCTGTCCGTCTGTAAAGGCTGCTGGCACGCAGGCGGAACTAGTGGTACTAAGTGACTAGACTGTAATGCTGGAGCTGGTTGCAAGAAATCGCTAAATTGCCCCAGGTCCATGGTGGACGCATGACCGGAAAAATCGCTCTCGGGCCAAAACTGAAGCCAATTGCCCCCAGCTGGTTCTGTAGGATCCGAAGGATGCGACAAGCTATGGTCTGTCTGTTGGTCACCCATGTCTAAGGCTTTCCTTCCAACACGTGCTCGATATTACGCGCGATGATCGTAGCAACCCTTCCTTCATACTAGCCTCTGTCGAGCAAGCAGACTGCATGCCAGCGTGGCATGCACTACTAATGCACCGTGCTGAGGCGTATTGAGGCTCCAAAGGTAGGCAATGGCAATTGCCAACGAGCTCCAAACTCACAGATCCATGGCGCCCAGTTAGAGCACCTAAGCGCAACCAATGACCAGCCTGCCTCATCTCCTGGCAGACAGGGTCTCTTTGCTTTGGTCTTAGGCCTACTGCCGCCAAGAATATGGCCAGTTACACGAATATTCGTGCCTGACACACTTTGCCAGGTTTCAGACAACGTGCGGGGTTTATGCGTAAGGTTCGGGTTTCGCTTTCTCACTGGTGAAGGGCTAGCAAGGGGGGCGCTTACATACTTTGAAGAGCTTATAGCGGTAGCAAGTCCTTCATGACTCACCGGCATACGTGAAGAGACCCACAAGATGTGCAAGCTGCTGCACAGCGGAAAGGAACACTGTACGGCCTTCATTTCAGAACCTGGATCAGCGATACATGTCGTGAGCTCTCCAACATGACCCCTCCTTTCACGAGATATCAAAACAATGTAATCATCATCGCTCGCCTCTCCACCCAGACCTGCAGACCACGACGTTCATGCAGAGGTCACTCCCCTAGAGTGCACATAAAAAACGTGACCCCACATCATCCCTGGACCCGACTTGCCCCCTCAACACCCCCTCACCTCTGCTCCTGCCTACATAATATGATATGTTCCAACCTTTCCAACCACCATCCTCATATCCCCCCTCCAAATCCTATCCTTTAACCACCTCAAGCCCTTTGTACATTTTCTATACTGACAGGAACCAAAACGTACACACCTACAGGCACGACTATCATGTATGAACATTCCGCTCTACAAGCTGTATCCTTGCACCCTGTACATTCCATCAAGATTCTTCCCATCACACAGTCAGCTCAAAGGTATCAATGCGTGCTGAGTCACTAGCAGCTGCAAACAGCGTCCTGGTGCCAGTTGCCCACTTGATGTCATTGTATTGCTTCAGCTGGCCGCCCCTTGGTGCTGTGGCTGGCAGAATGGTGGGCATGTTGTTGGGCCCGCTGATGCGAGCAAAGTCCACCAGGAACAGACCCTGTACTGTAGCCACGGCAGCCATGGCAGGGTTAGGAGCACCTGCAGCAATCACGGGAGCAATAATGGGTGGTGTTCAGAGCTACTTGAAGAAAGCACAGGACCACATGCTTTATTCATGTTGCCTACTCCCTTTTACTGAGGGTTGAGGCCACTGTGCCCAGCAAGCAGGCCACAGCAGTAGGGGAGAGACTAGCAGGACTCAACAAGCGAACCTGAGCACAACGTCTTCAGTTACAGCGGTGCCCGTATGAGCAAAGCAACCCAATAATGAAAGAAACTTCATGTAGGGATGGAGTTCATGAGCTCTCTCAGAAGGTAACTCTTTATTTGGTACCCTAAAGAGCAGCTTGCTAACCAAGCCCAGTGGGGCCATGAGCCATAGACTCTGCCTGCTTGTAATCTCTGATACCATGCTGAGACTGTCGCGAAATGAGCTGCCAGGCACTGGTTCCTCGCAGACATGCAGCCGCATAGCCCACCTAAAACCTTGCAGCACATACAAACATGCGCTGCTAGTGCATCTATTAAAATTCCACCACATCCTGCTTGAACAGCTCCTTTGCAGTGATACCTATGCCCTGATCCTCATTGCACTGATCACGCACCAAAGATATTTCACAGTAGTTCTTATGGTAAATGCCGAAGCTGTGTTAAAATTGCTCGAGGTAGCAGCTATAGTTGGACGCCAAAGCCATTCTTCTTTCAATCGTGGATTCTTACATCCAGTGCATAGGATCTCAATCTCCTCACCTGCAATGGCCACCTTGAGCACTCCCCCATTCATCCAGCTAGCTGCACTAACAGGGTTGACCTGTGCAGCCTGCCCCAGCATACGCAAGTCAAACACAAACACATTGTTGTCCAGGCTGGCTGTGGTGAGCAAGTGCTCATTAGTGTCCATGCTGGTCACCATCTGGTGATGCTTTGTCACCAGGCCTCCTGCCTGATCTGGCATGCGCACATCCCACAGCCGCACAGTCTCATCACGAGAACCTGCAGGAATATGGCACAACATTGCTCATAGCTGCAACTTCTCGTGTGGGCTTCATATCCATACGTCCCAGGCCTCAATAAGCAAGCTGGAAAGCATGTATCCCATGAATTCCTGTGACATTGTAGCGATCATCTTTTAAAGATGACATTTACTTAATTCAGGGCTGCCCATAGCATAAACTTGCACATCTGTGAGCGACTCATCTTCCCCTGAAGAGCCATTGCAAGCATTCCCCAACTCCAAGACATACTCCCCCAAACAAAGCATACCACTCTAGCGCCCCATGTCCCACCTCCCAAGCCCCCCACCTGACAGGAATGCATGTGGCTGTGTGCTCAGTGGTGCCACACAAGTGACCAAGGCAGTGTGGCCTGCAAAGCTGTTGACCGGCTCCACTGCACCCCCCTTCTGCTGGCACACTGTGTTGATGTCATAGTAGCGCAGCAGCTCCTTGAAGGCCCCTCCTGCTGCAGGGTCCTTGATGGTCTCACCACTGATCAGGCCACCAATGTCAGGCAGGGAGCGCACACAGGTCACCATGTCCACCTCGGGACGCATGATGTCAGCACTGTGGTGGGGAGGACATGGGGAGGGCAGGGGGTGGGGGTTTGAGAAGTAGTGAGAGGAGAGAGTGGAGGGGAGGACATGGGGAGGGCAGGGGGTGGGGGTTTGAGAAGTAGTGAGAGGAGAGAGTGGAGGGGAGGACATGGGGAGGGCAGTGGTGGGGGGAGAAGTAGTGAGAGGAGAGAGTGGTGGGGAGGACATGGGGAGGGGAGGGAGTGGGGGTTTGAGTAGTGGTGAGAGGAGAGAGTGGTGGGGAGGACATGGGGAGGAAGAAGTAAGTAAGTGTGGGTTTTTACTACAAACAAACAAGTAGTGTGTTTATTACTACTACACAGAGTGGTTTGTGTAGTACTCTCCTACATGTAGTGAGGGGAGAGAGCTTTACTGCCACATGACGTTGTTCCTTCACATAGCATCCAGCAATCAGCTCACACTTGCAGCACTCCACAGCCATGCCATGTAAGGTACTTATCAGGGTCAGCCTGCAGTCTGCTTGTCTCCATCTCATGGGATGTTAGCTCTCAGTCTCAGTCTCTCACCCTCAACACACTGAAGAACTGGTTGGAGTCATGTTGCGGTGCTGCATGGTCCCAGGGCAGTGCAGAGTTCCCTATCCAAGACATGCAGCATTGACTATCCCTGCTTGCCTACATGGACTAAAAAACGGTGTCAACTTTTTATGACAATTCCACAAGTAGCCCTATATCCATAAGCGCTTGTGGCTTGGGGCTGCAATACATCAGGCTTTGCAGTACCAGCCTATACAAGCAGAACACTTGAAGCAAAGAAGACTCGAGCCCAGTACCTCAGGCCTTGCGTGCAAAGCTTGCGCCCTGCACCCCCTGCACCTTTCGGCACCAGCCTCATTGCTACCCTCACAATACGATTAAATGATCTCCTCTTGCTTCTTAGAAAATTTTGGGTTATTTCATGAACCAATCCTCCTCCTCCTGCCCATCACTGCCGTAGCATCATTGCTGCATAAGTGCTGCTACACAACTGCGAGGAAAGCTACCCACTTCCCCGGAGCCGCCAACACAGCAACATTTGCCCCCCATCCCTCCCCCCCAGGTCCCCCTTACATGGGTGTGAAGGCTGCGTCCAGGTGGTGCAGGCTGATGCGTGTGCGTACTTGGCTACTGGGGTCATACACACCACACCAGCTCATCAGGTTCTGGCGGGAGTTGATGTCTATGCCACACACATACATGCCAGGGGTGGGCATCCTGCATGGGAATGAAAGAGGGCACACAGCAGGAAAGAGTGTGTTAGCTAAAGAACACAGGTGAGCACAGAGGAGATAAGGGCCAAAACCTTTGCTGCATTGCTGTGCCATCAGAAAGTATCAAAAACAGCAGCGAACAGCTTCTGACAAACTATAGCCAAGTCCGTTCCGGCAATGCAGAGTTTGGAAAGTGAATCAGAAGTAGTGTGTGAACCAACTGGTCTCTGTACTGCAACCTGCACGCACCTGTTGTTTGCGGATGTTACATAGTCCAAACTGCATGTCCTTGAGTTTACGTCAGTGTCGCAGTTGATGCATCTCTTTCCGGCGTGCATATCTAGGCACAAGGAGCCACACTGCATTCTCTTTAAAAGGCCAATCCAAACGTGTCCAGCCACTCACACAAAGCAGCCCTCAACCAGTCCCTTCTGTCCTGGCCCTACCTGTGCACCAGCTGGCCATTGCCAGCCCACACTGTCAGCTCCACATCCTTGCCACCTGCAATGATCTGACCCTTGCTAGGCTCATACGCCAGGGCAAAGATGGATCCCTCTCCACCACTGAAGCTGCTGGCCAGGGACAAGGTACCCGCAGGCACTGCTCCTGGGGCTGCTGCTGCTGCTGCTGGTGGAGGCTGCTGGACCTGAGGCTGGGGCTGGGACTGCGGGGGAGCTGCTGCTGCTGGTGCGGGGACGGAGGTGGGGGTGGGCTGCGGCACGGGGGCAGGGACGGGCTGCGGGACTGGTGCTGCTGGTGCTGGAGCCTGAAGAGGTGGAAGTGGAGTGTGTTGAACAGTGTTAAGATGTTAGCAGAGATAATGATGAGAATGACTTCGATTGAAATGAATTTTACCCAATTTGGTTATTTTGGGAACATCTTTAGCCTTGTGTTGGCTCCGCATTTTCCTCCATTGGCGTAACTTTCATGTCGTGAACATATGCTATTCTTAAGTTTGCATTAGCAAGCCAGGTATGCAAACATAAACAGAGGGGGCGCCAGAGTTGGATGTATGAAAAGCACCGGTGCACATGCATTAAGTTGCTGGGCGCAATGATGCAAAAGACTGCATGGCTACCAGTTGGCAAGGAAGCAACAGACATTAGAAATGGGCATGGCAAAAAACTACCACCATCAACATAGCCAGGTGAGCAGCTTCATGTGCATCGTGGCTTACATCGTGGCTTCAACCAGGCTGAGGGTTGCAGGATATATACTAGCTTCTCTCTTCTTACCGGCAATGGTGCTACTCCTGCCTTCATGAGCTGGTTATTGATCCAGGTGAGGTCCGGGGCAAACTGTGGCTCCTTCACAGTAGCCAGGACGGTCTGCAGTGACGCCACATGACTCTGGTTGCAGCTGCGCACCTTGTCTAAGCACTTCTCTAGGGTCTGGCCTGCAGATGGACCAAGGGCACAAAACCAGAAGTAAGCGAGCGGAGCATAACAGCAAAGACAACCACGAAGACTGAGAGACAAATGGTGGGCTGGCTGCAGTTTAGGCTACCTGGTTCCCTTTGAAGAACCGGCGATAAATACCTGCGGGAGAGTGACCACACCTTTCCAAATCATAAAGCCTCTGCGACCGAGCAAATATCACATATCCTCTGGCAGTGCGCAATGCATGATGATTCCCTGACCCAAAGTCCACACTAACTCGCTAGCAACCCAATGACAGCTGCAGGCAATTTTATAATCATCCAGCATTGTATCATGTGACACCAGCTGGACCAAAGGCAAGCCCTTCCCTTCCCTTGTGTGCTGCTCCTCACCTAACATGGTGATGGCTGCTGCCCTGGCATCTGGCTTCTTCAACAGACGGATGATGGTCTGCAGAGCACCTGGGAGGACACACAGAAATCAATCAGAGGTTAAACTACTACCTTGAGGAGACTTGAATGCTACGGGGATTTGTGCAGTGGCTAGAAGCTTCACTAGGCACCATACACAGCGCCCAGGTAGAAGCCATGCCAAAGCCCAAGATCTCCATTACACTACAGATGTAACGCGGCCTTCTTTTCAGCTTTACATGGGTTAACAGCAGTAATGCTCTCCAGCAATGATGGGATAGGCAAACAACTGTTGCATTGTATAGAGAGCAAACCTTACGGGTTAAGTGATCCTTGGAATGGATTTGCCACATAGCATCAGCCACACTGATTGTGAGCTATCCTAGCCTTAAAACATGTGATTCCCCTGGCCTTTAAAATGAGCCCTCAATCACCATACCCCAGCCTAGCACCTGTACCCAGCACAACCGCCCAACAGGCCACCCCAAACCATATCAAGCACAGCCCATGCCTATCCCATTTGCCACAGTATCTGCAAGCCATATTAGGTGGCCCACACCCCCTCGCCCTATGCTTAAGCTTCTGGGTAGTAGCTTAGACTGGATTTAGTTAGCTTGTAGGACTGTGCTGGCAGCTGCAAAGGGAGGTGGACGGACTGCCACGCTCGTCTGTAGCCGCTATCAGCCACAGCCGCAACAGATGAGCTGACGGTGCTATCTCCTATGGTCAGGTGCAGTAATAGGCATTCGCATTATACTCATACCGCTAGTCCCTCACCATCCATTTGCACCATGGCCATGTCCACCAACACAGCAAATGCCTCTGCCTGCAGGTAGAACTCCTCACGAGCACAGTTGGCAGGGCGCTTCTTGGTGAGGTGAGACAACACCTGAAGCAGCAGCAGCAGCAAGGGCAGCAGGGACCAGACCATCAGCAATGGTCCTCAACTCATATTTGTGGATGAGCACAAGAAACTAGTTCAGAGCGGGCAGCCAGTCAGGTCGCTGCATCTTACTACCAAACGCAAGTGTCGGATAGGGGTCCCCATGATAAGCTGGATCAAGAGCAAGGCCGCTGACGGCAAGCCTCATGAGAACGTTTTGGCACTTGGCATGCAATGGAAAGGAAACATTGGGCTTACAACGCACATGTGAGGAGACCAAGAGGTGAGGCCAGTGCAGAAGCAGCAGGTAGCCGTACAAAATAAGGGGCACCAGCAAGGCCCCACAGGCAGGGCATGGACATCCACTATCCAACCAATTCATTCACTTTTGTGATACAAGCAGATGGTGATAGAAACCCACTGCCAACCCACTGATAGCCTGTGAATGAAGAGGGTAGGTCATAGATGAAATGGAAGTACCAGCGGTGGGAGCTGGAGGCCTCAACCATTTGATGGTCAGTTCATTGTTGTATGTGCTTGGGGTGCAGCCATACATGCAAAGCTTTTAGGTGTCAGAATAGCTGAGGACTGCAATGGATGCAAACATGACCACAATCGATGTAAACGGGTGCTCTGTGGCAGCTGCTGCCTGCCAGTAGTGCTGTTAATGCGTGCATTACCGTTGTCTTGTAGAGTCTAATACATCATGCCGTGCTCTCACCCGCTTAGTAAACTCATCTCTGAACTGGTTCTTGTAGTTGTCAGGCAGGACCTGCATGATGCGAAGGTAGGGCTCCTGCAACAAGGAGAGGAGGACACCTTCAGCCGTAAACTAATAACCAGCGGGAAAACGGGGATAAGAATCCAGCCCTCCTAAAACGTCCTGTGTTAGGAAGTGTTAAACCGTGGCTTGGATTATTAACACGGGCAACAAAGGATGCCTCGCTCTTTGAATTAGGTGGACTGTGGGTTGCTTCAAATGGTGGGACTCTCCTTGGTTGATACTTTGATTCATCGCTGCTCTTCCCACTGCTCCAAGCAAGCCCGGCCACACCATGCAAAAGCCAATGACTCAATATATTGGCTGCCAAGCCCGGCATCATTGGGCTTGACTGACTGGATATCAATGACCTATTTTCTACAAGCAAACAGGGGGAACCACAAACACAGAACGATACCCGAGGTTGGACCTCGTGGTCGCGTTCGCTGCATGCGAGCCTTGCATGGCTGCTATATTTGCAAGTATGCATTACATGCGAGCCCTCTGCATGCTGCCATGAGGTAACTCACTGCTTTGCGCTGTGGTTGTGCTGTGAGGTTTGCTGGGTCAAAGGCTGCTTGGGTCAGTGCATTCAGCAAGTCCTCCAGTAGAGCCTTCTCATCCCCTCCGCTGTTGTTGAGGACATAGGCAACACCCTGGGCCACCTGAAGACAGAAGATGTAACAACAGATGAGAAGGCTGCGGGTTGGTCTTTCTTGACAGAGCACAAGCCTGCTGCAACTGCTGTACCTCATCAAGACGGGTCGGGTCTGCCAGGCGACTGATCAAGCCATAAAGGACCTCTACTGGCTTCTGACCAGGGGGAAGGTTTTGTACAAATGCTGGGGTTGCAGGACCTGATTTGGGGGCTGCAGCTGCATTCTTGACAGAAGCGGCTGTGTCAGCTGCGGTCTTCACGTTCACGCTGAGAACTGGCTGATTATTGCTCTTTACATGGTCCGTGAGCGCCCTGAGCATGTGGCAAGGGATAATCAAGTGGTGCAGAATAGTGGGAAGCGGCAAAGTGTCATCTGCGACACGTCACCTGATGGTGTTCAGCAGCTCCTGGGCAAGTGGAACCTCGTTCGGTTCCAACTCGACTTCTACGACAATTTTCATTGCAACCAAGGATCTGCTCTTTCGCTTCCCGCTGAACGGTATTCTGGGTCGCCACGATCAGCTAAAAGTCATGATCCCCTCCTGACCTGCAGGCTGCTCCATAAACACGAGGAAGGGCCTACTGCAAGAGCACTACCACCACACTGTTATGATCCGACATGAACGCGCCGCTATGGCTGCCTTATCATGCCCAGGACCTCTAGTGAGGCCGTTGTACGAGTAGCACTAGCAGTACAGCATCGTCTGGGGCCAGATTTAACATCGACCTGGTTCGCCCGTATGCGTTAGAGGCATAAGGATGCGACTCACGACCCTCCATGTGCAGATCACAACGCCTACCTACTAATTGTTAGCAAGATGAGCATCCGGTCTAAGTACCTCATAACAGTAATTCTGTTTAATCGATGTAGTGTAAGCTTCACAGCGTATCATAGCAGAGTACTCGCATCTTCATTCGCATAAATACTGGGTGTCCTCAGTGATGGAGCAGTGTGAAGGACACGGTTCCAGGTAAAGCATGCAGTATGCGGGCCAACAACTGGTGCATTTCTTTGCATGCCAGCTGTGGGAATGCAGCATGTGTTACTACGCAGGGAGCTGTCTGCGAAGAACCAGCAGAAGATATGGGTTGCCCTTCTGAGCATAGCAAACAGTGCTAACAGTCCTCCACTCAGGACTCAGCTGGCCTGAACAGGAAGTCGGTCTCACTCAGACTGGTAGCATGACTCATGCTACCAGTTTACACCGATCCATCGGTCAAAACGGATCAAGGAACATTTAAAGAAGACAGCACCAGTGCACCAGCGAGGGCAAGATTGCTTTGACAAGGATACACGAGCTTCCGCCTGAACAGTCCACTCCCCTTGCGCCTCCAAGCCCCTAACATGCTCTTGGTACCTCCTAGAAAGTTTGGTGGCGCCGTGCCAATATTAAAGGCAACGCCAATGTGTTGCAAGCACAGCAGGAAGAGGCTGTGTCATGGTCTGGTGCAGCTGCACAGCATGGAGCCCTTCCACATGCAGGCACGCCCTAACAATGCCATGCACTATGCATATATTGGCTGTGCTCAGGTAGCTGAGGGAACATACCCCAGTCCAGGCTCACGTGTCTCTGCGAGGGCGGACACCTAGGGGGGACATTCGAGCTATGCAACTCCCACAGTATGCAACTCTCACAAGAAAGTCACATGCAGATCCAGACATGCATCAGTCACAAGTGAAGTTGTCTGCGGCAAAAGCCGCAGGGTATGCGCCAAACATGCATATGCGTAGAAATCACTGACTCATGTCGGACATGTACAGTCAAGTTACAGGGCAGCACAAAAACAAGCTGCTGTTCAAGTCGGTCAATTAGTCACTTTGGTATCATGCATGCCACAAGGCGGACAGCATGCATGCGACACAGGGAGGCGCCGTGGGCGTGCCCCATGCCCCTTGGCGTCCGTGCCTGCAACCACCCAATGAAGCGGGAGCCCCGGAATCGCACAAGGCGGCATCGACACATGCATCCTCAAGGCCCACCCTGGCAAGATATATGAGACACTATCATAGTACCTGGCACCCCATGCAAACATTCGAGTAGCCCTGAAATGTGGACAGGATTTCTTGGTTCAGCTTAATAAACCTGGTGTCAACCACCCCCGTATCTGCCCGCCTGGGTGTTACCCACTCTTAGTGGCTGAGTGAACACCCACCTCACTCATCATCCCCTGCCGCTTCTGCTCCTCCCCCTCCCTCCTCCATGTCCTCATCCTCAATCTTAGGTGCCAAGTAGTACCGCAGATAGCCCATGTCAGCAATCTGGTACTCCACCACAATAGGGAGCTCTTTAGTCATGCTGATCTTCACCGTGTTGCTCAGCCCAGCTGCTTTGGAGAAGCTATTGAGGTAGCGCAGGGCAAAGGTCAAGGCCACAGGCTCGTTCAGCTCAATGGCAGTCTGTTCCTCAGGCTTGACGTCTGCAGATGTGTTGTGCCTGTGCAGCACAAGAAAATCACACTTCACAATATTTATGGGAATTCGTGATTGGAGACTGACTCGGCTGACAAGGACGAACCCCAACATGGTTTGCGGGCTTCTTCAGAGTAATAGAACTATGGGAAACATGATGTGTTATGTCTGCATCACTGACTAGCGTGTAAATTTATAGGCATGTTATTGCACGTCTGCACTGGCCTTCATCACGGTGCGCTCATTCAAAAAGACGCAGGGCCCGTGATGCACGCAGAGAGGCATCATCCAAGCACTTAGTGGTATTAACATCATGCCTACCCTTCCAAAACAAGACGCAGAGTGACCCCTGCACTCACGCTACAAGACACGGTCAACCCTAAGGCAATCACCAGATCAAACACCTGGGTGCTGCTTACCTTACGTTTCTTGTTACGCACTCATCCTCCCACCTAAGTCCCCACCTATATCCCACATGGTTGCAGATTCACCAGCAACCGATCCAGATATCCTAAACATGCTCTCCTCGTCCCAAGAAGCAGCGTATTACGTAGAAATGCATGTACCATCGCTCCAACTGACCTCCTACCTTATTGTTATGTTTGCCGTACCCACATCTCCTTGTGTGGAGAACTTCACACCCTCCTTTGTTGCGCTTATGGTCACCGTGTCTCCAATGCTGCTAAGGTCGCGCACAATACGGCTGTACTCGGAAGCAGGCATCCGAATGGTGGCCGAATACTCTGTCTCAGGGATGCCTAGGTGCTCACTGTCAATGTCCATCAATTTCAGGTCAAAGTCTGAAGCAGGGAAAGCGAAATGAGGATCAGCATAGTGCTGACGAATAAAGATAGGCATGACGGATAAACATAGGCAGTCGGTAAAGATCGATGGCCAGGATAAAAGGCAACAGAAGCCTGTGCTGTGCAGCTGTCATCTATCGGCTATCAGACACGACCTGAGCAAGGTTACATGGGTATGTACAGAATGGAGACATCTGATATGTTTGCTGCTTTGGCAACAGCTTGAAGTCCGGTTTCCTGATCCTGTTGCTATCACATATCATGAAATGAACCATATGGGCCCGCTGCTTGTTTTGCCCCGCCCCGCTCTCCAGCATAAAGCAGCTTGCACCAATTCCAGTGAGTTGGATCGAGGCTTGGAACACTGTCCACAAGATGCGAATCCTTGGGGCATTATGCATTCCTCACTCTCCGTTACAAGATACTGGTAATTGTAGCTCCTCCTGCTGTTAGCCCCATAAGTGCCATGGCTTTACCTGATATGCGGTCCTGGTTGGGGCTCTCAAACATAAGTGTCATCGTGTCTGGTTCGTCTGTGGCTTTAAGTGTGATCACATCGTCATTAGCTGCACAAAGAAAAATCAAAAAAATGACAAGGGTTTAGCTTAAGACTAGACACTGCAGACATGCGTCAGTGCTGCATTCGCATGGCGTGGGTTAAAGAGCCTCCCATGCTCAAGTTAACAGCGTCTCAATTGCACCTTTGCTACCCCGACCTCAAGGTCCCCACTCTCTGCAATCAAGGTCACAACTCATGCGTCAAGCTGGGCCATAAAGATGCATGGGACGATGATCTCCTTTCATAACAAGCATTTCATAGGGTGCCAGGGTGCCAGATATACAGCATGTGGCTCGCAATAAAAGCGTCTGCTACGTCCAGGCAGCGGCCCTCCTCTTTATCCTGTTGCCATGCCGTCCCATCTTCACTACTCCTCGTGACAGCTGACAAAAACTTGGTCTGTGCTGGTGCAGGGGCTGGTTGCTGGGCTGCACATTAAATTCCTGCTGCTGCTGCTAGCACCATGTAAGCTGCTACATGCCGTCTTATATCTTCTGCAAGTGAATCCTCTGTCCACAGCAAGTTAATTTGCACCTTCGCTTCCTCGAAAACAACCTGAGCCTGCTAGACTAAAGTGCTGCTGCTGCTGCTCACATTGCTGCTCCTCCTTCGCTGCACGTACTGTTCCCGCTCCAGGTCAATTGTGCTCCTGCCTGCTTGCGCACTGAGCTGCAGTACTCGCCTCCCAACCCCCCGAGGCATTACCTGCACATTTCAAGATCTTGGAGAAATTTGCCAGGTGTAGCCCCAGAGTCAAGGCCCTGTCACAGCGGTAGTGCTCAAAGCCATCCGCTCTAAGCATGAAGGCCACCAGACACACATGGCTGGTGTCCATGGCCTGAAACAGCAACATGTTGAGTGCTCAGTCAGACACCTTGCTAACATGAAGCCATAGCAGGGGACCCACTCTTGTCCAGGCTCTAATCTGGCATTAGATGACCACGAGATAAGACATGTGCATATGACTGTCCCAAGGGCAGTGCACAAATAGCTTTCATAGGCTTTCAACCAAACAGGCTTAACCAAACAGAGGCAGAGATCGTCCAGGTCCCAGCAAAATGCAATGCTACTACATGGGCAGGTGGCTTCAAAAAACAGAAGTCGCCAGTCCCCATTAGCAGTCCCCACGGACGCATGCAAATCTACCTAGTGGTGCCCAGTCATCGGTGCAATGTCTCATTGCTGCCTGCTTAGCTCCGGCTCATCTGTCTGTGCCAGTCCAAGCCCCCGGCAGTAAAGGCCCCTCAGGGAACCTGCTGCAGAGTTTGCTGCCAGCAAAGCCTGAGCACATGATGCTTCTTACCTGCAAGCTGATGCCTGGTGTGTTGCAGTCAATATTGGCATCTGTAATGAGGTCCTTGATGGCTTCTACAAGCTTCTTCAAGAGAGCACCTTGCACCAGCCGAGCCTCAAACATAATTGCTGATATAGCTGTGGCAGTGGCTGTGAGCTGTTTATGTTAGTGGTAGGACCCAGGCCAGACGCCAGCTGCCCATAAACTGATGTATATGTAGGATGATGGAGCACTTAGAGGCTGTTTGAGTATCAGGTTGGTCAGGTGGGTACCCGTGGAGACCCACACGACCCAAAGATTGACACGAATGATCTGGGGCGATAATTTGAGTCGGAAGGGACACAAGACTGCAAAGCTCCCTACAAAAGGACACCATCTGTGAGGTGCAAAGCTGGCTCTAATTGTATACATCAGCACCCATGGGGCACATAGCATGTGAGCGGGAGCTTCTATTACCAAGAGCTTCCATGCCTGACAGCAACACATGAAACGCAGGTAGCTTGCTGCGAACCATGCCAGACTAGGAAGGGCAGAAAGGATCCAAGACCGCGCAAAAAGTACAACCTGCCCTCACCTCCCAACCTTCCAAGATCTAAGTTGCTCTTCGACTTGCAGCTCGTCTTAAACAATACTGCTTGCAATTGGCAGCAACAGCACGCGCGTCACGTTACACAGATCAGCGTGACTTCGGAGATCTTGGCATGCCTTAAGACGCCCCAAGGGTCTTTCACATTCGAAGGTTAATCTCTGCTCACCCTTAAGCTGCCACATGATCACAGGACGTTCTGACGTCTGCATGTCGCGGGAGACTAATGCCACGAGTGACCTGTCACAGAACCCTTATTGGAAGGGTGGTCCCTCCTCAATTGAAGAGGAAGTACAGGGTTGGTGCTAAATGCAGGCGTTCTGCTGTCCTCCAAATGGCCAGCCAAATGACCAGCGAGTAGGCAGACCCGGTTCCTGCACGGAAGTACGAGTAGCTTTGAAAGAAATGCAAAGGGCTGACAAGGTCGCTCTCCGTGGCTGCGTGGAAGCGGACAACCGATGCTAAGCACCTGCTTCGTTATGCAGGTGGGCTTAGCTGGTGTCGAAGGGATAATGCTTTTGTGGACTTATGGATGCTGGGGGAGCTTCATACAGATACCGCGTACCCTTCTTTGCACTGCACTTGCATTTTGCATTTCATTTGCATAGTTAGCTGGCAGTGGCCCCTCTAGTCTGCATATAGTGCATGCACATGTATTATCAGCATCGGTACGATTTTGTATGCAGCTCCGTGTAAATTCTAGAGCAGTGTTTGTTCCTGGCTGCACACAGCACGCTTAGGCACAGTCTATTTCGGCAAGCATGCTGCTTCACCCCAGCACCCGCACTAGGTGGTCACCCTAGCAGCTCGACGCGCAACCGTGCAGGAACCGGGTCTGCCTACTCGCTGGTCATTTGGCTGGCCATATGGAGGACAGCAGAACGCCTGCATATTTAGCTCCAACATACTATTTGGCAGGCTTCCTGACTGAACCATATTGGACACCCAATACTGCGGTTGTGTGAAATTCCAAACTGTCCAAGTCAACAGGCACCCAAGTGCCTGCATGCACACGACACACAGTTATCACACACCATATCCTTGCGTTTCCCCCCCTTGCCTTCATCTGTTTTCTGCCATAGATTAGGCATACGACACCGCCCCAACACCCCTTCCCACCCACTAGTGTACAGACGTAAACACACCCACCCAATGGACAAGCGTCCACCATATAAATTAATACATATAAATTATACATATAAATTCACAGTCCTGCAGCTGCTGCCACAGGTGGCGCAACCACCGCCATACTTACATCCAGCCCAAACACAAGCCCTGCAGCCATCGCTGCAGCAGCAGTGGCTGAAACCGCAGCTGCTACGCCCTCTACCTCACCACTCACCAACCCATCCACTTCCACCACAACCCCCACCTCTCCTTCCCCCTCTTCCCCTGTGGCTAATTCCTCCATGTCCCCCTCCTCATCCCCTGATGCTGCCACCTCAGCTAATGCAGCTGCAGCTCGAGCAGCAGTAACAGGAGAATCAAGCATGCCCTGTACTGCCATCCTCCAGTAGCCAGTTGGCACATGAACATCCACCAACTTCACACTGAGCCTCTCACCAGGATACACAGGGAGATCCACCTGAATCACACAGCACACCACAACACGGTCAGTCAGGAAAGCAGAAGTTCCATTGCAACAAATGCAGCATAAACAAAGTATAAGGCTCCAGAAGCACACACCCCTTCCTGTTGATGGGCCAGTTGGCATGCAGTGTGACAGGACTGTCATTTATGCTTTTAAGCATACATGTCCAAGTAACGTTAACATCATTTTTATGATCCGACAAGCAGCAGCCTAAGGAGTGCGCGCAGGGCCCGCACTGAGACTGGATAACCAGGGCGTAACCAGCACACTAGTGGTTTCCGCTGATCCATATCAGGTTTACGTAATATCTGACAGATCAGCTCGCAGTTTTGAGGAAGGGCGCTGGAATAGACATGCCTGTACATTGACATGAGCTGAGGAACTCGAGGATCGGATCAACTGCAAACTCCTCTTTATCTACATGCCATCAGTACCCAGCCTGAACCTGCGTGTCCATGCCACCATGCATGTGTGAATTGAAGCTAAGGTGTCTTGGCTCCATTTGCACTCTGTCCTTTTGCAGACAGCAATCCCTTTGCTGAGACTGCAGCCTATGCACAAGCGCATACCAACATTCATCTGAAAGCCACCCATAGCCTCCGCATGCCTCCTGCTTTTGCAATCAACATCTTGCCACCCAGCCTCTGCCCTTTCTCTTACTGATACCTCCCTCGCTCTTGGCCCCTTGCACCCACCTTGATGTGGTGGGTGCCACACCTTTGCACCGACCATCACAGTTGCCATCCTTGTCTCCCCCCCCCCCCCCGTCCCACCCCTACTGACCACTCTCTGTCCCCTGAACTCACCTTCACAATGGTTTCTACTCCCAGAGTCTCCAAGCTGACAGCAACCAGGTTGAGCTCCGACCTGAAGGTACCCAGCACAGTAGCTGCCCACTCCTCCTTCCTGTGCTGCCGCAAGTACTCTGCCGTCCAGTACTTGCCCACCTCCCCCTCCGCCCTGCCCAAGTCCCGGCCCACCTCCGCCATCGCTGCCGCCACCCTGCTGATATCTGCTGCACTGAAAGGCGGCGGCTGGCCTCGGAGCCAGGCTTTCACATTCCAATGCGCCATCATATCTGCGTACCGTCTAATCGGTGATGTAAACTGCACGTAAGCATCCAGCGCAAGCGACGCATGCCGTTGCGGCATCGGCTCAATGCTGCTGCGTGTCATGCACTTCCGCAACGCATACCCCTTGCACGGCCCCTCAGGCAGAGCCTCCAAAACCTCCGGGTTTGGCAGCTGCGGCGCACCCTGACCCCTGTAAGGCAGCGGAAGTCCTTCAGCCACCCCCAGCGCCCCCACTGCTTCCCCTGCCAGAATCATCATCTCCGCAACCATCATACGTGCCGCACTTTCCCACTGAGAGATCTTCTCTATCTTAATGCACGGATCTGTGGAATCCAAGTCCTCCAAGGGCACTGCAAGCTTGGCCTCAGGTAGGTCAATGTCAATGCAGCCACGTCTGACCCTCCAAGCCTTGCGTGCTCGAGCAGCTTGGTACAGCAGCTGCAGCTCAGGGTGCTTGCAGCTGTCAGGCCCAAGCGCCAAGTCCTCATCCGCAGCATCATAAGTCAACCTTCCATCAATGCTGATTACACTAGGGCTCACTTCCCAAGACGCCAAACCCCCCTCCTCATCCAACTGAACCCCTACACTGATTGCACAGCAGCTGCCGCTGCTACTGCTGGTAGCTGCCCCGTGCTGCTGGTCTGCTTTGTTGGTCAGGCTGAATACCTCTTCCGCCAGTGTAGCTGGGAACATGGGCACGGCGCCCCAGGGGAAGTAAAGAGTCCGCGTGCGGCTGCGAGCCTCCCCATCCAAACCGCTGCCTGTAGCAACAACAGCACCACCTAGTCAACATCTTGTCGTTGGCATACGTAACACATCAGCCAGCCAATGATACGAGAAATCAGGTGCAGGGCTGTGCTCGCCAGACCTCACCCATCAAACAGTTCACCCATATGGAGCCCAATACCTTTTAGTAAGCAGAAGCACATTTGCAATCATGAAAGGCTAGCTGGGCAAGGGCTCCAGGAGTGCTCAGTAGCCTTTGGACATGATCGCACTAGCAACGACCCTTATGGAGCAGTATATCCCAACTGTGCAACAAGCCACATCAGTCCTTGACACCAATGCAGGCTGCCAAAAACTTCTAGGTGAGAACAGAGAGTAAATTATATTGCAAGTATCAAACTTCCTGAGGCATATCACTTCCTGTGCATATCCCAGATGGACCAAGTCTTCATGGACTAACAAGCCACCATCCTCTACTACCTGAGCATACCCACCTGCCCCCCCCCCCCACCATATCCGCACCTGGTGCCACCCAGCGTGTTGGGTCCGCCACATGAATCCACAGCTTCTGCCCCTGCCCTCCTGGCAGCTGCTCAACACTGATGGCATCATCCACCTCTGTGGTGCTGGCATCATCCACTGTGAAGGTCACCAGGTGACTCAAATCACGACGCAGGTGGGCATCAGGGTCCCTGGGAGCAACCGCCATCACAGCCTGCAACAACAAGGCATAGCATTGCATGAAGCTCAGCAATGTGGACAGCTGCAAGTCCACAGATCACGCTGGAATTCTCCTGAAGATTATGCAGCTTCCAAGCATGCAGACCCACTGCAGACAATCAGACATCCATGGGATGCGATATGCATCCTCAAGATCCGGGCGTTAAGCAGAAAGTAGGCCACTGGCGAGGTAACGCTCATTAGGCCCATAGCTCCACACATCCCATCTTTTCTCCACAAGAGCACGCTGCAGCTCCATTTTCAAAATGATTAGCCAGTATGCTTTTGAAGTCGATGCCCCATGCCATAGCAAGGATCCACCTCTCCTACTTCAAACATCTCCCTACATATGAGGCCTCCTGCCCTCCTTGCAAGTGGATCCACCCCCACCACTAGCACACGCGCCGACAAACCGCTGCTACAGATGCAGGTATACCCTTGCCTTGGAGTAGTTTTCTCACCTCTGCTTCCTTCTCCACTGCTGCAGGGAAGGCCCCCATGGAGAGCCCCGTCCTCAACAGTGGCAGGGGCGCATGCAGCTGCTCAGCCCCCAGGTCCAGCAACAGCTGCCAAGCTACCGCTGCTAAGTGCTGCGGGTCAGGCCCATGCGGCTTCATCCCCAACAAGCTCAGCGACTCTCTTGCTAACTCCTCTGTCACCTTTGGATACACCACCTTCAAAGATGCTGTCTTCAGAGCGGCTATCCTGTTTGCATGCTCCCCTGCTGCCCACTGCTGCTGGCTGGGCTTGGAGCCCCTTCCAGCCGCCTGAGCTGCTTGTGCTGCTGCTACCCATGCTGCTTGTGCTGCAAGCTTTGCCGCTGCAGCTGCTGCGACTGCCTGTGCTGCTGCTACTGCATCAGCAGTGCGGGGCTCGTACAACAAGGGCCCCTTTGCCTGAAAGAGTGGAGCATAGATTGCAGGCACAAAAAATGTAAGCTGTGGGCCTCCCCTTCCTGTGAGAGCAAAATGTAGCAGGATGCTGTTGGAATCTGTTTTTGTGGCCAGGCAGCTGCCACCTTTCACAACACATTGCGTGCCCAATACAATGCTTGCCCTGCAACAAAAGCTATTTCCTTGCTTACCCAAAGAAACAACTCTAAACAATGCTCAAAAGCGCTCTGGGATGTGCTTTCAAGATGAGAGAAGGGGCTCGCATATGGTAAGACTGACCCATTGGAGGTGAGCACACTCCAACCCTACGCTTCCCCTGACTTCATGTGATAGCCTACCCTCAAGCGACCACAAACATAGCTGCATGTGTGCATCACCTATCCTTGTACCTCTGCCCACCTGCTTGAAGTACACTGCATCTTTCAGTAACATGTGGTAGGTGGTGTACTGGCTCAGCGGTGTGCTGCTGTCAAAAAGCAGCACGCTCATATCAGCCAGGGTGTAGCTCTTGCCGGCCCCTTCGTCCACTGCAACAGCCCAAGCGATCTCCAGCAAAGAGAGGTCTCCTCCATCTGAAGCTGCTGTCTGAAGGAAGCGATCCAGGTCTGCTGCTGTGTACTGAGTGCCTGGGAGCACCCATGAGATGTCCTTGGGGGCAATGGACATGCGATGACCACGCTGCAGGCAGGACAGAACTGGTGTCAGCAATTATATTCTTGTCCAATTCAACTGCTTCTACACGACTGCATTGGGGACATAGCTTTCCAGGGTTCTGCAAGCTGCCCCATTTGCGCAGTTGCAGCGCCAGAGGCACAATCGCTGCGCACATGGAGCACAGCCAGTCAGAGCACACTGCGCATGTGGCAAGCACACTCCCTAGATTCACAAAGACGCAACTTCTGGCGTGGAAACGTCTTAGAGATGTGCATGCAACAGGTACAAAGCAAGTGGACTGGTCATGGTTTTGCTACCAGGATGACATCCCCCCTTTCTGTAGAGCGCCTGCGAGTTTGTCACTGCTCACAACGTACTAAGCTCCTGCACCTCATGAGACAGTTGCTCTGCTTTCAGCATCAGATGCGCTACAACTTCTGCTGTAGTACTTAGCGTCATTACTACAAGAGTCTATGCTAGACTGCCAGGAATGGCCTCCCCAAGGCAAGTCAACTGCAAGGCCCAATACCGACCTGGTCCACAATCCACCAGTTTTTCTTGCCATGGGGCTCAGCCACCAAAGCCAGCACATGTTGCTTGTCTCTCTCACAGTCCACGAGGCAACCAGGCTGCAAAGGGCTTGAAGCTGTTCCTGGACCTCCTTTCCCAGCGTGCACAAGGTGCCTGAAAACGCAGGTAAGGCACCTCGATCAGGATCAACAAGGTTCGGTGGTGTTATCACTCCTGTATTAGCTAGGAACATGCTTGAAAGCCATTCACTATGATAGCCAGGAACACGGTTGGAGCCCGAGACTATGCGTGGCGCGCAAACAGCCTGATTGTTCCTTCAGACTTGACCCTTGTGGCTCAACTCCTAAACACTAACATGTACTTGTAGAGGCATGTTTCCCTTGAAAACATTTATCTTGGTCGTCAGTAAACTGACCTTTGAAACCGCCCGTGGTAGGGCGCTCCTACTCCAAAGCTGCCTCCAGCCTCCTTGGTGGGGCCACGTTTCCCATGCAGGTGCTGCGGGCGACGCAGTGCATTCCCTTGCGACCCAGATGGCACGAAAGGCTGCGCTGAGGGGTTGAAAGAGAACCTCTCATGCTTCCCCGAGGGCCTAGTTAGCACTCCCTGGCCCCAAGTCACTCTTGTGCTCATATTTTATGTGTTCGTTAAGTTTTAAAAGATACAAGCGTGTTGTATGTTCAGGCCATGGGGCTGGCGCATGGCTGCCTGCGAGGAGACAGCCCTGCGCTCAGTGACCCATGTCCCTTGCGAGGGCGGAAGGACTCTACTGGCCCATAGCACGGTTCGAACTACGTACGGCACTATCCCGAGTGGGTGTCTCTATGTTGCTACACATACAGCACCTTGGAGGGCTCCAAGGGATCCATGGTGAGAGACTCGAGGAGGAGGAATCGCTACAGCGGCAGCAGTAGCAGCACCGTAACTCACGGGAGCCACAGGAGCGTTACGGGTATCTGAGCTCCATTTGACAAAGTCGTGAAGCATTCCATAGACTACAAAACCTTCCAATGTGCATCATATAGCATGCTTGATCAGCTATGACTTATACTTCAAGCATGTTCTGCCGAAGACTACTGCACTACTCGTGTGGCCTTGCAAAAAATTTATGTACAAAGGGACCGAGTCCACACATTTCCACTTGCTATAGTACAACGGCCAAAGGCCGAAATTTTTCAATATCATACAAGCTGCCACTCGTCACCACTGCTCCCCTGCCTGTCCAACTGCGATTCTTCACAACCTTGTCCCACCTCCAGCTCTCCCTGTTGTGTAACGCCCGCTTGCCCTGTAGCCACCTCCACACCAGCTATCCTGCTCTGTCCCCCGTCTGCTCCGCCAACATGCGCCAAACTGGCCGCACCCGCTCCCCAGTCAAGGGTCAACAGGGGTGCACTGCGAGCAGCTGCGGTCATGTCTTGCAGCCGCTTGCAGAGATCCTGGACGTCACCTGCACGCACGCAGCGAGTTCAGAAAGATTTGGTAAAGTACCTGTTTGGTGTCTATATGTCAGCCCTATCAATCTAACACAATGTGGTGGCAAACAGTCATAGCAGGTGTATGATACAATACGGCTCTTACCCCCATTGGGGCAGTGGGGGTTTTGGGTGCTCTTGACCTAGCTGCTGGACGTCATGCCTAGGCAAATGTTGTCATACATGCCGAAGACAACACGTATTCTGTTCCACCTCGCTGTTCTTCGTGACAGCTTGAGGTGCGGGGCTTATGGCACTTCTCGCTATGGCATTTTATGAAGTGTAATATGATACAGTGAGCCTGAGCAGCCACAGTATGTAACACAGCCATTGACATCAGGAGTTTCCAAATACCAGCCACAACTGTACCATCAAAGATGCTAGCAGAAGAGAGGCATGCATGCAACAGCCGCTCGGCTAAAAAGTTGACAACACTAGAGATTTCAGCATACAACACACACTTGCATCAGCCCGCACGGACAAATGCCATGGAATGCCAATTACGCTGCAAGGTGTGCAGTGCTCAGCTACTGCTGCTTGAGCCAGATCCTGCAATGATTGCCTTTGCAAAGTGCACTCTCACAAGACTGCACTATTACATGCCAGATCTGTACCTTGTCCCTGGCAGTAGAAGCCAATGGCCAGTGAAGGGTCAATAGCAGACAGTGCCATCAACCTAGGAGTGCAGCAGAAGTACGTCTCCATGTCTTCTGGTAGGGCAGCAATCTGCACAGCATGCAAGCCACCCACCAAGCATTGGTAATGGTGCAACTTTATTGCAATCTTGCCACTGTCCCTAGTACCATACAAAGCCCCAATTGCTTTCATGTCAAGCAAGGCCCTCGTACATAACTGTGGCAAGGCACTCGAACTATCACAGGACAATGGGTCCGTTGTGTGCCATGCCAAAGTTTTGGAAACGTACTGACCTGTTGCTCTGATAACCAAACGCCAGAGCTCTCACTATGCAAGAGGTTGACAAGGGTGTCTAGCCTTTCTTCTGTGCTTCCAAAGTCAGGGCAACTGCTGAGCCTACCTGACTCTGCTAAGCCATCAGATGCCACTAAAGAGCACCAATCTCCATCGAATACAATCTGATTTCAAGTATACATCATTGGCTCTTGTCTCACACGCTACTGTGAGACCCTAGCGTGTGAGGGTCCATGGCTATTGTTCCTGCATCCATAGGGCTATATCACTTAGATAGCCTGTCCCTCACCTCCTGTGTTTCATGGGGGTCCAGATACATTATGTAATCCTGTTGGTAGCCCACAAAATACAACGAAGCGCTTGGACGGCCACCAACGATCCCCACAGTCTGGGGAAACGTCAGCACCTGCTGCAGCTGCCGCAAATACCGCTCATTCACCTGCAATTGCAACCATATTGGTATGAGCCAGCATGGCAGCTTCCATCGAACCGGTAAGCATGAACCATGGTGCAAAAAACTCCACATGCATGCCCAATGCCATATAAGGGCCATTGCCATCTTGGTGAAGAACTCGTCGGCAGGTATGCTGGACAGGACACAGTCTGCACCTGGTGCATGTCATGATGATGATACTCTTGACCACCCTTGCCTAAAGCCCATCCTCACAGTCAAGCAAGCAAGCCCTTTGTTGAGGTTTCACTGCTGTCACCTTAAAGCCCCTTGTCATCTTGCATACCAGACCTCATGGTTCATACATATACGACAATCATGCCACTGCACAGCACCAGATACAAGGAGAAGTCCAAACCCACCTTTCCCACTCCCAGTGTCAACGGGATCAGCAGCAGCAGCCCAGATAGCCCCTCCTCAAATTGAGACGCAGCACCAGGACCAGCAGCAGCTGCATTGCCATTTACAAAGCTCACAGGGCTGCGTAGACCATCTCCCAGCTGTTGGCTTACTCCACTGCTAAAGCCGACTGCTGGTGCTGCTGGTGCTGGTGCTGCTGCTGCTGCTGACTCGCTCACTGCTCCTGCTGCTGGTGCATCCATGGTAGCTTTCAGGTGCTGAAGCGGTGGACAATGTCCGTTACTGCTGCTGCTGCTCTTGCTGCTATAACTGCTGGCTGCTGGGTCTGCTACCGCCAACTTGCTAAAAGGTAACTCTGCACTGCTATGATTGTCTCTATTCTGCCGCTGCCCCTCTTCCGGCCACGAACACGAGTCCTGCCTTGCTGCCTGCTGCTGCTGCTCCTCCTCGCGTTGGCTTGAAGTGGCTTCTGCTGCTGCTGCTGCCATCGGCTGACCTGTGGTGGCTGTTGCTGCTGCATCTGCTTGGCTTGGCCTAAGCAACTCTAACACCCTGCATAATCAAAACCCCAGAGAGACACTCTGAATGCAGAGCACTATGGTGTGACCATACAGGCTAGTCGGCACACAAACCATGATCCAGAGCATGACACACGCAGGGGATACATAAGTCCAACAGCTTGGCTGTGCCACATAGAGGTTAACAGCATGCCTTTTCCTCCTCCACCCGTCCAACCGCCTGCGGCATACAATTGCAGCCCTGGTCTCACCTATTGACCTGCAGCTGTGGTGCTCCACCCCCTGGGTCACATACTACATGTACCCCCAGCCCTAAGCTAGGTCCAGCAGCAGCTACTGCAGCTTCCAGTGCCTTACAAAGCACCCAGGGACCCAGCCACTGACCAGGGACCACCCTGCACATACACCAAAAAGTAGCAGTGAAGAGTAATACATCCTCGTACGCATGGCTTGCAATGATGACGTGTAACAGCGATGGACATTGGAGTGCTGATGAGAGAGGAGGTCAGCATGGCTGGCATTGGCATTGGCATCCCCTGCTTTGATCCATCAGTTGGGCCCTAATCGAGGATGAAGTGATGGTGTTACAACCACCACAGTGCACTAGGGGGTCAAAGAGTGAGCAGCTTGACAACAAATGTGGTACTGGAGTATAGCATTGCCGCTGCATTGTAAACAGAGGTCGCACGTAGAAAGCAGGCAATACAATCTGCTAGCTGTACACTTGATCCTCTCAGTAGTTAAGCCACTAGAGATGTGCATTACGCCCAAAAAGTAATGTGTAGCAGCAAGATATGAACTCATCTATGGAGCTGGTACTGGTTCCAGCACCAGATGAGCTGCTCTCCTGCGCTGAAGCTGCTCCTCACACATGCTGAGCTGTCCCCTTGGTCTTACCCATGGCTAGCTCCACACCGGCAGATGTTGTGTAAGGAGAAGGGATGAGCTGGTGAAGGGTGATCCTGGAACAGCTGCAGCACTTGGCACATGGCCTCCCTCCCAGCACCAGCAGCGGGGCGACACGTCTGACGGCCCAAGCGGTCACGCAGCAGCGCCTGCCACAACAACAGCAAATGAAGCAGCAGCGGTAAGCCGAAAAGTCTGCACCAGCAGCCCAGCTGATTGTGGTGAGGCAAAATACTTGCATGTGCGGTTGGGGTCAGATGCAGTAGAATGCTTTCTGACAAGTAGACCATACTGACGTCACAGCTGTTCTGTTGTGCAGGTTCGATTACCGGTAGCTTTCCCCCAGCGAGGTAGAGTTAAGTAATGAGAGTCTGTCTGCCCTGAATGCGACGCACAAATATCCCTGCCGCTGCACATATACTCCCATGACTGCCCCATATGCCTAACATTGGGCGCATACAACTGCCTGCAAGTACAACTCCCAGCACAAGCAGCACATGCATTGCTTGTTACTAACATTAGGTTCTAGACCCTTCATCAACTGCTTCCCATGCTTGAGGAGATACGCTCTTAAACCGACTTCGGTCTACTGCTAGTGGTACCCCCACACACACCTCTGCTAGCATCATCTGTCCTGTCCTTAGGGTGCAACCCCAGCCGGCATCTGTTGTCAGACCTGCTGCTCCTGGTGGGTGCAAGGGGGGAAAGGAGCCTCAGAAGCAGCACCAAGGGATATGCCGGGTGCTGGCCTATAGCAGCACAAGCCTTGCAAGCAAGCTGAGCAACTGCAGAGTGGCCATCTTTTGCATGCAGGCAATACAACCGCCACGCAAGATGCACGACTGTGTCTTTTCTCCAGGACCCGGTGTGAAATATGCGTGAGGTGTCCTTGACAAGCACATGCTGTTATGCAGGCAAGACGTTTCTACATGGTCGAGACTGGAACGCAGATCCGCGGCTGCAGTATGTCGTGCCTGCTGCTCTGCCTACCTAGAGGAGGGAAGCCTTTTCTGTACGTGAGCCAGAGTCGGCAGCCAAAATCAGCCAGAAGAGCACCTTCCATCTACAGAAAAACAACAGCGCTTGTCAATTGATAACACTGTCGCTTCGCTTGCCCCAGGGAGGCAACTGTACTCCAGCTGAGACATGGGCTTTACATGCAATGGGAATGGTTGTAGGGGCAGGTGGCCTAAGGCGGACCTCAGGTGGTAATGTGTCTTCGTCGGCGTCATGGTCTCTGAGTCCATACCAAGTGCCCAACAGCCAAGCAGGCTGGTCCGAGAGTGCGTAGGTGCCCTGCGGAGGATGACCAGCCCTCGTTGGAGATCCTCACAGTCATGAGGGTTCACACACGGTGGTAGTACTGTAGAGGGCTCACAGGTAACTGTAACCCACCTGTATCATATCTTGTAGCTTCGTTAAGCCAAGGACGGATGCCATATTTCTCCAGGTGGTACTGAAGCTCTCATACCAGTGCCTCGCAGACGCTGCTGCAACTTCCTCGGAGCCTAAATGGCTTACGCTGCCGTTCATAAGGTATCCACCCCTAGTCTAGAATGAGATTGATCTCTCGTGCCGAGAATAGCAGTTGGACCGAGGAATGGCCTTGCGTACATCACACAGCTGAACGCAATGCAGACGTTATGGCGTAGCCCAAAGCATCGCGAACAGTTAATTGAGACAATTAATGCATGGAGAACTTAAAAGCGGAAGGACTTCTTCCTTAGTAATCACGTCATGCATGACCCCAGCAAGCACTACAGGCACGAACGAGGAGAACAGCATAGGATAGCAGAATCCATTTATCATTGAACATGGTTGTAATGCTGCCCATGGAATTATATCGCGGACCCCAGGGACCTGTGAACCCTGTTCCTGAACCAGGCAGGGGAAGAACCTTTGTCACTTCCCTTGCAAGGCATATTCGAGGGATCCCTGCTGACCAGTTGAGGCAAGCCGCCATACGCTGTCCCGCTCAATTGCTGCTCCATGCAGCCTCTTGGCTGTTGGCTCAATCGCGATGAGACCGTCGAAGCCATTGCGAATGGTACTGCTTGAAGTGGCAGTGGGCTAGGGTTCGATAAGGTAGATGATGTTTATCGCGCATTGCCGCGTGCGGGCAATTGCATGGTTGTTAGTATGTATACCCATTGTGCTGTGCTCGCGGCAGCCCTTCTTTGGTGATGGTCTCACGGCCTCTGGGGAGGTAGTCCCTAATGAGGAGTGCAGCCCTCAGCAGGTGGGAAGAGCATAAGAGGGACCCACTGGAACGAATTGTGCAAGTTGTTACAACGGCAGCACAGCAGCAATATTTTCAGCAGGGGCTCACATATTGTGCCTGTTGGCTGCAGGTGCACATTGGCCTTGGCAAGAGCAACACTGACATGCACATTTCATGGAAGACACGGGGTTCCAGGTGAATTGTCTCCACGGTATAGCTGATATAATCGCAGCTCAGCCAGTTTCTCAACATTCGACGCTTTTTTCACTGCAGCTGCCCCTCTGAGGTGACTGTGCATGAAGCCTCCACCGACGCACAGCCTACAGCGACGAATGCTGTCGGATACAATTTCCTGATATCTGTAAGTATGCATCATGTACCAGTTGCCAATGCCACTGAACCTCTGACGTATGCAATCTCACAACTGCGACCTAATGCACGACCGGCTGTTATGGAAGGGCAGCTTGAGGTTCTGGTCATTTGGTTGGGATGCTGCAGAGGGAATACTCATGCTGTTGCTCATTCTTACGCTCCAACGAGACTCTTCACCAGTTCAGGCCTGTATCTTAACGGCACACGTCTTATCATGCAGCTCTTCAAAGCTTGAACATAACTGGATGGCAGGACCTGTGAGAGAAGGTGCACTTGTGTTTGATATCGCCATGTGTGCAGTATAGGATGCCATCAGCACCATCCTGAATGCCACCATCGATACAAGGAACATTGCGAATGCCTGCAAGTCAGCCCGCGCAATTGGACTGAGCACTACTCTTCACCTCCTCTGCATTCAATGGGTTCTGAAGGCTGCCATTCATGTGCGCAGGAGAAGGACATGTGTGCAGCTCCAGCAGCTGACAATGAATTCATGCTCCAACTGCATCGCGTACACCTCAAGAACTTGGTACGTCACTTCAGCTGAGTTTGCGAAGGGCTTCAAATTGTGCACGGTGGGGTTGTTTCGCTCTGCAGGCATACTGCACTCCCGTGGTAGTGCTTGCTCGCTATAATGTGAGGTGTCCTAGGGGCCGTCAGGCTGTAATTGATAACGCTGGTACTCCTCTGTTGTGTATGGAACATGTTTGGAGCATTTTGTGTCTGCAAGGGGCATGGCTTGCTCTTCATTGTTTGGGCCTACCCTGTGACATGCTTGGCATTGAACATTGCAGGAGACGCCATAAATTACATGTGGTCAACCCTCCAACATGGCCTGGCGTGGAATCTTACCGGAAAGGGTAATGTGTGGTCTGCCCAGGTGCATGCCAGAATGTTTGGATGTAGGAGCTGCAAGCAATGCACATGGGCTTCAGCTGCTGTCTCCTCCTGCTGCTGATTGCTTATTCCAGGTGCCAGGCGCGAAGTACATGTACCGTGTTGCTGGGTCAGACAGGCAGTACAGCTTCATTGCCAGCCCGCAGGTCCAACCCCAGCATAAGTTCACATTTGCTGCTTACGGGGATCTGGGGGATCCAATACACTTCAGGGCTAAGTCTCCAGGGTAAGTAATATGGTATATAGTTTAAGGTAGAGGTCGCTGTGCATCGTTGTAGATCGCTGAGCATGCAGCTCCTTGAAAGCTCAGCTGGAGCTGCAGCCTGGGCCAGCGCATTTGTAGCAGGGGGACATGTATATAGCTATATGCCTCGCTACATGGCAAGCCTTCTCGGACCTAGCGTCCCCGTCACAGCAATCATGGCCGGGCTGTCTGGTGCCCCAGATAGGGGCCCCATGTTGGGGGGAGGGGCTATTACATTGTGATGCCCGCTGCATGTACACAATTGGCAGTCATTTCGGCAGCACCGGCCTCTTTCAACTTTTTGCATCCAACCACTCCCTGGTTCGCACATGGTAATATTACAGCCAGCGCTCTCCAGGCCAGTAGGGCCACGTTTGCCAGACTGGAAGATTGGGCTAGAATGAGGCACTGCTGTGGCTTCTGCTGTTACCCCACATCCTACCAAATGTTGATTATGCCTGCATTGATACACATTTACCTTCTCACCCACCTTCTGTGCATAGTGTTCAGTCAGCTGCTTTTGTGCTGGTGTGTTAACATTATTGCCCCTCCTCCCCCCCCCCCCTCCCTCCCCCCCTTCCCTGCGCTGCTGTGTTAACGTTATCTCCTCTTACTCCCCCCCCCCCTCCCTTCCCTTGTACTGTCTGCAGATCAGCTGCTACATTACGGACACTGAGCCGGGAGGTTGATGACCTGGACCTGATCCTACACGTGGGTGACATCTCATATGCTAATGGTGACCCAGACATATGGGACTCATTCATGGACAGCATTGAACCCATTGCCAGTTGCACCCCCTATATGATAGCAGTGGGCAATCACGAGTATGATTACCTGCATGGAGACACCCAGAATGATCCCTCTGGGGGTAAACCCTATGATCCTGCTTGGGGAAACTACGGTCATGACTCTGGAGGCGAGTGTGGGGTGATGACTGCGCGGAGGTTTTACTCACCGGCGAGTCGTCCGAGTGACAACCCGCCCTTTTGGTATGGGTTTGACTATGGCAGTGCACACTTTGCGGTTATTTCAACGGAGCATGACCTATCACATGGGTCAAGGCAGTATCAGTGGCTGGAAGAGGAGCTGGCAAGTGTAGATAGGTGAGGCAAGGGAGGGAGGGTTTGCAGACATCAACTGTTTTGAACTACATGTTGTGTACTGTTCCACTAGCGGTACCATGGTACAGGCTCGTTTGATTGTTATAACAGGAAACATAATGCAGGGGTTGAGTGTACTGGGGCTTCCTCAAGGTTACAGCGGGTGCAAGGGAAGTGCCCCTTTTTGGACACCCTTGCATACGTGACATACTTAGCTGCCTCTTAACTGCCAACTTGATGTGTTGTGTACAATGTAATTTGGAAATTTCTTGTGGCATCCTGTCTCCCTGCCTGGCTACTTAGCTGTAGGAGCCCTGCCAATGATTTTATCTGCCTTTTGAGACATGTTTTGGGCTTGCTGCCTTGCATCATACATGATCATATTTTCTGCAATCATTGTACCATTCTGCTGCTTTGTTGGAAGACACGGCCATTGCATGCGCACTTCTGCACGGCACCACAGGGCATGTAAGGCTGGCCTGTTCTGAGCTCTGTAGTGGCTAAGAATGGACACACCATGTAAGTTGGATTACCATCACGTCTGTCTTGTGCACTGCTGAGATGTCATGCTTCTCTGTGGTTGACTAGGTGTGTAACCCCCTGGCTCATCCTGCTGCTACACCGGCCAATGTATGTGGTTTACCCACACAAGTCCAATCGTGATGTTGGGGAGCATCTGCAGGCAAGCCTTGAGGACCTCTTGGAGAGGTACCGTGTGGACGCAACGATAGCAGGCCATGTGCATAGCTATTACCGCACATGCCCTGTGTATGGGAACTCCTGCACAGACGTTTCTGATTACGGGACGTCAGCGTCAGGCACAGCTTCTTTTTCCTCTTCTTCTTCTGGGGTCGCTGAGGGTACAGATTTGCAAGGTACCAGTTCAGCAGCAGCTGCGTGCGAAGGTGCTGCATGCGATGGCACACATGATAAGAACAGCAGCAGCAGTGGTTGGGATATTGATGTCCAGGGCTTGGCAGCTGCTCGGAAGCTGCTAGACAGCAGTGACACCAACAGACACAAGCATGGGATTGTGCACTTTGTGATTGGATCTGCCGGGCATAAGCTATCAATGGTGGAACGTGGGCAGGAGGAGTGGTGTCAAGAAGCCTTTGAGACATGGGGTTATGTGCGGTTCACCGTTGAGGGGCCAGAGGCACTGCTGGCTGAGTTTGTTGAGAGTGAGAGTGGCAGGGTGCTGGATCAGGTGACAGTACGGCCAAGCTCTTTTAGAAAGCAAGAGTGTGGGGGAAGATGAAAAGGAGGGGTGTTGTAGTAGAGGTCCTGCTCCGACAAGCAGCAGTAGCTGTGTGCCTGGATGAGTCCTTTTATGTGGCAGTGCTGCAGATGGAATGTAGTGGACGCTACGATCAGCCTGGGAGACTGATCGTCTCTGCACACCGTCAGGGTGATTGCATTTGTTCCCTGTGCTGCCTTTGTACAGGTGCTGGGTTTCCCTGTTGGTATCCCTTGGGCAGAGTTGCAGTGGTGTGAAGAAGCGACGAGTGCATCACTGAATTGCACAGCATTCATGCCTGGCATGGTACTGTTAGTTCCTCTTGGTGGAGTTCTGTCTACAGTGGAGTCTGGATGTTGGTTGAACGTATTTGCATGAGCTGGGCTGCATGTCAGAATGTGTGTGATGGTGGCGCTGCTGAAATGAGCTGTACATGTATCATTCTATATGGATTGTCCAGAGTGTCTTCTTGTTTCCTTGTAGGAAAATTTGTTGTGAGTGCTGAGTGCAGTGTGTTGGATGTCAAATATAAGCAAGCCTGCGGCTCCCGGGGCACTTCACTTGCCCTGCATGCTGCTGTGCACAATTTCCAGTTTTATATCACCCATTGGCTGGAGGCTAAAGACAAGGGTATTATTGGTGCGCATAGTGAAGTAAAGGCTGGTTTAAACAACGGTAGATCAGGCTGGGATCCTGGCAGGCCTAGGTTGTCATCTGTGCAATTGCAACGATAACGGCCTTGGCTGAATGTCGGGAAATAGGATGCTGTAGGCTTCTTCATCTTGCCTGTTGAGGGCTGTTATCATCAGTCTTGCGTTGAGTAGTGTTATGTCCGTGTGTTGTACTTGGCACCCTATGTGCTAACCATATGTGCTTCATAGATTCATAGTGAGGTGTTGACACACTTGTAAGTGAAGTGGCGTTTTACAGGTGTGTGGATCATCACTGCAGTGTGTGCATGTGTGCTACTCATACAGTTACTTCTTCTTAAGCTAAGAGGTTCCAGATCAGGGACTCTTGCATGGGATTAGGGCAGTTGCATGGCGGGGTCAGGGCTTCTGGATTGCAAGGGTATCAATGGACCTCTCCGTGGTTTGTCCTTGCTCTGATGTTCAGTATTTCATGAACATGGAAATGGTCGGCGCGGCTTGTGGTGAATGAGTGCTGTATCCTGTCTGGACAAAAGATCCCGCAACAGTACCAAGGAAGTGGTGTTTATCTATGTCGGAAGTGTGTATCAGTTGCAAGCTTGATTGCAATGTAAAGTTCTTGGGGGATGGGAACTGACCCTTCCCGGCTTTAGCCAGCACTCATGAGGTCCGCGACTTGCTTCGAGGCCCCGATAGGTGGCTCACACTGATTGCAGCCTCATAAGGGACACCGGGTACATAGTACACACCTCTGGAATTTAGGGAACAGTCTGTGAGACACTAGGCAATGGGCTCTATTGAACCGCTGCACTGTTGGCTCGGACAGCAGTAGGAACTTACAACGAACATGCCGCCCGCCCACCCGTAGTAGGGAGAGTTTCTAGGCCGGCTGCAAATCATAATGTGAAGATGCCTTTTAGGAAAAACGGGTGCATTAAAAAGTATCTTGGTAGCCCATTCTTAGGCCGTGTACCACCATTATAGGAAAGACCCTCGTCAGTGCCTGCATCGGAGGCGACCGGCGGAGAGCGAACGGGTGAACTTAAGCTGCTGAATATTGCACGCCCCAGTGAATGTGCGTGTCCATCCCTAGCTCTGCAGCCGTACCGTTGGTACTGTACTATGTAGTCAACGAAACGAGGCTGGCACGCAGCTTGGACGAACCGTCCACGGCCGCATGGCATTGGCCTTATCCGCGCATGGTCGACAATCTATTAAAGCAGCCGGGCCTTGCTCCATTCCTCCAACGACATACTTCAATGAGAACTATTGAATAGCTCGCGAGGCTTAGTACCGGCGGGGACCACAGCATGCAGCAGCTGACCCTGCTGTGCAGCCGGTGCAGCCGTGACCCTGCTGCTGTGACCCTGTATGTATGCTAAGAAAGACCATTGCAGAGCCCTCCGGGCCGCGCCACACCCGAGCATGGATCCAAACAGCTCACACGCATGTTCAGGGTGAGCTAGACTTGAGAGAGGTAGCAAGCCAGAGAGCTGCAGCTAAAATCATCTTGACTGATTGGTTTGGGCGAAAACAACTACCAAGCAGGCTTTGAAATGCACAAGTTGAATGCAGGGTGTTTCTCGTACAAAGCCTTTTCTGGGCCGTGCCTAACACCCTATTGCTGCTGTATTGCTTGCCTTCCTAGCTGTCTGCCTGATTGCCGTCTGGCACGGTGGAAAGGTGCAATACCCTATGACGGGTGTGATCTCAGGTGCAAGCGATCGCAATACATCTACTGTTACTCGATCTACCAGCAATGGACACCGGCTGGCACATGTGTTGGGCACAGTAGTCCACAACATTTGTGCAGATTTCTTGCAGAAGGAGATGCCACAAGGTCGGTGCCCAAATGGATTACAGATTACAAGTTGGCCCCACACCGGGGGCGCCCGTTACGGAGCCAAAATAGGCTCCATGGGCATCCAACTCAATACCAAATACCAAATCATCAATAACACCAAATCATCAACGATACCAAATCATCAACAAAGTCATCATAATCAGACGAAAATGTATCAACCTTGTACTCAACCAGACCTAACTCCTGAAGCGTCTCACTTGTCACATATGGATGCAGGTCCCGGTGCCTCAAAACACCAAATGGACTTCACTTCACTTCATATGGACTGACACGGAACACTTTCCTGTTCTATGGGGTCGTGGAATGGTCTCTTGGAGCTGAAATGCTGCAAATTGGCTGCGCTGTGTACTGCTGCATGATTAACTTTAGTAGATTACTCGCTGGCACTACTGGACAAATCACCCATGTTATCAATACAGTGGAGGTGGCAGGGCCGCCTGTCTCATTAACCGTCCAAAACAATACCACAAACTAACAATCAACTTGCAGTGGCTTCCCTGCCGATCACCCGCAGAGTAATCACATTGTTTTGCTCCAGTCATCATTTTGTAGGTTATGCGCTGAAGTAGACCACACTCAACAGCCCAAACGCAACCAAAACCCAAACACGGAGCCAAGAACCTTCCACCTTCGCAGCCGCTGAGGTATAGAGGTTTGAGGGGTCCAGGACCACACCAGGGGGTATGACAGGGTCCTCATCTTTGATGGTGTACCTGCCAGCATTACATGCATCCACTACTTCCTGGGAGGACATGCCATACTTCTCCTGCAGCAACAAAGGACAACAGCAGTCTCAGTTACCTAATCAATAGGGAGGTCACTGTGTGCGATCATGTGATCAGGGGAGCCCAACTGATGCGGATACCAGCAGGGGTCTAACAGAATCTTCAGGCTGTACTTGCAGGCGTCACAGGCATCAGCCTTCTGCACAAAGGGCAAGTCTGTAGTAGGGCACAATAGCACTTGACAGCATGAAGGGGAGCAACCATCAAAGGAGGGTGCATCAGAACAGTGCAGCCGTCATCGCCACTGGGCGGCGCCCCCCTTGCTGCGTCATGCAGCAGTGACAGTAATGGCTAGATAGTCCCAGCCCTTAGCTGAACCCATGTTTTGGTGGTGCAGCCCCTGTCGCTATTTGAGCTGGAAGCCCCCACCTTCTGCTCCCTAAACCCTATGCTCAGACATCAAACATAAACCCCAAATCAACATATGTTCAGTTTGGCACAGTCCTCCACCAGCCACAGACGTATACCGACCCTGCACCTGTTACCAGTTCAGATGCCCTTCCCCTGCGTTACAGCCCTTAAACCCTACCGACCGCCAACGTCCCAAGCTAAACCCTATATGAACATGTGCTGACACTGACATAACCATCCACCAGTAGAAGCTTATCTTTTTTCAATGCTATACCTTAAGACCTCCCCCTCCCGTGCCAACCCTTGCACACTACACTTACATTGCCCCCTGAGCCCTAAGCATAACCTGATCTCACCTCTGACATAATCCTCCAAACCCCCTCCTGCTCCCACCCTCAAACCTAGACTCACATCCCATCTTAATCCCTCCTAAACCCTGAACAGACCTCCGCTCACCTTAACATAATCCTCCACCAGTACAAACCTATACCCTGCCTTCTTCAACTCTCTGATGAAAGTCCTCAGCACATCAGGGTTGGCGCCCATGCTGGGTCCACTGATAGCATTCATCGCCACAATGCCACCGCCCCCTATGCCAATGGTGCACTGTGTGTAATTGCCGAGCAGGTCATCAGGGTTTAGAAACGTCTTATCATTGCCACCGCAGTTCCAGAGGATGTGCACTGCACGGTGCTTGACAACACTTGCCACCCGGGCCTTGTCTGTGGCAGTTTTGTTGATATAGGGCAGCCCACGAGGTGCTCGGAACAGCTGCATGAAAGAGGTAGGGGACAAGAATCAAAGCAGAGAGGAGTGGATTTCCCTCTCAACTTTTGGATGCCTTTGAAACCGATAACATACTGTGTATAGTCATAAGCATAGAGTCAACAGGAATTATTCTATGGCAAGGCATACATGCCATCCCTTAAAATGGTGCTATTCAAGAGGGGAGTGCCACAGTAAGGCCAGGGAGAGTAACGGCAGTATACCTCAAAACACATTCTGGTCAAAGGCTCAAGGCAGTCAAAAGGATGTGGAACGTTACAGACACAAAGACCTTTGTTTGGCGGTTCCCAACCCAACCCATTTACATGTAAATCCAGGTTCCTACACTGCTGAAGTTGAGCGCACGGAACCAAACCTTCAATGGCAATGTATCGTTGGCTCAAGGCAGTATGCACAGCCAACCAAGTCTGCAGCAGCTGGATAGAAGCAGCAAAAGCTTGCAGGTGAGCCATGCACACCCAAATCTGCCAGCAGGGGGAGGAACAGGTGCAGCAGCAGGAAGTAACAAAAGAACAGGAGTAAGTAGCAGGACAGGGAGGAGTAGCAGGAACACCAGCAACAGCAAAAGCAGCAAAAGCGAAAGGAGCAGGAGCAGCAGGAGTGGGGAGCAGCAGGAGCGAAAGGAGCGGGAGCAGCAGGAACAGGGGAAGCAGCAAATCAGTAGGAGTGCGAGTAGCAGGAGCAGCAGGAGAACATACGGCAGCAGGAGCAAGGGGAGTAGGAACATAAACAGGAGGAGCAACAACAGGAAAAGCAGCAGGAGCAGCAGAAGCAGGAGCAGCAGGACGGAAAGCACAGGAGCAGCAGGAAGAGGAGAAGCATGAGGGTGAGCAGGAGGAGCAGGACTAGCAGGAGCAGCAGCAGAACAGAGAAGAGCAACAGGAGCAGGAGCAAGTGTTTAGTCTGCCCATCCAACCCACCGTCATCCGCCTTTTGATGCCCAATCCAGCCACAGTGTTTTCCACTTCCTCCATCTCCTTCTCAATGTAAGACTTTGAATACGCCTCCAGTCCTTCCCCAGGGGGAGAGCTTTCAATGTGTGTTGCAGTGTGTGATCCGATGTCATGTCCAGCAGCAAGCATCTGCTTAACCATTGCTTGGGCATTCTTGTCGGTTGTCAGGTTGGAGAGGTAGTGGCTGCAAATGAAGAAGGTTGCAGGGACTTCTTCATCTGCAAGGACAGACAGGACAGCTGTACTGCCTGGTCCAGTGGTGTCTGGGGCTTCGTCGAACGTAAGGGCCACGGACTGCAGCAGCAGATGATAAGAAGGAGCAGGCTCTGATTAGGGTTTAGGGTTCAGGCAGACCATACAATCCAGTAGAGGCCAGACAGGGTGGTGGATTATGTCACAGTATCAATGATTCTGGCCTTGGGAGCATGGCACAAAAAGCATGCAGCGAACTCAGCTAGTTCGCTGCTGCTGTCTCTGCTTGCTGCTACAATGTTGCTTCAGTTCGCTGCTGCTGTTCCTGATTGCTGCTACAATGCTGATTTAGTTCGCTGCTGCTGTCTCCAATTGCTGCTACAATGCTGCTTTAGTTCGCTGCATTCAGTAGCCAAGAGTCCTGGAGATTACAGGGGAGCTTGCTCACTGAGCTTGCACCTAGTTTGTTGCTTGGACTACCAGTTTGTTGCTTGGACTACTCTGAGCAAAGGCATGGAACTCATTATGCAGCTGCGTGCAGGTATTCTTCCTCTCAACGCTATGACAGCAAAATTCGGTAGGCAGAGCGCTAGCAGGCAAAGTGCACGTAGGGAGTGCTGCAAGTCCTGTGATCTTGGCCCTGAATTGGGAGGTGAAGTTGAATCTCCTGAACACTTCTTGTTTGACTGTCCTGTTTACCAGGCACAAAGGCAAAAGCTGTGGGAGAAGCTGACTTCTGACCCTGATGTTGCTGCAAAATGTCAGATATTGGATGGCAAATCTGATGAGGAGAAGCTGCATAGCATGCTTAATGAAGAGTTCTGGGGTGTAGACGTCGATGAGGAGTCTGGCTTAGTATATGGCCCTTTCAAGCATGCATTTAAGTGTATAGCTAAATATGTTGCAGCTGCTTGGAAGATTAGGAATGCTTATGCTCACCCTTCTGATGTGGCGTGAGGTCCAACCAATGGGGTTTGTTACCAACTATTGCTTGCACCCGGGCTTACAAGCCCTCCTTGCTTTCTTAAGTAGGAGGGAGGCTCTTACCCCCATTGGGGCAGTGGAGGTTTTGGGTGATTTTGACCTAGCTGCTGGACCTCATGTTTAGGCATGCATATATTGTCATACATGTCGAAGTTTACCCGTATTTTGTTCCACCTCGCTGCTCTTTGTGACAGCTTGAGGTGCGGGGCCTATGGCACTTATTGCTATGGCATATCATGAAATGTAATAATAATACCAGATGTTTAGCGAGCCTTGCAAGGCAGTAGAATCGGCTGCTGTGTGCTGCTGGTGAGTGCGGCGAGGACGGAGCGCGCGCACCTTGATACCTGGACTGAAATTTTGATCTAGGACTGGCCCAAGGGTGCCACACGTGTAGCTGGTGGTGTTGTCTCCGGAGACAGTGCTTGGAAGCAGAAGTCCAAGGCAGAAGGTCATCAGGAGTAGAGCTGCAATTTGGCTATCCATGAGCCTGGGGGCAGGCGAGGCAGGCATCCTTGTAGGCATGTAGTGACGAGGGTCCTGCTTCGATTAATACCGCTTGCAGTCTCAGCTAGCCATTCAACCCAGCGATAGGGGCGGCACCTGAACGGAATGCCAAGGGGCGGTGGCAAAGCGGCGTATTGCTGATCCGGGCACGTCCATTTGAGCCGAAAGGAAAACTAAGGGTATCCGCAGCCAGCCTCTGCTGGTTTTTATGGGTACCAGGAAGCTGGCTGCTGCCCGGTGCCGGTAAGCACTTGCTGCTAGATTGGGCCTGGCTAAACCCGGTCGGTCCGTTGCGGCCCCCGACCGTGGGCAGTAAAGGAACGGCTCTGAAAACAAAATCCAAGATAATAATGACGGTGACGGCCTCAGTCTACACGAGAAGCTTCACCCACTCAACAATTTTGGTCTCCAGCGCGCGGCCCCATGACGGTACAAGTAAGTCCGCCTCCGGCGACAAAATTATCCTAGGTTGACTGCCGCGTGACATGCTTCTCCGTCGCTCCCGGTTTGGGTGAACCCGGCACAATACGCGTCGCCGGCCTGCTCGCTATGGTGTCCAATGTTGTTTTGGTCCTCCTCCAGCTAAGTCGTCCAGGCTCAGTGCCACCTTGTTCAGCAGCATTCAGTTTCGGGAGGTATGTAGGCCATTGTGAAGATGATAGTGTTTCCAGCAAACAGACGGGATGCTTTGATTTGTGGAGTCAGTAAAACTACTGCGTTTTTATCTGCAAAGCCCTGCTTAATGTTTAATTCAAAGAGCTGCATTCAAATTTTGTTTGTTTGTTTGTGATTTCTAGGTGTGGCAGCCATATGCAGCCATATGCAGCTGGGCATAGCGTCACAGCAGCAACTAACTACAGAACGAGCGTTAAGCCTAAGGACCACCCTCTGTTGAAGGCACCCAAGGTCCCTTGCTAGCAATCACCGGTACCCTTACTTTTCCTGCTTCTCTCCATGCATGCATGGTACAGCGGCTTCTGTGGTCATCTAGCTAGCCTGGTGGAGGCCTGAAATGTATGTCTCAATAGTCGTCAGCTTTGCCAAAGCTAAGCTCTGCATGTAGCCATCCGACGGAAGCCTGTATGTAGCCAGCAGAGAACGTCATCGTAAATGAAGGAGAAGATCTAAGCCAAGCCATCCAGTGGTTGGACGCCTGCAGGGGCCAGATAGAATCTCCGCCTGCATGCAGAGTCGGCCCATCCAGCCCGCCGCGTAAATCAAGGGAGAGGCAAGTTCTTTCCCCGTGCCCTTGCAATGGGCTTGGCGCGCAGAAGGACCGACAGAGGAAGAATTGATTGGGGCGGCCCTTCTATCAGCAGCATCCGGCCCCTCTTCCTACTCTCTGTCGCCTTAGGTGCTGTGGTGCTTTCCCCCCTCAGCATTAGTGCGGCATCTGGATTCGTCTCTGAAAGGGGAGAGCCTGCTAGCCTATTCAAGACTGCCACCCTTGGAGCTCCGGAGCTGTACAATGGTACCCAGATCACCACCGTCAAAGGAGGAGCATGCATTGCAATCAAGATCCCAGCTGGAAAGCTCACCTAGAACACGGTACGTGAAGAGGCATCCCAGCAGATCTAGGGCAAGGTCTACCCCCCCCCCCCCCCCCCCCGGGCTCACTCTGCTAACTTTGTTTGTTGTCCAAGGTGACCTTCTCAGCCCTCTCCACACACTTCAAGGACATCCGTGGTCTTGACAGCGCCTGTCGCCCGAAACCCACAAACTGGGAAGACCACTAACCTAATGGTGGCGGTCATGCGCTTGGACCAAGTACCAAATGGTGAGCCAGAGGAGAGATGGCGGATATCTAAAGCTCATGTTCATATGCCAGTGCTTGGCTTCCACTCAAGGGGTGCTCTGGGTGCAAGCACAGTGAGCTCCTCTGCATGAAGTGGAAGGGCTCGGGTACTACTGCACTTAGTCCATAGAAAAGCATGGGCAACATGATGTGATGCAGCCTGCTCCTGGACAATGGCTTGAAGCGAGTGAGTATATCTTCATTGTTGAGCAGGCTTCACACACAGGCCAGCATGTTTAGTCATCTCAATAGGTTGGATGCTATTCCACAGCATCGCTGCCGTTATAAGAAGAAGTTAGATGGTGCCCAGGCTGCTGCTGCTGCTCCTTCACCTTCTGCTGCTGCTTCTCGTGTTAGTGCTGCTCCTGCTGCTGCTGCAGCTGCTCCTGCTGCTGCTGCTCCTCCTGCTACTGCTCCTCCTGCTGCTGCGCCTGATTAAGCTGTTGCTGCTGCTCCTACTCATGTTGCGCCTGCTGTTCCTCTTGCTGCTGCTACTCTACTCTGCAGCTCCCATGAATGCTCCTCCTGCTGCTGCTCCTGCTTGGGCTGTTGCTGCTGCTCCTCGGCTGCTGCTGCTTCTACTCCTGCTGCTACCGCCCTTCCTATCACTCCCGCTGCTCCTATTCTTGCTGCTCCTGCTGTTCCTGTTGCTGCTGCTGTCTACTCCTGCGGCTCCTGCTGTTCCTGTTGCTGCTGCTGCTCTGCTCCTCCTCCCACTAATGCTCTTCCCGTTCTTCAATTAAACTGGTTCTGCTCCTGCGGCCGCTGTTGCAAGGGTTGTAGCTCGTATGAGTTTACGCAAATTGTTCCGCCACCAGCTGCTGCTGCAGGAGTATAATGCAACCCTAAACCCCGACTCCCAACTTCTGTAAATCCTAAACCCTAGCCGCATCTAGAACTAAGACTGCAATACTGCCTGTCCTCTATACCCCTGATCTTTAAACCCCTTAGAAACCTTAAAGCTGGTCCCATGCTGCATTGTCCAAGATTCTTCTATTGTTTGTGATGTAGGCCTACCCTACCCCCAGCCCCTATGCCGTCGTCGCCCCAATGTAGCGGACCGCCCCATGATCACTGCCCTATCCAGAAGCTGTCAATCACCATCACCAGAAGCTCAAGATGCTGCCACTGCAAAGCTAGCAGTAGCTGCTGCAGGGTCCAAAGACCAATTTGGCTTTGATGGTGGCACCAAAGACCAATTTGGCACCTTTTACAAGCTTGAGTCTGAGGTCTGTGAGGAGCTGATGTCACTAGGGAAGATGGACGTTTGGTCTGCAGCTAGGAACAACTTCACCTTCTCAGCTATCCCTGTGGGTGGAGAGGTGACGGATGAAGAGCGCTGCGACATAATGCAGAGTGATTTACGGCTGGGCACATTGGTGCGTGGTATGTATAATCAGACAACATGTACAAGTACACCCATGTATACGTGAGTGGGCGGGAGGGGTGCTGGTGGGCGGGAGGGGTGTTAGTATAATGAGGGCGTTAGGGAAGCAGAAACCCTTGGAGAAAGGTGGTGTGGCAGGAGGGGCCAGGGGTAAATAGCTGTGGGGCCGGGGTGTGAAGGGGGTGCTGGGGGGTGGGGGGGGGGGGGCGGCAGTGAGGGACTGAGGACATTAAAGAAGCAGAGACCCCTGGAGAAGAGTAGTGTGGCGGCAGAGGCCAGGCATTAAGTGTGGGAGTGGGGTGAGAAGGGGCTTAGGAGGGTGGGAGGGGTATAAAATTGATGAGGGAGAGGAGGCTGACAGGAAAGCAGAGACCCTTGGAGGAGGGTATTGGGGCAGGAGAGGCAACCTTTCAGGTCCGAGGACATGGTGTCATTACGAGTGTCAGAGTGAGGTAGAAGAGCGGAGGTGGCAGGGCATATCAATTGGTTGTGCTCAGGAGGTGGGTATTGACCTCCAGTGTGTGGTTGAGGCCTCTGAGTGTAGGGATTACGGGGCGGCCCTACCTAGTTGTGGGTTGCCGGGTTTAGGGTTTTAGGCTTTGGGGCGTCCGCGCTTGTTACACGATCCGTACTGCCTTTTCTTTCATTGCTCATAGTGGAGCGCACGTAGATGTTGACATGCAGAAATGAGTGGCTTATGGAGGTACACCAGTGGAGTGCAGTTGTGCTTGTTGAGTACACTTTGCAGTAAGGAAAGTACCTGTACAATACTTCTTTTTTACAGCAAGAGTCAAGTGCAGCCAGCTTTTATCCATTGGCGAACAGTTTCTGCTCCATCGAGTTTGCTGTGGTTTCTTATTTGGTTTTAGGGTGTAGGAGCTTGAGTATAGGAGAACTCCTGCCACAGCACCCCCAGAATTAGGGGTTTAGGGTTTATGAGTTTTAGTATACCAAACCCAAAACCCTAAACGTAACCCTTGCCATCAGTAATCCAGCATTGCCCCCCCCTGCCTTCCCTGCTTCCCAGGTATGTGTACAACTACCACACCCCGGAGCTAAACCCTAGTTTCACTGCTGATCAGCTGAATTTCCTGATGATGGCTGAGCTTCAGGCTTACAACCTCACCAAGGCCTCCTGCCACAGCACACAGCAACAGAAGCTGCAGCTCTTTACCAAAATCATTGGTTGGTCATCCATACTGTGGCTGGCTGTGCTGGGGGTGCTGGGGGTCGCTTCGTATGCTGCTGGGGGCTTGGTGCAATGCTGGGGTTGCAGCAGGAAAAATACACCTAGGTGAGTGGTGCGGTAACCAAAAGCAGTAAGGTTTTAGATCTAGAGCTAAGGTTTAGGGTTTAGGGCTCGCCATAATCAGATTTGTTGGGCAGCATGCATCGGAACACATTTACATACCAAGGGAATAGACCGCCAAAGATAACAACATGTCACCACAGTCAGGCACCAGGTGCCTGTGAGTTATCGCCTTTTTTTGGGTGAGTGCCGCCCTTTGACGATTGCATTGTGAAGGGCAGATAGTACTGCCGTAGCACATAGCAGCAGGGCCTGCACTTGTCCAGTCAGCTACTGCTTGGGTGCCAATGTGTACAACGTGCAGTAACTGCACATCTGGCAAAACTGGCCGTCTTGGCTTGGTCAGATTTGGCATACACGAAGTTTACTTCATAGCAAATGCCAGCTAGGTTCAGGGTTCAGGGTTCAGGATTTAAGGCATATGTTTAGGGTTCGGGCTTAGGGTAAACATGACAGGAACATCCATATGAGTCTGAGTGTGTATACTATACACTCAGACTGATTGTTGCTTACCTTACCTGTCCTTCGCACCCTCCTCATGCTGCGGTGTGTCATCAATCTCAATAGGTGCTTAGAACACCCCTTCTACAAGTGCCAGCAAGGTTCTAGGGTTTTAGGGTGTAGGAAAGAGCCTACACAGGGTCATCCAATTTAAAAGGAAATTCTCTGATTGGGTGTCACTATCTGATTGAGTGTCACTTTCTGATTGGGTGTCACTTTCTGATTGGGTGTCACTTGCCTCTGATGGAAACCTTGCGGAGTTCAGAGAAAATGTAGGGTCCAGGGGATGAGGGATGTGGGGTTTAGGGATTCTTGAATTTAGAGTTTAGGGGGTGGGGCGGGGGGGTTGGGGGGCGGCAGCCCCCCAAGCGGGGGGTCTGTGGGGGGCACCCCCCCAGGGGGCGGGGGTTTGGGGGGCGGCAGCCCACCAAGAAAAGCTAGTGCGCCTCGAGTAACTCATTAGCCCCTCCACCATCCCCGCCCACAACTCCCTTTTAGGGCGCGCCTTATATCAGCGCCTCTTTGGAAGAAGCTCTCTGCAACGCCCCGTCAGCGCAGTCAAGGCCTGCTCAATGATACTTCCCCCCCGGGGGTTGCCACATTCCGTCCGCTCAACTTCCTCTGAACTCCGCAAGGTTTCTGAGACATGCGTGTCACTTTCTGATTGAGTGTCACTTTCTGATTGAGTGTCACTTTCTGATTGAGTGTCACTTTCTGATTGGATGTCACGATCTGATTGAGTGTCACTTTCTGATTGAGTGTCACTATTTGATTGAGTGTCACTTTCTGATTGAGTGTCACTATTTGATTGAGTGTCACTTTCTGTTTGAATGTTAGTTTGCTGATGACTTGTGCTTTCCCCTCCCTGGTCAACTGCAGTGTGCCATCAGTCTCCAGAGGTGCTAAGGACGCCACGCTAGCACCCAAGACTACTGCTACAGCTATGGATGATCTGGAAGCCAATTTGAATGCTGCAAACGGCACTGCCACCATGGCAGCTACAGTGTCGTTGTCTGCTAGTGATATTTCATCAGGGAGCAAGCTGACAGTGGCCAGCAAGACCTCCTCCTCCTCCCGCTGCTGAGAGAGAGAACTACGCAGAGAAGGGGGGAAATCCCTTCTTGCATATGTTACGGGAGTGGACCCTTACCTAATACATATAGATAGGCCCACTACCATTCGGAGCCCAGAACACATAGGCCCTCCCGCTGCTGCTGCTGTGTTAGTTGTGCTGAAGTAGGCAGGTGTTGGTTGCGCGTCATATTTGGGGTAATGCTGCCATATGGGAGGTCCAGGTTCTACATGTTCTTCCAGGTAGGCCACTGGGGGATGGGAGGGGGGGAATTGTGTGAGGGGTTGGGGGTGGGCAGGGATGTGTGGGGGCTAGTTTGGACCCCATGGGGCGGGTGGTGGGGGGGATAGTTTGGGCTGCATGACTAGTTTAATACCATTGTGCCCTTGCAGCCGCCGCAATAATCACCCAGGTATCCCAGAGCTCCAATCTGCATACCGAACCGTATTATATACCCCTAAATCCTGAACCCTGGCCTCAATTAATTTTCTTTTGTAACTTTGAGCCTGCATGCTGCAGATCAGCACAGCTCCAGCCAGCATACCAAGGCCTTGGTCAACCCGTATAACCCTATCACCTCTGATATTTAACCCTAAACCCTATACCCTGGACCTTGTCTCGTAACCCTAAACCCCACTTGCCTCGCTGCAGATCAGCAGTGCTGCCTTACTGGCTGCTGCCATCACCTGGCCACCAGAGCTCATGCCAGCATACTCCCTCGGTCTAGCACATGTGGTGTTCAGCTATGCCCTAACCCCTGCCTCAGGAACCTCCATCGCTGACTGGGTCTACAGGTGGTTAAACACCATGGGCCTCAGCATGCTGATTGGCACCAACCTCTTTGTCAGCGTATTAAGTTGCCTCGATTATGCAACGGGGCCCAACTCTAACAACAAAGGGGTCCGGTCTCATGATGAAGGAGGAGGCCCATCAGGGTTTAAGTCAATCACACTGAACCATGAAAAGAAAGAGGAAAGGGGCAGCTTCAGGAGCAGGGGTGGGAGTGGCAGTTGCGGGGACTGGGGTTTCAGGTTTCAGCAGAGAGAGAGAGAGAGAGCTACGCAAGGAGGCTCGTGAGGCGGCCTCCCGCGTGGGGTTAAGGGACTGCACGCTATCCTGGAACATCCAGTGCTGCTAGTACCATTGGTGTGGGGGGCATTCCACCCGGTTCCCACAACCATGCCCACCCTGGGCCAGGGTCAGTGCCTTTGTTTCATGCAGCGCACTTCACCACACTGCGTATGACCACTGTGATCCATCTACTTGGATCCTTCTCTCTACCTGAGAGAGCTCTCTTATCCATTTTCTCCGGATTCGGACCGGACCGCACCCCTCCTTTCTCAAGGGAGACCCTCCTCAATGGGGACCATCTAAACCGCTCGAAAGTCCGGTTCAGGTGCGTTGTTTCGATGGAAGAGCCTGTGTGGGATCGGACCACACAGTGAGCGGCTTTCCATCTAGCGACGGTAGTGGGATTTGAACCCACACCATTCCTCGCATGAGGCGCCAAATCTTGCCGACAACGGGATTTGAACCCACGCCTGCTAGAAGCTTGCCATCCCAAGGCAGCGCGCTAACCAACTGCGCTAAAGCCGCATCCTATCGCGGTCGCTTCGAAGATTTGACGATTTGTACCCGGGGCAGGGATCGAACCTGCGACTTCACGGATGTGAATCCGGTGCTCTAAGGTTTCAGCAAGTGTTGTCGTTTGTGTCGCTGCTGTTGCACAATGCGCTGGTGGTGTCGTTTGCAGCTTCAGGGCTCAGCATGAAGCACACCTGGAGGTTTCCTGAACCCTATCAGTAAGTCACTTTCTGAAGGGGTAGGGGTTAGGGGTTAGGATTTAGGGGTAGGGTCTTGGTGTCATGAGCTTTGCCAGTCACGAATGAAGCATGAAGCACCCTCTGGAGGTATCCTGAACCCTATGGACCCTGAACCCCACGAGTAAGTCCACTTTCTAAGAGATAGGGTTTAGTTTATGGTTTATGAGCTATGGCAATTCCGAATGGCATGTGATGAGGCAAGATGTAGCTTTCCTGATAGTTTCTTTGTGGACCTCAAGGTCCAGAATCACTGACTAGCGCTTGAATAGTTTCACATGACTACAGTGCATGCTGCTGTCTATGTGGCCCTGGCTAAGCAGGGAACACCTCTAGTTCTTGATGCTTTGTTTAAGGTGTTGCCCTCCCCATGATAACTGGGGCCATATGTCCTACCAGCCGTGTGGTCATCACTGAAAGTACTAGACGCTGTCTGCTGCAAGCAGTATCTCCATTTTCATATAGACTCCCTATAACCTGCATGCAGGTTTGCTTGCTGTGCTGCACATTTCAAATCTCTCACTGTTATGTTTCATGGTTTGATAAATACATGCATGCACTTGGTTTTATGTTCCTGTGCAGGCTGTGGGTCATTCTCATCCTGATCAACACAGGGCTAGCAGATGGTGCTTATCTGATAATGGAGATCAGCACCACATGCTCTGCCCGCTACAGCCGCAAGGGCTCAGCAGCAGTAGAGGCTTCATCCAATACCATGAACAGAACGGCTACTGCTAGTGCCGATATTGGTCTAAGCAGTGGCGATGGTAATGTGGCTTCCACGGCCACGCTGCGCAACAAGATGAGGAGGAGAGGAGCTAAGACTGCTCAATGTGATGCACCTGGGAGCAAGAGGGGAGGGAGGAAGGGTTTAGCGTGGGACAGATTGTGGGTGTGGTTGTCAGGTGGGGAGGACTTCAGGTATGGAGCTAAGTGAAGGGGGAAAGGGAGGGAGGGAGGGGATAAGGGGAGAAGGAAGGGAGGGAGGCAGAAACTAAGGGAGGGAGGGGAAGGAGAGGTGGAGGGATGGAGGAAGGGAGGGAAGGAAGGAGGCAAGGAGGGAGGGAGGGGGGAAGGGGAGGGGGAGAGGGCGGCGGATCCAGGAAGTCGAGATGGGTGGAACAGAGCATGGGTGTGGGGGTCAGGGGGTGAGAACGTCTGTGAAGAGTTACTGAAGATGTATGTATGGTGAAAGAGGCAGGAGTAGGGTTGGCGAGGAGCGGAGGTGAAAGGTGGAACAACTAAGGGGGGGACAGCTGAAGGGCAGAGGAGAACCTGGGAAGACGGTGCAGGGGCACAAGATTGTGCGGCGATGAATGGGGCGAAGGTGGGAATGAAGGGAGGGGGAGCGGGCATGAAGCCTGGAGGGGGAAGGGGAAAGTGGGGCGGAAGCCGGGGGGGGGGGGGAGTGACGGAAGGAACTGCGTGAGAGGGGGGGTTTCAAGGGGGGTTGTGGGAGGGTTTAGGGTTCAGCTGCCATCGCTGCTGGTGGTGGGCTCCTAAAAAATAACAAAAGTTAGCAGATCATCTCTCTGACCTCATTTCACCAGTGTAGGGCTTAGGGTTCAGACTTCCATTTCTCTGCTTGCAGTTACCCACCTTCGGTTTTGGCTGCTGTCTGGACGTCTCTCCAGCTGCTGGTGGTGTGGTACTGGTTGGCCCTCAGCATGACAGGAGAGTGGTCCATGTGTTTAGAGCAGCCTGCTGACTGTGTCAAGCAGCTGGCAACGCAATACTTTGGGGCTGGATCAGACAAAGTGGAATGGGTAAGTTACCTAGGGGTCATAGAGATTTTTACTGTTTCAGGACTTAGCGTTCACCTCTGACGCCTTGATTTTGGTGAGTGGGTGGGTAGATAGCTTTGTGTGATACGTCTAGCTGCATTTTGGTCGGTGATAGTATTGGAGCGTGTATGGTGAAATCCCATGACATAGTGTGCTGATGTCTAAGGTGCATGGCCTAAGGGAGCAGGGTCTACAAAACCCTTGTAGCAGCATATGGGCAGACAACCGCAACAAAGGTGAGAAAGAGACAAGTGAGCTCCTCCTTGAGGCAACTAATAAGGGAGCAGTGCTGACATACAAATAGTGCTGCACCAAGCCATTAGATGCTACTTGCAGCTGTAGTATAATGGTGATGCACCGTCCAATGCCATCACATAGGCCCAAGCATAGTCTGTGTGTTGACTGCAACCGCTCATGATGCATTAGTCTCATCATGCACTGCTGTTGCTTCACATGCCCTCACCATGTGCCTATGTGCAGGTTTGGTCTGAGCAAGCGCTACTTACTACAGCAGAAATGCAATTTAGTACACTAAGTACCCATTCTTTAAAGGAGGTTGCTCTTTCAAAGGTGTTCTGCACTACATGCTACAGCCGGGCTTTTTGAGGGAAACTTTTGTAGTTATGTCCTCCCACCTTACTACAGGCTACTACGTTGAGCTGCATAGCGGCTCTGTTAGACACTGTAGTAACTGCATTGGCTAGTCCCTTCTAATGCTGCCGCCTGCTGCTCTCCGCCCTTACATGCTGCAGGCCTTTGCAGCGGCAGATTTGACCCAGGGCTCCCCTGCCAAGGCTGAACAGCAGCTCCAAGCAATGATCTCAGCAGCATCTGGGATCATGGCCACTGTGGCTGATGTGATTGCTTCCCTGTCCCAGCTGATTATAGCAGCAGATATCGCAGATCAGGTCCAAGGTCAGATCAGCCAGACAATGGATGGGCTGCAGAACATAACTGCTACTGTTTATGAGGCGCTGGTGAATGTGAATACTACCAGGGTCACAGAAAAGTGAGTGGATGCGACTAAGGTTCCAACAGGCCTCTTCAATAGTGTTTTGAGACAGGCAGGGGACTCAACTGATGGAATGTTTGTAGATGTGCCACTAGCTGTAATGGTGCAGGGGAGACTTGGATCGGTGTCATGGTCATTGGCTTATTGCCATCTTTTGCTTACAGCTGCCTAAACCCTAAACCTTAATATTGACCCTGCAGAATATGCGGGTGCAGATAGTCAAAGTCCAACACATCCTGCTTTTCTTGGAAGCATGGGTGTCCGTTCTACCGTGCACATCGACCACACTAGCAAATGCTTGCGATAGATACTAAAGCTAAGATACACTACGTACCCAGTTCTCTAGTGCCACTTCTTACATTAGAAAAGTTCCTAAACCCTTGCTACAAAGTCAATTTTTATAAACAAAAATGGTAAAACTGTCCCGGCCTTGTACATCTTGTCAGGCATCTCTGCAGTGATGCATTTCTGTTTACAGCTCACAGCTTCTATGACCCTGCAGTGAGTCAGGGAGTCAGTCTGCTCTTGCTAAATTGTCATTGACTGCTGCTCTAGGATCACTTCTTTCTTCTTTGTTCTGTGTGCTGCAGTGTTGCACAGGTCGCCCAGGCACCTCAGCGGCTCATCATCCTAGGCTTTGACGTAAGTTACTGGAACGAGTAAGAAAGAGGGGGTAGCTATAGGGGTGGGGGTTAGGTTTTAGCTTCCAGCTGCTTGAACCCCAACCCCTAAGATTGATCATGCAGAATAGGCCAACTGGCTAGGAACGATGTAGCTAGCCCTTAGGGTTTTGGGTTTGGAGTTTAGGGTTTAGGCCTTAGGGTTTAGTAGTGGCTTGGCTTTGATGGTGGGTATGCAAAGGCCTGATGTTAGTGTTACTTCCCTAGTTTTGCATTGACATGCCGCATGAAATGCACCAACACAGCACAACAACGCAATCTACAGCATATAGAATGCTATAGAGCATATAGAATGCTATAGAATGCTATAGAGCTAGTGAATGGGACATGCAGACATCTCCTACTGTGGTAGGGCTCTGCTTGCAATGATCAGGCACAATATTGTTGGTTCATATGCTGTCAAGCTCAATCCAATTGACCTTAGGGGTAGGTACCAGGCTAACTGTGAGTTGCCCACTATCTTAGGTTTAGGTGCTAAACATTAAACCCTAGATTTTTTAACTCAATCTCCTGCATATCGTTGAGCATACCGCCGCCTTCAACCACATCTTGTAATACACCTCCGCCTTGCTCCTGACTGCTAGGCTAGGACGGCTGTGTTGTCAGCCATGTTAGTTGACCCGCAAGCGACTCAAGAATTTTAGTACTCTGGACATATCAGATCTTGGCAAGTAGTTCACCTATCACTGCCACATTCAGACGAGGCTGAACCGTAGTCTGCTTCTCACCTGCACAGGCCTTGCAGAGCTCTCCCAGAAGACCCCCTTGCCACATCTTAATCTTTTTCTTATGAATCAATCCATGCTTATCTTTCCTTGACATCACAGGCCTGCCGCTACCTAGGTTACACCATTGCCCTCCTCCTTGGCTTTTACAACCTGCTCATGGTACTGGTGAACTACCGGAGGCTGTCCTGCCGCATCAGGGGTATTGTAGTCGCTGATATCATCAAGCAAGAGGACCACATGCGCCACCACCACCAACAGCAGCAGCAGGCTAGGCAACAGAAGCCGTTCCGGCTCGGCTCTGGGTTCTTATCTAAGACCTGGTTTAAAACTAATCCCACCGAGGGTCAGCAGCATGATGGAGAAGCGGTTAGTGATTTGAACAACTATTGCGACCAAGAAGTGCGATGTGAAATTGTTCCCCTTGCATCCTCCCCGGCACCGCATCACCCAGCAGCCTCCAGTGTGGATTCTCAGGCTGGTGTGGGCGATTGTAGCAGCAGCACCACCAGGAAAGCACTGGGAGAAACGGATGACAAGGATGAGCCCCTGCTGGTCAATCCTCCTTCTGCTGCTGCTGGTGGTGGTGCTGCTGCTGCTGCTGCTCCTGCTGCTATGACTGGCACTTCGGCTGCTGCATCTGCTGCTATGACTGGAAAAACTACCACAATTACTGGAGAATTTCCTACCACGTTGGGAATGAACACTACACTTGATTATGAGGCACCGTCAGCACATGGCCCCGTACCAGCAACAGCAGCAGCAGGGCAGCAGGAGCCTCAATTGCTCACTGGCACAATGGAGAAGAAGATGTTGTCATCTGCCCAAGCTGCTGAGGCGAGGCGTGTTGAGGGCATGGTGCCTCAGGGGCCAAGCGTGCTGTTCTTTGCAGTGGTGGTGTCCATCTCATGGATATTAATCAATGTTACAGGGACTCTGCTCATGGTGGCATTCCTGCTGCTGGGGGCTACCTCAGGCTTCATCATTGCAGGGTGAGTCATGGGGAGGGATGGGGGTGAGTAATGGGGGTGAGTAATGTGATGGAGGAATAGGGTTGAGTAGTGGGGTTCCCCTTGCAGGCAAGAAGGTCTGGTGCTTGGTTTTCTTTACTGTATGTCTGGCAGTACATGCTCAAGAGTCACCATATATTGCAAAGGCATGTTCATCTCCCAGATACCACATTCCAGGTCAGTCAATATGTTGCCTGTGGGGCCACTTTTCATCCTGTCCTGTGGTTGCATTGGTGCAGCAGTGGTGCGCTGGGGCCATACCCCGGGCCTCCTTCAACCACCACATGTTGTGTCTTTAATAGCACTATCTGGAAACCATTCAGTATTACCTTAAAATGCTACCATCCGTTGTAAAATGGCATTGTTTAGTAGGATCATACTGATGTGTACATGCCTGCTGTTTTGTACTTTCCTCACACAAAAGGCGGGGGCTCCTCCCAAAAGCATCCGCTGGAGATTCACACGCAGCACGGCAGCTAGCTGTTGGCATAGCTCTCTTTTTCTCTGCTTTGCAATTGCTTTTTGATGGGCATTCTTGTTCGGTGTGCAGGTACTGGAAATCGTTGCTGGTTGCCGTGGCCATAGGCATGGTGGTGCCTCCGCTGCTGACCATCCTGGCCCCCTCCGTGTTCAGGTTCAGATATCCCTTCCAAGGTGTGTAAGGGACATCAGCAAAACCCCAGCAAGCCAGGCAGTCTTGCAACTATAGTATTCCCCAAGCCAGCTGTGCCGCTTATTGCTGCGCTCTGGCGGGCAGACTACTGTCACAGATCATATTCGAAGTACACTGCCTGTTCAGGAGCTTTTTTAGCCATAATGATAAGGGGTCCGTGTAACTTTTACATACACCAAGGAACCCTTCCCACAATACACGGTCTCCTCGTGTAGTTCTCTCTCTGTCTACCCACCAGGACTCATAGTCTATTCCCCTTATATTTATCCACATGTTGAGCATGCACCTTGACCATGGTCCTGCTGGAAGTTGATCGTGTGTCATCAAATGCAGGAGCCTTCTTCACCTACTATTTCTTATCCTTGTACCTTGCCCTGCTTCCTGTCGTGCTGACGGTCACGAGGATTTCTGTTCGTCTTTGCTTTATGCATGTTCTGTCAATCAGTAGGAGCCTCACTTCTATGTCTTCTATCATTGGGTAGCACTAGTAGTACCCGTTGTCCTGTCATTTTCCGAAACGTTGACCTTAACCTTGTAAACTGGCCTCAGGTGGTTTCTTCTCCTACTTCTACTCCTTGTCCCTTGCCTTCCTGCTGCTGGGCACCCTGAGCATGGTGGTGAGGGTGCTGGTGTTTGTCATCATCAGCATCACAGTGGAGCTATGCTGCCTGCACCAAACACCTTACACATGGTTGAAGGTGAGGAACTCATAGGCTTAATTGATACTGATATCTATCAGTCAAGTAGTGTCACAAGAAACCTCAGGAGCAGCAGTACCTGGCTGTCATGGCAATCAACTCTGGACATAAGGACCTAAGAAGACGGTCTAAACCATATGTTGAGTTGCAAGCCCTAAACCTTAAGATGTTAAACCCTCGCTATGCAGACAGGTTTGTTTGTTTTAGTAGGCTTGAGCACTTGGCCCTCTTTTGTGCTCAGGTTGGGGCTGCACAGCGGGGAGCCCTTGCCCCGGGGTACTGCTGCTCAACGCAACAACATCAACATGTCAATCAATCAATCAAAACGCAAGACCAGCAATGCCAATGGCCAAACAAACCTAGGCCACAAACACAAGGCTCCTGATCACAATCACGAAGCCACACAACCGATGGTGGATTTGCCACACACAAGCTGAGGCTAGATGCAACGGCGTGCACACCAAGGGGAAACAAACACCACCACTAAAACCCAAAACCTGCTCCACTTCCATCACACATGGGTGGCGGGGAGGCAGCAGGATCAAGCACCACCCTAGTAGGGGCTGGAGGTGGCTCCCACCACCTAGGTACTGGTGAACCACCATCCTCCCAGCCACTGAAAGGCACCACATAGCGCTCCACATGCTTATCAATAGCTTGCTTAGTGCGCCTTCTACACCTCACTAACCGTTGGCTTTCCCAAGGGTGCGTAAGATCCCACAACCTCTTCCTCCAAGCACTCTTAATCTGACATGAAGCCTCCCAGCTCCCCTCATCTTGACCAAGCACCTTCAGATCTGCACACACGCATTTCTCCCAGGTATGGCGAGGCCTACCCACTGGCCTCGTCATGTCACCATGTAATGAAGAGAACAACGCAATATGCGGCAACCTGCCCTCCTCCATGCGGCCCACATGCCCCAGCCACCTCAGCCTATTTGCTGTGATGTATGCTGACAAGGTGGCTACCCCACATGATTTCCTGATATGCTCATTGGTGTGCCGATCTGACAGCCTGACCCCCAGGATGCTCCTAAGGCAGCTAGAGTGCACCCGCTCAAGCTTTTGCGATTGCACTTTGGTCAGGGACCAACACTCACTCCCGAACAGCAGAATTGGCAACACATATGCCTTGTAACACTTCACCTTCGTAGCCAATGACAGATGCTTGGTACCCCACATCTTTTCAAACTGCTTAAACCTCCCCACAGCCTTACCCCTCCTGATATTCAACTCCACATCCAACCTGCCATCAGTCACAAGCACACTTCCCAAGTACTTGAACTGTGACACCTCTTTTACCACACCCTCACTGATAACCACCTCTGGTCCTTGCTGCACTGGCACATCCCCCTCCTTCCAATCCTTGTCAATGGACAGGATCTCAGTCTTGCTTGCATTGATGCGCAACCCAAGACTAGCAGCAACCTTGTCCATCACCTGCAGCATGACCACCAACTCCTCCCTGCTGGGACTTAGCAACACCATATCATCTGCATACAGCAGAACAGACAACAGCTCCACACACCCACCACTACCACACCCATCACGCTCAAGTTTCCCATCTGCATGATAGGCTAGCTTCACCCCACATCCCTCCGGCATCTGAGCCATTGCCTGCCGAACCACAAAGTCCATGTAGATGTTGAACAGCAAGGGAGCAATGACACATCCCTGCCGCACCCCGCCATGCACATCAAACCACTCAGACACCACACCACCCATCCTAACAGCAGCCTGTGTGCCAGTATGCAAGTCCATCAGCAACTCTATCAGCTTTGTGTGTACCCCGTACACATGCAGGATGCGCCATAGCGTGTCTCGCGGTACAGAATCATATGCCTTACGCAAATCCACAAAAGCCATGAATAGAGGCTGATCGAATGCTACAGACTTAGAGATGACCTGGCGTATGGTGAACAGAGCATCAGTGAGGCCCCTCCCCTTCCTAAAAGCAGACTGGTTATCAAGCAGTTGTGCATCGATATGAGAACTGATCTTAGCCAAAATGACCAAGACATACACCTTCCCCGGTATACTTAGCAAGCTTATCCCCCTATAGCTATCTCTCACTTTGCGCTCTCCTTTGCCTTTATACAGTGCCACCAACAGTGCACGTTTCCACTCCACTGGCGCTTTCCCTGACTCCCACACCGCCACAATGACCCTGTGCAACCATTTCAGCATGGTCCCACTGAGCTTTAGCATAGGCGCTGCGATACCATCAACCCCAGGAGCTGCCCCATTACGACAGGCAAAGACAGCTTCTTCAACCTCCTGCACAGTAGGTGGCTGAGCTGCTGCTTCACTCTGCTGGTTTGCACCTTGCCCTGCCTCCATCTTCTGCACTAACTCCTCAATGGTCTGCTGCATTTGCTGGTCGAGCTTGGCAGGGCAGTTGAGGACATCAGCAAAGTGCTCAGCAAAGCACTTCACCACCTCCTCCCTGCTTTGGAACAGCTGCTTGCCATCAGCACCCCCTAGCACAGCTGTAGGAGCAGCAGAGCTACTGCCCTGCTGCTCCTTGAAGATCCGCTGGACATGCTTGTGGAACACGGCTAGATTACCAGCTTTTAGAGCATGTTCCGCAAACAGCGCTTGCTGCTTGAAGTACCGCTCCTGATCCTTCTTAACCGCTCGCCTAGCAGCATTATTGGCCTCCCTGTAATCTGCCCTGGTAGCATCATTAGGAGAGGACAGCACCGCTGCATGTGCTGCATGTTTCCGCTCAATCTTCTGCAAGGTCGCATCGGATATAGCGAAATCTCGGCGCCGCTGCTGAGGCTTGAGGTTTAGACCAGCCTTATGGGCTGCTTGGCTGGCTGCCGCTGTTAGCTGTGTCCATTCGTCTTGTGCGCTCTGCAACTGAGCCCCTACCAGACGGCTGAACTGGTTAGACATTGCCAGCTCAAAGCACTGCTGAGTTGCTGCAGATTCTTGCAGCCGGCTGCAGTCATAGGGCCGTGCTGGCTGTCCCTTCGCACTGTGCTGCTTGGCCACTGACAAGCGGAGGCGCATCGTAAGCACCAGCATTCTATGATCAGAGCCACCTGTATCAAAGCTGCGAAAGACCCTGCAGTCTGTCACACTTGACATGAACCGCTTGGAGACAGCTATGTAATCGATGACCCTGAGCACATCCTGCTTGTTTCTATTAACCATCTTGTGAGTAGCAGTCCGGTAATTGCTGTGCTTGAAGATGGTGTTGGCTAAGCGAAGGTTCAAGGCACCAGCCAGCTGCAAGAGTCGCTCACCATTCCCTGAAGGCTGCTGCTTCCCAAAGCCATGAGGCCCCATAACACCCCCATACGGTTCTGGATCAGTGCCAACCTGGGCGTTGAAGTCACCCAGAAGGACTAGCATGTCCCTGGAAGGCAGCGCTGCCAAGATAGCTTCCAACTGCAGGTAGAAAGCTTCCTTGACCTCCTCAGGGGTGGACTCGGTATCAGTCGGCGAATATGCTACCACGATTGAGGCGTTTATCCCACTGCTGATTCTCACACGGACTACCAGGATTCGCTCACTGACAGCAGACCAGTCGATTAGGCAACGGGACCACTTCGAGTTAAGAAACAGGCCCACCCCATGTTGCCGTGGCTGACCCTCTGGCAGCCCGGACCATATCAACTGCCAGTCCTTCGTAACATTACGACATCCACTACCCGGTATCCTGCTTTCAGCAACACCACAGGCTCCAACGCCAAGGCGAGACAGCTGCATGACGTAAGAGGATAGCTTGCTCTGTACCGAAGCATCGTCACTGCCGAAAGTTCTGCAGTTCACGAAGCTGAGGCGTTCGGACCCCGTCTTAAGCAATCGCAAGTGCTCAACAGGCCCATGCCTCTTGCTGTGCACGTTGCGAGGTCGTTTGACCCGGTTGCATGGCTCAGTGACCAGCTGTGCGCTGCAACTGGCGCGCATGCCCCCTGGACGAGACAGGGACGCACACACGGGATCCAGCTGCCTTCACCGAGTTCTAAACTCCCTACTAGTTCACTTTACAGGCTCGGCGGTAACATGCCTAAAAAAGACATGTCACCGCCAAGCAGAGCGATGTATAATGTTATCTATAGGCCTGTTATCTATTATCTATTATCTGTTATCTATTATATCTGTTTAACATCAACATCAACATCTATACTATTTATCTATTATATTTATTATATTTATTATATTTATTTATCTATTATATCATTTTAACATCAACATGTAGTACTTTTTAATTGTCCTTTGCAATCTTATTTTGCACAACCCCCATGTCATGCAGAATGCTAGTTTTGGACGTAGATACTGCAGGCCCAGCTGCTCAGAGAGAGAGAGAGAGATCTACGCGAGGAGACCGTGCATTCTTCTCCAGGGTGGGATTGTTTGTCAGCCTTAGGTATGGTGTGAATGAGTATCCCAGTGTGAGCCTCTCCACGGGCCCAAAGCTGGTGTCTGGGCTAGCTGAGTAAGTAGAAGTGCTTGTAATCTAAGCGAAAAAGAAGAAATTGCAGTGAGTGGAAGTGCAGGAAGAGGGTCTAAGTGCCCCACCTGACTGTGTATTGGCCAAATTTTGTGCTGTATGTTATGGCTGGAAGGCAGCCACCCTGTCAGCAGGCATGGTCAGTATTTTTGTATGAGTCTCTGAATGGTAAACCAAGGGCTGCATGTGTGTGGCACATATCGTCATTTATCCTGGCCCCAAAGCAGCCTTACTGACTCGCTCGGCAGTAGTGGCAGACGACCGAGGCACTATTATGCGGCCAACAGTGATCATCGGGAAACCCTGCGACCGGCGCTGTGAGTGCCACTTATATGATATGCTGCAAGTGCAGCAGGTTGGCAGGACTCCGAATCAAAATGCGAGACCTGACTCACTGCAATCATCACTGCCGAGCTGTCACTAACAACCGATTAGACCAGTTGATCAGGCCTCACTCTTTCCTTTCATTGGATAGAATCCGGTAGTACTATTGGTCCTTATGACTCTTCAAAAATTCAAGATATTAAGGATCGGAGTCCACAGCCTGCAGCTAACCGTACTTGGGAGTGTCCTGTGACCATAGCATCTATCTATGAGGGCGGACAGAGCAAAGATAGAGGCTATGTATGTATGAATGTACCACCACCTCAGCCAACCGATCTATGATGATAACACTGGCGAGCTGCAATGCATGATGGCACGATTAGCGCCAATCATCCCAGACTATGTACTGTCTGTGTTTGGATCCATCCGATGGTGTGTTTGGTCGTTTCGACCTAGCAGCCCTTTGCGGTTGCCACACCTTAAATGTTTGTTGTTGTTGTTGTCTACCGGTACATCTAACTATCTACATCATTTATCTCCGGTGCGGATAGGTCAAGGTGACAATCCACTGCAGCAGCACGGATAACCACAGGGAGGGTGAATATAACTATCCACTTGCTTCCACTGTTATAAGTATATATGTGTAGCAAATGGCCCCAGGTAGGCCACGTTACTCTGGGCCAGACTATGTGACAGAATTTAAGCAGAACGTGAGACACTCAGAAATGTGCCATAGTAAACCACACTACACGGAGAACAAGCGCAACGACCCACAAGCCGAATCTGCAGAGCCTTCCTGAGCTGCCTTGGACCTCTAAAGCATTGAAATCTACAAAACTAGAACTGAACCAAGTACTATACCCTAGCTGAGTGACCTAGAGCAGCCAGGCTGCACTTGCTTGCTGCACAGGGAAAACAGCCATGACTAGCTAGAAGTAAAGCATCCACAACTCGTAGTCAGAATGGCAAAAAACTGATGCATCCAGTGCTACCAGTAACCCCACTCAAACAATACCGAACCATAACCCGACTGGGGACAAATTTAACATGTAACTCTGCTGAATCTCCACCCTGAAGACCCCTCATGGCATGTCTTAACTGTTGAGTGACTACCGGTAACTACTGGTCATTGGCTGCAGTAAGGCCACACCAGGTCCAGTATCATATCATAGCCTCATAACTACGCACACCCCGGCCACCAAGTGACACCAAAGGCTGCACTTCATGCTCCAACAAGCACTAGAAGATGCTTGCCCAGGAAGTCCTCTCTCCCCCTCCAAACTGTTCTCACATCCCTTTTTCACAGGATAAAACGTGAGCTTTCTGCTGGAACTCACACCACGAGTTGAGTAACATTGATGCTGCTAATTTCCCTAGGTCAGACCACCACCTGCCCAACCACCACCTGCCCCAGGAGGAGGACATGTGGTGTATGAAAACCTTATAGAGCATGTGGTAGACTGAAAGCTAATAGCCGCGTTCTTCACGGCTGCCATGCACATGTTTCCCCCTACCACCCGCGCAGACTCAGCGGGTGGCGTCAACATTACTAACCGCCCCTCCAATGGCTCATGTGCACTGGCGTTATTAGCTACCCTAGGGACAAACCAAGCAGCAATAAAATCACCACCAGCCACCATCTACGATAACTATCGTATATGCCAAACCCCTATCATCCTGTGAGCTTATTGCAGGAGCATAGTAACACCACGGACTTCTGCTTCTATACTGAGTGGTTTGCCATCATCACCAGCATTCAGACAATGCACCTGCTTATCCAATCACGCGATGACACCAGTGCTGCTGCGTGTAATAGGCAACAACCTTGCCTTCCCCAGCTTACTCAAATTACTTGCTGCCTTGGCCAGGAACTTTTGGTTACCTCCGCCAGATGCCCCTGAGTCACCCACCTTGGCCTTGGGACGCACAGCATCTGCAAAGTCCTTGCACACATTCTTGAGCCTGACCCATGTCTTGCTGGTTGCAGAGGGGGACTGGACACTCTGGGGGGCCTTCTGGGACTTATTGGTAGTAGTGCCAAGGGTGACATGGACCTCAACTTCCATGGGGGGCTCTGCTGTCTGGGAAGCAGCACTTGGAGGAGCAGTGGTGGCAGGAGCAGCACTTGTGGTGGCATCAGCACCAGTAGGGGTTGGGGCGACAGCCTGAGCAGCAGTTGTGGGAACTGTAGCAGTGGAGCCCAGGGGCACCATTGTGGGTGCTGTTGAGGTGCTGGCGGGTGTGGGCTGAGGCAGCAGCGCTGCATGGAGGCCGTTCATCACCTGGTTGTAACCCTAGCAGCCCTTTGCGGTTGCCGCACCTTAAATTTTTGTTTGTTTGTTTGTTTTGTCAAGGCATCCCATGACCAGTTGAATGATACATTCCGGAGCTGACTGGGCCTCCAACATTTCCCGAACCTTCTGAAGGTCGCCCTTGTTAGCTGTGAATGTTGGCGCGGCGCAGCAAGTCGTAGCTGGTGTCGCTGTCCATGGGCTCGGAAAGGGCATATAGCACAAAAGCTGTGAAACCGTAGCTCCACCAGTCAGCGCTAGGATGTGCAACCCAGGTGCGGGGAAGGGGCTTGGCCTTGGGGTTGACACGGATAATTTCTGGCGGAACAAAGAGAGGGGTGCCAACAATCTCCCGTAGGACAGCTCCAGTTAGACGACCAACGCCAAAATCACCCAACTTGGACGTGCTGGGCTGGTCGTCCTTCATCAGAAGGTTTTGTGGCTTGACGTCCAAGTGGCAGATGCCCTTAATATGCGCGTCATTCAGGCCATGGGCAAGCCTCTCCAGCATGACACTCTTGTCCGCATTAGACCTCGGCACCCTCAGGTAATCAGCCGCAGTCTTCCCAGTTCCATGTTGCTCCATTATTATGACCGCCTTGTGCTTGTCCACACGGCCCCCGAGGACCTTGACGTTGTATGCCGAACAATTGAGGGCTTCACGGGTCGCAATCTCGGTCTCTGCCCCCCGCATTGCTTCTTCTCTCGCCAAAACCTGAGACCATTCGTCGCCAGCGGGGAATATGACCTCCTTCACTACGAACCTGTCCAGGGGCATCTTACGAAACCTATGATGAAGGATTGGTCGGACACAGAGGGGTGGCAGCACCTCATGCAAACAGACCTTGCCTTGGGCGCCCTGTCCCAACACCATGACGGCCTTGCCTAGTTCCTTGACATTGGTATGCCTGGACATAAAGGCATGAATCCTTGCGGATACAGTCTTTGAAAAAGCCATATTACTAAGTTTGATACTTTGCGAAGGTACCAGCACGCGTTAAATACGTTCAGAGCTTGTATTTCAATCGAGATAAGGAAGCAGCTGAGACACTCTCGAGATAACATCTGCTTGAGGTATGCAATTGCATCATGTCAGAGCTTAAGTATGGGCAAAGTAGATGCAAGATGAAAGCCTGATTGAACATTGTTATCCGCAAAGTGGTGGCTAATTGGGACTGCGGAGGCTCAAACCAGCGGCACCAGAAGGGCTGACTCACTTTCGGCTCTGGCACTACAGCAGTAGAAACCTCGGATCATCCATAGAACGGTGCTTGCCTCAACGTGAACATCGAGCATGGAAGAAAGAGGTCAGGAGCGTGCTCTTCGTGCGAGCTCCCGTGCAACAGTCACCAGCAGCGTCCAATCGCTTACACAGTGTTCGAGACCAATGGAACGCATAGCTCCGAGTTTATCGCTGGCAAAGCTCTGAGCTGAGCGTGCCAAACATTTGTGACTCATTAGAAAACGCCCACGCGCAAACAGCAGGCACACCAGTAAGTCTTACATGCGGCTTCTTGAGGTTCCCTCACCGAACCCCTCCATGAATTCCTAAAGGTGGTCCCAATTAAGCCTTACAGTCTGCACCGAGGCACAGAGCGCCGACGAATCACCTTGGCGACCCACACCATACATAAATCACATCCCACGTATCATCTTGGCGACCCATACCACACATCAATCACATCCCCTTGTGGAACAATCTTTGGGTTCTGCTGCGGCTGTTGATTTTGCTGTTGTTGCCAGCCCCCCGGCTGTTGTTGCTGCCGTGCAGAATGCCAGTTGGCTTTCCCTGCATTAGCAAAACCGCTGCGGCCCCCTCCAGGTGCTGCCCAGTCATGCTGCGTTGACCAGGTCTGACCTGCCGCTGCTGCTGCTGCCTGTGGCCTATCCTGCTGCTGCTGCTGCCGCCGCTGCTGTCGCCGCTGCTGGTTGACGTCCCACCAAGTGCCTGCAGATGAACCATCCACATGCGTCAGGGCTATCACTAGGACAATTACCACTTTCATTACTGGCAACTTGACGGTACAGCTGGTCTACCAAAGGCTGTGTGACAGTGATGACAGTTATTGTAAGTGTGCGCTTTGCTAGCCCTGCAGGATGTCAGATTGGCCAGAGCGAGCCCACCTTCAACACCAGCTGATGCTTCGCAACGACAGCCATAGGCACAACAACCATGGTTCCACATGGTAGTTACCTAACTACCGCACGCTGGGAGGCCTGCAGGTCTTGCTGTGATATACCTCTAATCTATGGATAGCCAGCAGAAAGGCTCCTCTACAAGCAGACGCCCTCGGCAGCTTCCGACTAGATTGGAGCTTTGCTGATGATGCTCAAAACCATATAGCTAGAATATCCAGTACATCAATCACCCAATGACTCTGTAAGGAAGCAATAGAACAGAACAAGCCAGAGACCAATGGCTGCCTGCTTTATTCCCTTCTCCATTGCTGTCTGGCCAGCTATATCCTGGCTTATCTTCACGCAGTTTGGCAGGGGCAGTACATACAGAACCACTGCTGCATGCAAGTTCGCCCAACTCCCCCTACCTGAGGGTCCCACTCCTGCAGTGAGCTGGAAGACTTGTGTTGCTGTGTAGCAGGCCAGCCCGATGGCACCAATCACTAGGACAAACTGTACAGCACACAGGAACACAGCTTTAGCCAGAACACTTCAAACACAGTAACTGGGTAGACCGGACAGGTCCCAGCCTGGAAAAGCTGCCGTCTTCCGTAAGCCCAGGAGCTTCCTCTTAGCAGCGAGTTGATATGCTGTCCATGCTACTAAACGAGCCAATTGCTTGGTAACCAAAACCTGCTGCCACCAGGAGGAGGGATATGCATTTTTGTCCTTGTTGCTTGCTAATGCTGCAAGTTAATCAGGGTCGTATGGACAGATGGCCCAGTAGATCATTGAGTGCATGTGCAGCAGTTTATGGGGTTAAAATTTGCATCGCTCATGCACAAAATCGTCAAGGCTGGTGGCTTGCTGCTGCTGGTGCTTGCGTGGCACCTGCACTATTTTTGCTGTTGCTCTGCTGCCCATGCTGCAGGGTTGCATGGGCACATGTCCCAGGACATTGATGAGTGCATGTGCAGCATCTGCAGCAGTTTGTGGGGTCAGGGATCGCATCAGTAATGCACAAAACTGTCAAGCCTGGTGGCTTGCTGCTACTGCTGCAACTTGCCTGGCACCTGAATTACATCCATAGACTGCTGTTGCTCTGCTGCCCGTGCTGGTGCTTCCCCCAGTGCTCAGTTGTGTGCTGCTTGCTGCTGCTGCTCCAGCCATTGCCGCTGCACATATCTGCTGTTTCTTCTGCTCGTGCTGTTGCTTCTGTGCTACTCAATTCCTCCTGATGCTGTTCCCCCGTTGCTGCAGCTGCTCTCCTGCTGACTTTTGCTGCTCCCACTGTTCCTGCCTCTGCTGATACTCACCGACAGTACACCCTTCAGTAGCGACAGTCCAAGCAGGAAGAGTGTTCCTTTTACACTCACTTCCACCTACAAAAACAAGGGCCAGGCAAAAGTAGGTCAACTCTGTCTTTATACCGCATAATGCTCTAGGAGATGCAACTGGCTGGTGTTTACACCAAGCTAAGGTCCATCCATAATGTGCTGGTCTTCCTGTCATGGCAAGCAGCTGCACTCTGTAATGGACCATGTGCATAAAAGGTACATGCTAGGGATACCCTGAGATTCACCATGGTGTACAGCAAATACATGGCCTGCTGGACAACCGATTGCCATCAATTACCTACGCAGGTGTCTGACTGCACCTGGCATGTCAATAGATGCACTGCTTACCTTATGGCGTGGTGTGGTCTCAGGTGCGAGCGATTGCACTACATCCGTTACTCGATCTACCAGTAATTGTACACCGCTGGCACATGCATTTGCACAGTAATCCACGAGGTTTGTGCAGAAGTCCTGCAGTGGGAGGTGCCATAAGGTCAGTGCCCATGGGTTCCGATTGACTGATGCGGAATACCTGCCTGTTCTATGGGGTCATCGGATGGTCTCTTTGAGCTGAAGTGCTGGGGATCTGCTGCGCCGTGTACTGCGGCACGCTGACGTAGCCTACTGCTGCATCGTCTACCCCAGGAGGGACTGCATACGCAGCTGCTGGGCCGAGCTAATGTTCGGACTAGCATGTCAAAGGAAAGATTGCCGTGTATGGCCCTGCCGGTGAATGGAAAGCCCGAAATCGTCGAAATGGCAAACGTAGCACACCAACCAAGGGCATACAAGGTTTGAGAATCTCACATGCATGCAAGAAAAAAGAGAACGAGTCTGAGAGAGCAGTGATATGAAAAGAAGGCTCGCTTGGTATTCAGCTGGTCTGCCTACTAACGCCTTCAAGAATCCCGTCCAGGGCAGTGGCACCCGAGTGGCACCCGAGTGCCGAACCTCTTCAGAAGCATTGCTGCTCCCTTTTAGAGGATGGGGCACAACCAAATTGTGCACTGTGATACGTACAGTAGATATCTTGAAGTCGCGTTGTGACTCTTGCCCTGCTGCCACATCTGTCGGAAGTTCAAAATCTCCGTCAAGCTGGTCCAGAAGTTCGTTCCTAATTTGACGAATATCTGATAAGCCATGCATGGCCGTTAATGCTTTCATGGCAAAGGCATTGCAGTACCACAGTCAGAGTCTGTGGCCCCAAACGGTCCGTTGACACTGATATGCCCCTCAGGACGCAACCGCGCAGAAGACTTGGCCCCTCAGTTCGGGCATATGAAGTGCCATTCCATGCTCAGCAAAGGACTGAGGCGGACTCCGGCCTTGTAGCCCCAAGGGACAGTTGAGGCGGTGCTGAGCCCATCTTGACTGGGGACAGCCGCACGTAACTGGGATCAGCAAATAAATTACATTTCATGATATGCCATAGCAATAAGTGCCATAGGCCCCGCACCTGAAGCTGTCACAAAGAACAGCGAGGTGGAACAGAATTCGGGTAGACTTCGACATGTATGACAATATATGCCTAAACATGAGGTCCAGCAGCTAGGTCAAAATCACCCAAAACCTCCACTGCCCCAATGGGGGTAAGAGCCTCCCTCCTACTTAAGACCGCAAGGAGGGCTTGTAAGCCCGGGTGCAAGCAATAGTTGGTAACAAACCCCATTGGTTGGACCTCACGCCACATCAGAAGGGTGAGCACAAGCATTCCTAATCTTCCAAGCAGCTGCAACATATTTAGCTATACACTTAAATGCATGCTTGAAAGGGCCATACACTAAGCCAGACTCCTCATCGACGTCTACACCCCAGAATTCTTCATTAAGCATGCTATGCAGCTTCTCCTCATCAGATTTGCCATCCAATATCTGACATTTTGGAGCAACATCAGGGTCAGACTTCAGCTTCTCCCACAGCTTTTGCCTTTGTGCCTGGTAAACAGGACAGTCAAACAAGAAGTGTTCAGGAGATTCAACTTCAGCAAATAAACCAAGAAGAAGATCGCTGGGGACAAGCAACCTGGTGTATTATGCTTGGGGCTGCCATGTTCTGGGCCTGGGTGAACTGCTTACAAAGGTATGCACCTGCCACCTGTCGTTGAGCCCATTGGAAGGCACCACAGTCATGCACTGGGCACAAACATGGGCACAACCACCTTTTTTGAAGTTAATTGTAGCAGGCCAGTGGCAGCACTGGCAGGGCGGTTGAAAGTCTCTTCATTGCAAAACAACCCTTTTCTGGGTCGTTACAGTACTGTGGACCTACGCTACGCAAGGACCATTGTCTGCCCTGGGTTATGTACTTGTACTTGTGATAGGGTACATCCAGGCGAGAAGTACCATGGCCCTGGAGCAGTTGCGGATAGCCACTGCACTGTTGCGGCTATGACCATGCATGCAGGCCTGAGTGGGTTCATATGGCGTAGGCTGGACTGGCAAAGAGTGGATCTCAGTGGCATACCCTTGCATGGGATCACTCTTACAGTGAGCAAGCCTTGCATCGAAGGATAAGAATTAAGGACAATGCTTAGGTATCTGCTCAGGATCATATGCACTGAGCCCCATAACAATGCCCAGAAGCTGTGAGGATTGTGCCTCAACCATCTCACTTGGTAGGCGGCCCAATCCTCCGCAGATGTGTTTGCACCATGTAATGCTCAGCCAATAAGTTACAACCTCTACACTCTAGTGGTATGGCCTCTGCTGCTCCAAACTCCTTTGTGTCATGTCTGCTGTGACTGTATCTGCGGCCTGCATATTTATGACATTTATGAGGCACATGGACTGCGGTGGCTGTGCTGCAGCCAAGCATGAATACGTATGCTATGAAGCCCTCCATTACAGTGGTGCCAAAGAAATGGTGGGTTTTTGGTCTGGTTTGAGCACCTGGTGCTGCTGCAGGGTAACGCTGTTTGCGTGATGGCTGGCTGGTTCTGCATGTGCGCCATCACCAGCTGTGTGGATGCAACAGATTTGAACGAACTTGGCAGCTCGCAACGTGAGTGAGAGAGGGCCTTTAACAGGTTTAGGCAGCCGGTTACAGGAACATCTCTGATTCACGGGGTACGATAGGAATGAATGAGGCAGCTTGGCATTAGAGGATTGGCTGTTTAGAAAGTTGGTGATGGCTTTCATTTGCAAGGGGTCTAAGGTCGAGTTCTAGGGTATATTGCATGACCTCACACCTAGCAGCTTATGCAGGGGCATGTCCAAGGAGGGGGGCAGCAGGTGGTGATGGCGGTGATGCAGCCGGGGCGCAGTGAAGCTGAGGGGCCTAGTCTTAACCTGTACCGCTTTTACCTGCTGCACGCATGGTTTACAAAGTAGATCAGCTGCTCATCCACTAGTACTACTACATGTCAGCTGTGATTGGTATTCCCCAGTCCAAAGGAACTTTGAGCATGTAATGGGCCAGTAGTATGGACCAGGAGCAGACTCTTCGGTTGCTTGTCAGATGGGATACTCGAGAAGAAGGAGTAGAGATGTCACATGTCGGGCATCTCCCGTGCCATACGATGGACCCAATGTATTTAATCTTCAGCACTGTTTGAATGGATAAAACTTCCCAATTGGCTTGCACTGGCAGATGCCTTGTGGCAGTGCCTGATAGATTTATTTCTACTCTTGATGATGTGTTGATGATATTTCTGGAGGCTTTGGCTGTCTGCTTCTGCTGGCTCTTGGCTTCTTACTCCGTCAGGTCGTGAGATACTAGAACTGTAGGTGGTTAGCAGTCTGTGCAACGTCCACAACAAGATGTGTGCTCAAGCTGTCCTTGACAGGCAGGAAAACATCATTATGGGAGGACTCAATTTATATGTATGTTAATGGAGATTTATGGTTCATGTTTGAAAAATTGTCGTCTACTTGTTGCTGTCTGTAGTAGGTATAGAGGCAGCAGCACCCAAAGAGCAGCAGTTGCTTCCATTGTCCTATGTGGACGGGGGATGGGCCAAGCAACATGGACGAGAGGAACTAAAGGTGAGTGGTGCTACATGCTCGGGTTGCTCTTCATGCACTTCCAGCTTGCATTTCTTCGTTTTCCCGGCATAGGAACACGGGCTCCGAATGGTGATAAAACTAGTGCTTGCATGTAATGTGTGCGTGGAGGGGCATTCGCGGAGACTGATTATGTTATGAATTATGGTATGGATATGACAAGCACAGGGCTTAAGGTTGAACCGCTTGGAGCTGTACTTTGGGTGGATGCTCTGACTGATTATGTCTATGATGACGTGGCACAATGGCCCAGAGTATGAGATGCAGCACAGTGCAGGCTTGCAGCTGTCCTGCTCTGGTCAAATGGCTCGAATCAGTTTATGAGTAGGATGCAGGTAGTGTGCATATCGATTTGTCAGTTGGACTAGATAGCGGTCAATTGGTTGCAAAGATTCAGTACACCACATACTTATGTGAGGAGGGGCTCTGCTTCTGCCAAGGCAATCGCACGAAACTGAAACGAGCGTAGAATGAGTTTTATCACTATATATCGTACCCCACTGCACTAGCACCCATGGTTCATTGCAGACACGTTGACTGGGAGAAAGGTACAGTTTCTTAAAAACTACGTGTTTTTCTCATTGCAAGGGCTGCTGGAGGGACAGTGCATATTGGGTCCAAATAGGAGTGCAGTTAATATTTACGCATAGTTATGAAGACCATGCCATGCACCTGGTGGGCAAGACCATTGTGATGGTGATGGATGGTTCTGCTGCTGCAAGCCCTCTACATCATGAATGGCTGTGCTTCAAAGAGCAAAGGCAGAAGGCAGGCTTTGGATCAGGGGCAAAGGTGTTGCAGAGGAGGAGGGAGAGGCTGGAACTGACCTGAGAAGCATGTGTGGCCTTCCTGGCAAAGTTGTGGTGGTCCTGGCTGACACTTGCAAGTGGTGTGCTTGGTGCTCCCAACGGGGTGGACAACAGCCAACAGCCAGGTTAATACCAATTACCAAACGGCCCTGTGAAAGCGCAGGGCAGCCATGGGGGCAGCGCAGCCCACAAGGAGCCAACTTAGGCTCCATCGGCATACTCAACTTCCTGTCCAAACTCACACAATGGCTGCCACCAGCCCACCCTAGATCCCTTGATAGCCAATGTATGTCAGGCCAGCCGATTTTTTTGGCCATGTGCTGACCAGTTCACCCAGTCAACAGCAAGCCAAGCAGTTTCATGCCTTGCTCAGGGCCCATTAGGACAAGTGACAAGCTCCGGCTATCATAAGCATGAGTCTCCCATGGGCTTTGATGGGTGTTTGCCTACCTGCTGGCTAGTGCCGAGAAGGTTTCTGTTTTCCCCAACTTGTGTTTTATCTGAATTGATTGCTGATGTGGTAGGGCTTGGAGCTGTTGCAACAGCTTAGATAGTGCTGAAGTGAGGGGAAGGTTGTTTGATTTTGCCAAATGATGGGTGTGCGCGCGGATCTATCTGGGTTCCTACCAAGTATGTATCATATGATTCACATACGTAGCTGCGAAGCAATTCATGCGTCAGAGTCCAGTATGAAGATGGCGCCTCTACGGGCACCAACCCGGCAGCATTGCATGCCGAACATGCTCCCTGAGGAAAATGCGTTGAGGCCTGCGCAAACACGTCTCTCATGAAGACTATTGGGACGTCGCCCATGTTGATACTATAGCTTGAACTGTTTACGGCTACTCGAGCATGAGTCACCGCCATTATGGATATAGCTCAACGGGTGAAGTGACACTAAATTTAGGGGTTGAACAAGATCAGATGTACCCCATATTTAGCAGTACAACCACCTAAATTTTGGAGGCACGGCCAGATTCTAACCCAAGCCTGTTGAGCAGGTACAAAGGCCTAAAGCGTCCAGCGCGGCACTGCTACTAGCTTTAGTGTTGTGGACGATCACGTCCTGAGCGTTGTCCTTGCTCAAGCTGCCACAAGGGCAGGTCTCTGGCGCGCATCGGTGCACACAAGGGAACTTATGGGAGAACCTAGTGCTGCACCCAAGAAGGGCTATAAGATATGCGCCAATACTGAATGCTATGACAACCACGAACGCACGCAAATTGGTTGCAGAACTAAGATATGCCCTATTTGCAACCAAGAGCAGCCAGTTCGCTTACCACAACTGCAGTTCGCTTTAGTACCAGGAGAAGCAGCCAAACGGCAGAAGCTCACATTTAACAGTAAGAAGGTGAAGAAGCCAGCTGGGTGCAAGGCGAAACCTGCACCGCAGCTGTCCGCTGGTCACCATGGTAGTGCCACCGACGTGCCTAACATGGCTAGCAGCGACCCTCCAAGCCTCAACGCTGTTGCAGGAAAGTGCCATCGATCTGAACTATAGCTGTTCCGCCTTGTGAATTGAGCCGCAACCTTACATGCAGGCAATGCTGTGGCAGTGGCCATGGATTTCCCAGAGGGTATGGAGGACACGGTTCAGGACTATGGAGGACAGCCACCAAAGACAATAGCAGCAGCCGTGACGTATGCCAGTGTCGGGGTTCAGATGCTGAGGCAGTACCAGCTGGCAGCACAAGACGGCAGGACCATGTTCCAGTTGCCAGCTATAGGGGGCGAATTGGCTTCAGTGATCATAATCCTGGCAGCTGACTGTGCTTTTCAGGAGACCTCTGGCAGCTTAACAATGTCAAAGGACCGTTATTACCATGTCTATGCAGTACCTGTCCAGCTGAAGGAGGAAACTGTCAGTATGGCAGTGCTGTGCGAATGCAGTGCTATGGAGGCAGCTTGGAGGACACTCCGTGGCCATAACCTCTTAGGCTGCAGCGTAGAAGGTGAGCTTACGAGGGCTGTTCTGAGCCGAGTGTCCGTTGGCTAGGCAGCACTAGGACTGTTCTTGACCTTGCAGTAAATGATGTAACACATGCTGAGTGATTTGCGTTGGCTAAGCAGCACTATGTTTGCTCCTTGATCTAGCAGTAAATGCTTGGTGATGGGAACAGGGAGTGTCTTTGTATGCCATGTCAAGGAGATGGATGGTATACCAACCTGAACCCCTCTATTTCTGCAGAACTGTCACAGATCCTGTGCCCGTGCATTCATGCCCAAGCTGCTCAAGAGCAGTACCGACAGCAGATGGAGACGTGGTTGGAGATGCTTGACCAGAGGCAACTATACACGGTGGTGAAAGCAGAGCACGTCATGTGCCCTGCATCTGGAAGCAACAACCATGAGCAGCAGCAGGCGCAGGCGCAACAGACCCAGGGTAGACGGCAGCAGCAGCAGCAGCAAGTCAGCAGTCAGCCTCTCTTTATGCTTGATGAAGAGGCCGTTTTGATGTCCTATGTCATCGATGGCAGGAGGTTAGCAGCCAATGTCACAGAACAGGGGTTTCTGCACTGCTGCTCATGTCCAGCTGAGAGTGCACTCAGTTGCATGCATGTCAAGGCACTCAGGGAGTATATGCGGACTGACGCCATTGCACAAGAGGTCTTTGCAGGTGCAGTCCTGGCAGAAGAAGCAGCAGGTGATTCACATCAGCGTGACCCGACTGCCAACCGACCATCTGTGAGCCAGTACACCATCTCCATGTCCCCGCATGAGATGTTCCAGGCTCGTGCAATGACAGGTACCTTTTAGGAGTTTATGTGTTGGCAACAATTTAGTGACAGTCCTGAATGCCGGCTGCACCTTGCTTGTTCTGCTTTCAATGAGTGGACCATCTGCTTTTACAAGAGATACCATTTGCTCAGATATCTCCACAAGAAAAGTCGAGGGCGTGCATGTATGGATGAACAAGGGCATGTGCTTGGCTTGCCCTTGAGTGTGCTTATGTATACCAGCTACCAGTCCATTCTGTAAGTGGTAGCCCATACTGTAAGGAAACCACAGCTGTTTGCTGCCCAAGGACTACTAAGTATGCTTTTCAATGTGCTGTAGGCTTTGCTGCAAACATATGCTGCCATTGCCGGAACCATGCCCCCAGGGTTGAAGGCAGCAATCAGATCAGTGCCATGGCAGCCTTCAGCTGTGACCACCTCGTACCACATGTACCAGACACCCTCTGCGAGTGCGGCTCTCCCTGGAGCCCTGCAGACCCAGTGGAGATGTGTTGGGTCCAGGAGGACAAGGGTGTGCTGCTGGCACCCTCCACAGCTCGTAAGGTCCAGGTATACTTCAGAAAGTGCAGCTCTTGCAGCAAGCGCCTGTTGTACACTGGTGAGGAGCATGCAGTGTTCAATCACAGTCACAAGTACTTGATGTGCAACGAGGTAGGGCTGCACTTCTGGTCTCTCTTCACCAAGCAGCGGCTGACCTTCAGGGGCCACTATGAGCAGCTCAGGGTGGACTATGAGCTCAGTGGCTCTGCTGACCTGCTGCCGAGCAGAAACACACACAGGTAAGCTAGGGGTGAAGAAGAGGAGTGGGTGCAACTATGGCAGCTTTTGACCACCTAGCGTTTACTTTTAGATGCTACGATCAATGCTGCTGCTTTCAGAAGTCTTATGGAGACAACATGAACATAGCAAGCCCAAGTTGCAAGAGGAAATCTCCGTCGTAGATCACGGCTGATGGCATCTTGTATGCTTCTGCTACAGGGTGATGTTGCTGAACTTCTTGAACTGTCTGGAGGTTCCTTACGAGCAGCTCTTCTGCTGTCCCATATGCCAGGACACACCTGAGGTGGTAGTCTGTGACTGCAAGGAGATGGGGATCCAGCGCGTGCATGCACGTCCGTGTGACCGGCCCGTCGACTCAGAGCTGACTGCAGCAGAGGCTCTGTGAGTTCTTTATAGCTACAATCCTTCTGAACTTCGCTGGTATTATTTGCATTACTATGGCTGCATGGCTGCATGCCCTGAGAAGTAGAATAAGGTAGCATGCCACCCCGTCACTAAAGCTTTTGTTTGTTGTGAAGTTAATTACATACAGGGTAGTGCATGTTGCCACTCACACAACTAATGATCAAACTTTCTCGTATCAAGCTTTACCGATGGTTAAAATGCTTGTTGCAGTTCTTGCTCAATCTTGCTTACAGCTAGTGCTGCAGGCTGGTGTAGACCTGAGGGCTTGTGGCCTTGCTCCCTTTACCATGCTGTAGGATGTTTGCAGATGCAGTGCCAATTGGTAATCCTAAAGTGCGTTCTGGTCTGTGGAAATGGGCAAACGGGGCTGATCTAACTGAGGTTGAGGCAGAAGATGTAGCAGTAGCAGCTGAGAAGTATGAAAAAGATGTCTACAGGGTGCTGACCCACATGGCTGGCAGGTAAGGCAGCATTACCAACCAGTTAACTCATTTGTAGCACTGACTTGAAAATGTGAGGGCCTGCTGGTCAGGCAACAAGGAATAGATAATGGTATGCATTTCTGTCTGCTTGGGTAGCAGGAGGAAAGCCTGCCCCATTAGATCATGGCAGATTAAAATGTATGCCCTTGCTACATAGCATTCCTTGGCATCTTGTTGCAAGGATGAGCGCTATAGTGAAACCCAGAGCACTGCAGGCGGGCTGGAGAAGTCATTTTGTGCTACTTACTGTGCTGTGTTGCTGTGCTTGACAGGGACCTGCTTGTGCGAGACTGGTGCAAGGCTGACAAGAAGGTGTACGGAGGGTTCTTCAAGCGCATCAGCATCAGCTATCCAGCAGCCTCCTTGGTCAGCATGTCAGAGGGCAGCACCTCTATGCTGCATGGCATTTTGCAAGGACAGCAAGTCACGCTTGCAGCTCGGCAGATGCTTGAGGACGTGTTTCCAGCGTTGCACATCTTGTGTGCAGAGGCTGGCCTGTCTGAGGTCCCTGATGCTTTCAGGCCCTTGCTGCAGCAGATTGTGCAAAAGGCAACAGTGTTACGGGAGTACCAGGTAATTTGCATACATCGGCACTTGCTGCAACTCACTATTTCTCTTAGAGCATGGGGATTTTCACGTGGTGTCATGGTGTTGTGCAGGATGTGTTTGGGGAAGTGACAGATCCCAGTATTGAGGACAGTCACCTGTACATGCCGTCTTTTCCTCTGCAGCGTCTACTGGCCATGTACCCATCCCTCGATAAGAAGGGAGGGAAGAAGCAGGTCAACACATGCGGCAAGTCAGCTGGCAGCCACAACATCTTCACCCCTGGGCTCTGCCTTTGCTTCTGTGGACATGCTGTCTGCTTGGGTTTCAAGCTGCTGGTCAGGTCAGAGGGACCAAGTACGATCTTTGAGCTGGTGGCAACTCGCTTTAGAAAGGGTAAGATCAATACTTGAAGAATTGCCTTCGGACAGCAACCTTGCGCATCCGGCATGCAGCAGAACTGCTATAGGGCTTCAAAGCTTGGCTGCCATGCTGCAAGGCTGTGTAGCTTGGCAGAATGAATCCTTGACTTCTGCGTGCTTGTGAGGCACAAGCTCACGGGCACGGGCACAAGCACAGGCACAGCAGTGCTTATCCAAAACTGATTGTTGTGTCAATTTTTTTGCATGCAGCGCCAAGGTGGATCATCTATGACAACGCATGCAACCTGCACAACTACTGTCTCAAGCGCTTGCCGTGCTTTTTCAGCAACACCCGCTTCTTGGTGGACAGGCTGCACTGGTTTAACCACAGTGGGTAAGTGTTTGCAAGATTTTGCATGCGATGCAAGCATGCAAGTACGTCTCTGCCTCTTTGCCTGCTGATTTCTGTACGCTGTAACTCACAATGCATTTTGGATTGCAGGTGTGGCCGGGGCTACTGCCTTAATGATCTCAAGCAGGATATCATTGTAGCTCCTGGGGTTACCTTGAAGGAGCTCAACACACAGGTCTGCGAGCAGTGCAACTCTCGCTTGGAGAACATCCGCACACAGGTCAGCATCTACTGCATAACTGCTGTTAGGGAGCTCTGGTAATCAGACCTTAAGTAAAGACTTGCAGAGACTCCTTGACGGCAAAAGTAGTTTTGGTACATCAATACGTACCTGATAGAACTTAGTGCATGTGCCATTGATATGTCTGATTGTGTCAATGGCATATGTGAATGCCGTGTCTTGATGTGTTGGCGCTATTGATAAGCTTGTGATGACTTTCTGAACCTTGCATGTTCTTCTGCTGCCATTTCCTGCTCGCTTTACAGGTGGCTTATGCAAAGCATGACAACGCCATGGCCTTCTTGAAGTTCTTCCTAGCCATGACCAACAAGAATATCATTGATGATATGCACAGCAAGGCGGCTGCTGCTACTCAGCAAGGCTAGTGATGTGGCACCAAAGGCAGCAAGAGAAGGGAGCCTGGCAAGGCCTTGATAGCAACAAGATTACAGCACAAGGCTGGATAGCAACAGTTGAAGGGCAGGACAAGAAAGTGCGGTTGCAAGGGCAGGGCAGGGCAGGGCAGGGCAAGGCAGGGTGATTCAACAGCAGCAGCAGCAAAGCAAGGTGGCAGGCTTGGCAGCAGCAGGGCATCATAGCATGAATGACAGTAGCATGGCATGGTATCAACAGTGGCTGCAGGAGCACGAGGGAAGTCTGGCAGCGGCGTTAAGAGGAATTCAGCAAGGGCGAGTTGGCTGCAGGAGCAGCAGGGCAGGGCAACAGATCAACGAATGCATGTGCCAACTGTGCTGTGTCCGTTAGTAGTCGATTATCAGTTATAAATGTTATCAGAGCGAACTTGTGTTTGTGCTAATTGCTTGCAGATGGGGGTTAGTATAAAGTTGAGCAGTAGTGTTTGCAGTGGGAGTGTTGTTTATGTGGGAGTGGGAGTGTTGTTCTTTATGCTTAAAATCCTTGTTTGATCTGCAAGGGTATTTTTCTAAGGTTCTCTTTCAATTCTACAAATCAAGGCTACCTTCAGCTGTGTTTTGATCAGTCAGCCCCGTACGTACTGCTCGAGCGCATTGATGAGATATCTCCTCTCAGTACTGCGCTACCAGATGAGGAGTAGGAAGGATTAAGGAGGCCATGTGATACTCCCTTTAATTCTAAATGCTTGCACCACCCAAATACTCTTGGAATCCCATCTTGACAGCAGCTTGAAGGTGAACAAATCGTCCAGCAACCTCACATGTGTTGGCGAACACAATTAATGACACCTGCTTGCATGTGTCGACAGAGACATACCAGCTTGTCAAGTTGATGCCATCTTTTAAACTTGACATTCTCTCATGCTAAGTATCGGAAGCATTCGGTGTGATCAACTGCAAGCTTTACATGTGTGCATAGGCGGGCGGCAATTGCATTAATTAGTTATAAGTAAGCAAGTGAACCGCGAATCACTGCATATGATGATGCCTAGACCTCACTCGCACTTGCGTTGAGATGCAGCCAACTCTTCACGAAGAATCACCTCAATCACACTTCTACACTTTTACACTTGACATCTACTCATGCTAGATATCTGAAGCAATCACACTTCTGTCATGACCACTCTGTCATGCCACAGTGTCACAAGCATATGAGCGACCATGCATGTATGTGCCGAGCAGACTTGTCTCCAAGATCTGTAATCTGTGATAAAAGAGGCAGCAATGCAATATTGCTACAACAAGCCTTTAGTTGGTGAGCCTTTTATAATGAAGCAGAACAACGTAAATGCAAGCTAGTATGCGGCGGGAATAAAGATGCACCATTACCTGAGACAAAGTACTGCACAGCCTCACCATTATGATGGTTTGCAACTACTACAGCACAGGACAGCACTACAGCAGAAGATTGCAGTGTTGTGCACGAGTACTTATCATAAGCCAACACAACAGCTTGCTGTATCTAGATCGCGTGCGTGACGGAAACACTCATATAAGCGGTATGACTTCTCATTAATACCCAAAGACGTATACCCAAAGAAGTTTACCAACAAAAACACTGCAACACACGATTTCAGACATGGACTTCAACCAACCAGCACACTGCCAACCAAGCATCAATTGCTGCAGACTAATGTGCAACTACTTGATCTTCTCCACAGCAGACAATCAGTAGGTGCTCACATCCTGCCAGGGCTTCGTGTGCTGTAGGGCAGCTTTTCTTTTTGGCCGGCTAGCAGCAGACACTGCAGCAAGCCAAAAACACGAAGCAAATAATGATTAAGGTTCACAGCCCGGCTTCCCAAGCAGCAAGGTAGGGGTGACAGAGCTGCTGCATACCTATCAGTGAAATGAACGAATGCTTTAAAAACATCTCTAGCTTGCAAGCACAGTGCCCCTGGGATATTTCAGCAGATAGAAAATCATACCATAAAATGCAAAGAATGAAGCAGCAGCTGCAGCTGGGGAATGGAACATCCAGTCCTTCTGGAGGTTCTCATTTCCTCCAAGGCACACCAGCAAGCAACTGAAAACTGTGAAAGGGTTGCGGCTCTATGAAGCTCCCTGTATGCACCCTGTGGAGCCCCTGATCATACCCACCTTCAGCAGCCGCTGCCCCTTTTGGCACCTGATTCTCTTTTCCTTTCATCCGGTGCTCCAACTTCTTGCCAACACCTACAAGTGCAACAAGGCGTCACATTCTTCTGCAGTAAACAGAGATTACTTTACAAGCATATGAAAGGCTGCTTTGTACACCCTGTTGGCACAGACATGCTAGAGTTCTCATGACAAGTATCAGTCCTCTGTCTTGGAAACTATGGCATACTGGCACAACTTCTGTCTATGTGGAAGAGTATGTTGAAAGGCCCTGACAGCTTCACCACACACACTCACCAATAGGCTTGGAGGCTGCTGCATTCTCTCCCACAGGCACAGTCTCTTGGACGATGATGTCATCTTGACCACCACTACTACAGCCACTGAGCTCCTCTGCATGTGTGAACAACACCACCGTTTAAAAAAGGCATGCAGGAGCATAGGCCACAAGGGGCAGTGCTTTGAATACAGACACTCACCAAAAGCACTACCTCCAGCAGAGACACGAGGGGCTTTCCGCCTTTTGTGCTGACGTGCACCCCTCAGACCAACTGGAACAGCATCAACCGGCCCTGCCAGGCAAGTAATCTGAAATTAGAAAAACAGAAGCATGCCAGTCTCATAGCGTGTATTGTGGCAGGCAGAGGAATTTATATTGCTATCACATTTTCTCTCTCTTACCTTCTGCCTCATCTAATTGGGACACTTCTGCCTCATCTGCATCAGCCTCACTGCTCAGCTTCCCTACAACATGGAGGATGTCAGCGCATACACACATCCTTTCACAAACATGTCTTCAGAGAAATGTAGAAGAACCCCAAAAGAGTATTGTACAAGCAGCAATCACCTGCATGCAGAGCACCTGCATTGGCCAAAAGACTGGGAGGGAACAAGAGCAGTGACAGTGACAGAAAGAGCACAGATCGAAACGAGCAAGAAGTCTAAGCAAAGAACAAAGCAAGCAGAGTGCTTGACAAGGCCAATGCAGCATACTTACGCTTGTGCAACATAAACATATGAGCTCATTATGCACACCCATACAATCACATCAGGCACAATCATTGATTTAAATAAACCAGCAGCTTACTTTTTAGCAGCTGCTGTTGCTGCCACTTGCGGCCCCGTTGAGACAAGGGCTGCCCCATGACATCCTCCTCCTCCTCCTCATCATCATCACTCGCATCTGGACCAAAGTTGACAGACCTTCGCTGCTTAATCTGCTCAATGCCGGCTCCACCCGATGCATCTGCAAGCTCTATGTGTTGTGCTGCTGCTGCTGCCTGCTGCCGTGCAGGACCGCCTGCTGTAGCAACACCTGTGGGTGCTGCTTGTCCACTGCTTGTTGTAGCTGCCACTGCACTTGCTCTGGCTAGTCCTGCCTCCGTCCCTTCACAGGCCCCCGTAGCTGCTGCCTTCAACCTGGTGTTTTTCATAGCTGCCGTGATGATCTTTGCTGGTACTGCTACCTTTGGGTGTGCTTTGACATGGTTAGAACTGGCCAAGGCTTTGGCCTCCTAACCACATGCAAGGCAGGCAACATTTCAGAAGCATTGATCAAGTCTATGTCATGCAGCGTTGCCTGCGGATAGTTGTGTAAGCAGGTACTACAAGCATAGAGGTGCTATGCCACAGATGCTTGCAAGCAACAGCTGAGTTGATGCGGCAACAGGTAGTGTTTGCCTCCCAAGCCTTCACCCAGTGAAATTTTCTTGATATACACATAGATTATAGCGCCTAACAACGCAACAATGGTGATGCAGATAAATACATAGATCAACCTAGTGTGAGCCCTCCTGGCCTGCTCTCCTAAACGGCAGTGTTACCCCACCTCTAGGATGCACAACCCTTACTCACCAGCTCCTTTATCAGCTCCATCCGCAGGGAGTCATAGATGGCATTTGCCACACCCCGGGGGGTCTTATTGTGGAAGGAGTCGCTTGAAAAAGATTCGAAGGCTTCAGCTGGCCATCCCTCTGGAACAACGGGCAGCTCAGGGTTGTTGCTCCGTGCCTTGCTGTAAAGGCTAAATGGTTGCCCAACAGGGTGGTTCTCTGCAAGCCATCCAAACAAATGACACAATTTTTTACAGCACACCTCTAGCCAGGCAGTGCCAGTAACCAAGGTTCCCCCTGTACGGAAAGCAACTGCAGGCGTCATACAGCACAGCATCTATTGGCATGCACAGTCCCAGAGTTGCATGAAGCCTGCATTCCATGAGGCTAGATATGGAGCTTGAGGCAAAGTAGATGTCTTTTGTACTTCCCTTCCCCATTCAGAGCCTATTGCACTTCAGTGAGTTGGTCCTAATATCTGACACACAAACCCCCCGTCTGTGTGGGTCTCCTAACATCTGACACACAAACCCCCAGTCTGTGTGGATCTTGATGGTGCCCAGTATTGCACACTAAACAAATCAAGCAGATGCAGCACATTTCAGCACTTCAGCACATCCCATTCCGTGCCTTCATTAAAAACCGCGGTCTGCCTGGCAAGCGACCAACCAGTAAGCCTACCTGGCAAGCAGAGCTTCACAATTAACAGCCGCTTCAGCAGCTCCAGTCCGGCAGCCTTCACCTGCTTTTCATTCTTGAACTCATTAGCTGCCTTTTGTCTCAGCTCTGCCACCCTGCAGCACACAATCAGATGCCACAAAGGCGAACAACATATGTTAGCAGATCCCATACCATCCAAGGTGACATTCATCTTGACATCAGAGGTGGCCACAGTCGGTCACCACACCCTGGGGTGAAAAGCGCCTAGAGTGCAATGGGAGCATGATAAGACTTCATGATATCAGTCTGTGGACCTGATCAGGTGAGAGGTATCAGGTCAGGCTGGTGTGTCACGGAAATGGCAAGGCTTTGCACTGAGCTGATCCTTGCATTGACTGCAAACGGCAGTAGGCTGTGCAGAAACGTGCTCATGTCCTTGCTTGTCTTGTGAAGTGTGGGATGTCAACAGTGCTCTGAAGGAGCATCCTCCTTATGAGGTGCTTGCCACGAGCCAAGCAAGACGGCGTCAGGAGGGAGGACAGAGACTCTTGTCGCCGATGCAAAGCCTGTTGCTACTGCTACCCACTACCACATTAGCAGCAGTTTGTTTGCCTTTCGCGCTTTCGAGTAGGAAGGCAGAGTTGTGTGTAAAAATGTGTTGCTACATAGTAGCCCATCAGAGCCTCCATGGCATCATCGTGGTCCTTCGCCCTATTAGATGAGACAGAGCTAGCTATTGCATGCAGGCACAGCACTGAAACAACTCATTGTGCACCTTGGCTAACTTCTATGGCCTGTAAAGCAGGTTGAAAATTCGTGATAGCAGTTGGTGGAGCTATTTGGGTGAGGCTTCAGGCCAGGCTGGTGTGATCACAGCGATGGTGATTCTTGTGTTGACCTAGCATTTAGCCGAGCTGCTCCATGCGGGTCTTAGACCGCATTCCGCCCTAGACTGTGCTTTTGTCTGCTTCTGTTTTGCCCGCATACGGGCAAACAAGTGGCATGATCACCCACAATGAAATGCTTAATCACATGAGGTCCTTGAAGTTCTTCAAAATTGGCCCACTACAAACTTGTTCGTGCCATGTGTGACTCACAGATGTGCTGCTCACAGACTGGGCTAACATCCACAGCGGCACTGCTGCAATGTATTATGGATAGGCAAGAGGATGTCTGAAAAAAGATGTGGAGCTATTTCACATGCATTGTAAGATGCAGTTGGAACTCTATCTACTGCAAGTGCTGGCCCACACATTCCACAGCAGCATTCTTTGCTGAGCTGCTATATTGATCTCCATGTTCTGATCAGTATTACTGCTATAGACTGGGAGGATGTAAGCGAGTACTGTACACGAGGACCCCTAGCTGGCTCTGCTGCATACTGCTGAGCTGCACACCCCTGGCACGCTGCCGCTTCTGTCAACTTACTCTGTAGAGCATCCTCCATACTTGAAGGAATACGCTGCTGCCACCACTGGATCTAAGACCTTGTACTCCTCTCCAACAGTGCGCTCGCCCAGCAGCCTGCAGAAGTCTGGGTCTCCCTTAAGGATAAACTTCTTCTGCATGTCACCATTTTTTGCGGGGGCTTCGAAATGGAACAAGAGGGCGTATGCACCACCGGTTTCATTTTTCAACAGATTCAGCTACAAGGAAGGATAGGGTCCGGTGAGCTGGTAAAAGCAGAGCACATCCAAAGGAAGAATGGCAGAGTTACCACCTTCTTGAGGATCGTGGGAAGCTTCGTCTTCATTAAGCCGCTCCTTTCTTTAGGCGCAACCTTTTCCCCCGCTTGTCTTCTTTGCTTTGGCTTGCCGCTGATGACCCCATCGTCATCGCTAAGTTCTTTAGGGAGAAAGGGGTCGCAATAATCGTCTGCGTCAGACCCATCTTCCATTCCTACAAGTTCTGACATAAATAGAGCCTAAACTCCCTAAAGATGGCTTGTGCTGTTCTCTAATGGAAGCTCTCAGCAGGCAACATGCTCGAGGGGCACGGCACTTCATGCAGTGAGCAGCCCTATATAGCCCAAAGAAGCAGCATTCAACACTAAGTCCCTCGAGATGTTGATGTGGTTCACGTATGCATGGTGGGAATGCTACTCCAAAGTTTGGCAGGGTTGTCACCCAAATTCAGGGTACATTTGAACTTAGTGACCGCCTACATTTCTATGTGTTTTAGGGGGGTGCCCTGGCTCGTTTCGGTGGTCAAGTTTACGGTACACGTCAGCCTATCATCGGTGATATCCTGCCTTCGTATCCCCAATTCATTGGCATCATTGGCATCGAGATAAAACAGACAGCGCAGCATAACCCCACAGCAACTATAAAGAAGATACCAACATATCGTGTGAAACTAACTATCAAAACTAATGAAACCGATGCGGTAGAGTCTCCACCCGCTTCTTTAACCGGAGGACAGTGCTTAAGGAGGGGATCTCGCCAGCAGCCACTATACACTGCTTGCAGCCACGTTACTCGCCGCAGATAAATATGCCGACGAGGTATGTATGCGTTGGGTCGGGTCGGGTAGCCGCTTCCATCGGTTCCGGAAAAGCTCGACACTGCAGTAGGAAGCATTGAGAGTATCAATGCGTCTTTTCCAACCCAATTTGTATGTATAGCTAGTAAGGACGGCTCTGATAGCCTACTTGGTACTGTTTCTGCTCGGCAGTCCCCTACATGTGGATGGGACTAGTCAGATACAGACACCCATAGAGCGGCAGCATGAGTGCCATTGAAATCGTTTACGTGCTGATGGACGCCGTGTGAGTCGTGCATGCCCTGGCTTGTTTGGGAGGTTCACTACATATCACGGGATCTGTGTCGCCAACAGTAGTCCTCCTTTTAGAGTACGGCCTGCTCTATCTAGTCGCCAGCACAGTAGATAGCTCGCAGCCGATCTCCTACTGCTGCGCGGTGTCTGATGGTTGTTGTCCCAGACATCACACCATGTCGTGCCTGCTGACCCTGTACTACTTTTCTCCACAGGTGGCTAGCTCCTATCTAACATGCCATCAGAAGGCAATTTCTGCTTCACGATGGGTTCCAAGATCTCCGTAAACACTCTGGTTGTGGTGGTCGCGTGGTTGGTGCTTCTTTCATCGGTACTGACTAGCCAGAGCTTGGACTGCACAACACCGGGGCCGTCTGTTGCACTTGGTGGCTATCACACCTGTGCTGTGCAGGAGGATAGCACCGGCATCTGCTGGGGAGCGAATGTCTACGGCCAGCTAGGCGACAACAGTACTACCGATAGACGGAAGCCTGGGTCTGTGTTGGGGATGATTGGAATCCAGGCTATTGTTGCTGGTGAAACCCACAGTTGCGCTCTGAATGCGAGTGCTGTGGTATCTTGCTGGGGCTATAACTACCATGGGGAAGTAGGGGACAAAACGACGGTTGACAGGTGGGCACCTGTGTCCGTTGTTGGGCTTTCGGGGGTGCGTGCTATTACTTCAGGGTTGTACCATGTCTGCGCCTTGCCACTAGACCCAAGCGATCCGGTCAGGTGTTGGGGCCTAAATAGCAAAGGACAGCTAGGGGACGGGAGTACTACGATCAGGTCGGAGCCTGTGGCCGTGACTGGATTGCCTGGGGTAGTGCAGGCCATAGCGGCAGGTTACAGCCACACGTGTGCATTACTGGTAGAGGGAGATGGCATCATCAGCTGCTGGGGACGCAACTATAATGGCCAGTTGGGTAATGGTACTACCACAGACAGCTGGGTCCCTGTGTCTGTGGCTGGGTTGACTGGAGTGCGGGCTATCACTCTCGGTGCATATCACACTTGCGCCTTGCTCAAGAGTGGTGGTGTACGCTGCTGGGGCTATAATGGATATAGCTCAACGGGTGAAGTGACACTAAATTTAGGGGTTGAACAAGATCAGATGTACCCCATATTTAGCAGTACAACCACCTAAATTTTGGAGGCACGGCCAGATTCTAACCCAAGCCTGTTGAGCAGGTACAAAGGCCTAAAGCGTCCAGCGCGGCACTGCTACTAGCTTTAGTGTTGTGGACGATCACGTCCTGAGCGTTGTCCTTGCTCAAGCTGCCACAAGGGCAGGTCTCTGGCGCGCATCGGTGCACACAAGGGAACTTATGGGAGAACCTAGTGCTGCACCCAAGAAGGGCTATAAGATATGCGCCAATACTGAATGCTATGACAACCACGAACGCACGCAAATTGGTTGCAGAACTAAGATATGCCCTATTTGCAACCAAGAGCAGCCAGTTCGCTTACCACAACTGCAGTTCGCTTTAGTACCAGGAGAAGCAGCCAAACGGCAGAAGCTCACATTTAACAGTAAGAAGGTGAAGAAGCCAGCTGGGTGCAAGGCGAAACCTGCACCGCAGCTGTCCGCTGGTCACCATGGTAGTGCCACCGACGTGCCTAACATGGCTAGCAGCGACCCTCCAAGCCTCAACGCTGTTGCAGGAAAGTGCCATCGATCTGAACTATAGCTGTTCCGCCTTGTGAATTGAGCCGCAACCTTACATGCAGGCAATGCTGTGGCAGTGGCCATGGATTTCCCAGAGGGTATGGAGGACACGGTTCAGGACTATGGAGGACAGCCACCAAAGACAATAGCAGCAGCCGTGACGTATGCCAGTGTCGGGGTTCAGATGCTGAGGCAGTACCAGCTGGCAGCACAAGACGGCAGGACCATGTTCCAGTTGCCAGCTATAGGGGGCGAATTGGCTTCAGTGATCATAATCCTGGCAGCTGACTGTGCTTTTCAGGAGACCTCTGGCAGCTTAACAATGTCAAAGGACCGTTATTACCATGTCTATGCAGTACCTGTCCAGCTGAAGGAGGAAACTGTCAGTATGGCAGTGCTGTGCGAATGCAGTGCTATGGAGGCAGCTTGGAGGACACTCCGTGGCCATAACCTCTTAGGCTGCAGCGTAGAAGGTGAGCTTACGAGGGCTGTTCTGAGCCGAGTGTCCGTTGGCTAGGCAGCACTAGGACTGTTCTTGACCTTGCAGTAAATGATGTAACACATGCTGAGTGATTTGCGTTGGCTAAGCAGCACTATGTTTGCTCCTTGATCTAGCAGTAAATGCTTGGTGATGGGAACAGGGAGTGTCTTTGTATGCCATGTCAAGGAGATGGATGGTATACCAACCTGAACCCCTCTATTTCTGCAGAACTGTCACAGATCCTGTGCCCGTGCATTCATGCCCAAGCTGCTCAAGAGCAGTACCGACAGCAGATGGAGACGTGGTTGGAGATGCTTGACCAGAGGCAACTATACACGGTGGTGAAAGCAGAGCACGTCATGTGCCCTGCATCTGGAAGCAACAACCATGAGCAGCAGCAGGCGCAGGCGCAACAGACCCAGGGTAGACGGCAGCAGCAGCAGCAGCAAGTCAGCAGTCAGCCTCTCTTTATGCTTGATGAAGAGGCCGTTTTGATGTCCTATGTCATCGATGGCAGGAGGTTAGCAGCCAATGTCACAGAACAGGGGTTTCTGCACTGCTGCTCATGTCCAGCTGAGAGTGCACTCAGTTGCATGCATGTCAAGGCACTCAGGGAGTATATGCGGACTGACGCCATTGCACAAGAGGTCTTTGCAGGTGCAGTCCTGGCAGAAGAAGCAGCAGGTGATTCACATCAGCGTGACCCGACTGCCAACCGACCATCTGTGAGCCAGTACACCATCTCCATGTCCCCGCATGAGATGTTCCAGGCTCGTGCAATGACAGGTACCTTTTAGGAGTTTATGTGTTGGCAACAATTTAGTGACAGTCCTGAATGCCGGCTGCACCTTGCTTGTTCTGCTTTCAATGAGTGGACCATCTGCTTTTACAAGAGATACCATTTGCTCAGATATCTCCACAAGAAAAGTCGAGGGCGTGCATGTATGGATGAACAAGGGCATGTGCTTGGCTTGCCCTTGAGTGTGCTTATGTATACCAGCTACCAGTCCATTCTGTAAGTGGTAGCCCATACTGTAAGGAAACCACAGCTGTTTGCTGCCCAAGGACTACTAAGTATGCTTTTCAATGTGCTGTAGGCTTTGCTGCAAACATATGCTGCCATTGCCGGAACCATGCCCCCAGGGTTGAAGGCAGCAATCAGATCAGTGCCATGGCAGCCTTCAGCTGTGACCACCTCGTACCACATGTACCAGACACCCTCTGCGAGTGCGGCTCTCCCTGGAGCCCTGCAGACCCAGTGGAGATGTGTTGGGTCCAGGAGGACAAGGGTGTGCTGCTGGCACCCTCCACAGCTCGTAAGGTCCAGGTATACTTCAGAAAGTGCAGCTCTTGCAGCAAGCGCCTGTTGTACACTGGTGAGGAGCATGCAGTGTTCAATCACAGTCACAAGTACTTGATGTGCAACGAGGTAGGGCTGCACTTCTGGTCTCTCTTCACCAAGCAGCGGCTGACCTTCAGGGGCCACTATGAGCAGCTCAGGGTGGACTATGAGCTCAGTGGCTCTGCTGACCTGCTGCCGAGCAGAAACACACACAGGTAAGCTAGGGGTGAAGAAGAGGAGTGGGTGCAACTATGGCAGCTTTTGACCACCTAGCGTTTACTTTTAGATGCTACGATCAATGCTGCTGCTTTCAGAAGTCTTATGGAGACAACATGAACATAGCAAGCCCAAGTTGCAAGAGGAAATCTCCGTCGTAGATCACGGCTGATGGCATCTTGTATGCTTCTGCTACAGGGTGATGTTGCTGAACTTCTTGAACTGTCTGGAGGTTCCTTACGAGCAGCTCTTCTGCTGTCCCATATGCCAGGACACACCTGAGGTGGTAGTCTGTGACTGCAAGGAGATGGGGATCCAGCGCGTGCATGCACGTCCGTGTGACCGGCCCGTCGACTCAGAGCTGACTGCAGCAGAGGCTCTGTGAGTTCTTTATAGCTACAATCCTTCTGAACTTCGCTGGTATTATTTGCATTACTATGGCTGCATGGCTGCATGCCCTGAGAAGTAGAATAAGGTAGCATGCCACCCCGTCACTAAAGCTTTTGTTTGTTGTGAAGTTAATTACATACAGGGTAGTGCATGTTGCCACTCACACAACTAATGATCAAACTTTCTCGTATCAAGCTTTACCGATGGTTAAAATGCTTGTTGCAGTTCTTGCTCAATCTTGCTTACAGCTAGTGCTGCAGGCTGGTGTAGACCTGAGGGCTTGTGGCCTTGCTCCCTTTACCATGCTGTAGGATGTTTGCAGATGCAGTGCCAATTGGTAATCCTAAAGTGCGTTCTGGTCTGTGGAAATGGGCAAACGGGGCTGATCTAACTGAGGTTGAGGCAGAAGATGTAGCAGTAGCAGCTGAGAAGTATGAAAAAGATGTCTACAGGGTGCTGACCCACATGGCTGGCAGGTAAGGCAGCATTACCAACCAGTTAACTCATTTGTAGCACTGACTTGAAAATGTGAGGGCCTGCTGGTCAGGCAACAAGGAATAGATAATGGTATGCATTTCTGTCTGCTTGGGTAGCAGGAGGAAAGCCTGCCCCATTAGATCATGGCAGATTAAAATGTATGCCCTTGCTACATAGCATTCCTTGGCATCTTGTTGCAAGGATGAGCGCTATAGTGAAACCCAGAGCACTGCAGGCGGGCTGGAGAAGTCATTTTGTGCTACTTACTGTGCTGTGTTGCTGTGCTTGACAGGGACCTGCTTGTGCGAGACTGGTGCAAGGCTGACAAGAAGGTGTACGGAGGGTTCTTCAAGCGCATCAGCATCAGCTATCCAGCAGCCTCCTTGGTCAGCATGTCAGAGGGCAGCACCTCTATGCTGCATGGCATTTTGCAAGGACAGCAAGTCACGCTTGCAGCTCGGCAGATGCTTGAGGACGTGTTTCCAGCGTTGCACATCTTGTGTGCAGAGGCTGGCCTGTCTGAGGTCCCTGATGCTTTCAGGCCCTTGCTGCAGCAGATTGTGCAAAAGGCAACAGTGTTACGGGAGTACCAGGTAATTTGCATACATCGGCACTTGCTGCAACTCACTATTTCTCTTAGAGCATGGGGATTTTCACGTGGTGTCATGGTGTTGTGCAGGATGTGTTTGGGGAAGTGACAGATCCCAGTATTGAGGACAGTCACCTGTACATGCCGTCTTTTCCTCTGCAGCGTCTACTGGCCATGTACCCATCCCTCGATAAGAAGGGAGGGAAGAAGCAGGTCAACACATGCGGCAAGTCAGCTGGCAGCCACAACATCTTCACCCCTGGGCTCTGCCTTTGCTTCTGTGGACATGCTGTCTGCTTGGGTTTCAAGCTGCTGGTCAGGTCAGAGGGACCAAGTACGATCTTTGAGCTGGTGGCAACTCGCTTTAGAAAGGGTAAGATCAATACTTGAAGAATTGCCTTCGGACAGCAACCTTGCGCATCCGGCATGCAGCAGAACTGCTATAGGGCTTCAAAGCTTGGCTGCCATGCTGCAAGGCTGTGTAGCTTGGCAGAATGAATCCTTGACTTCTGCGTGCTTGTGAGGCACAAGCTCACGGGCACGGGCACAAGCACAGGCACAGCAGTGCTTATCCAAAACTGATTGTTGTGTCAATTTTTTTGCATGCAGCGCCAAGGTGGATCATCTATGACAACGCATGCAACCTGCACAACTACTGTCTCAAGCGCTTGCCGTGCTTTTTCAGCAACACCCGCTTCTTGGTGGACAGGCTGCACTGGTTTAACCACAGTGGGTAAGTGTTTGCAAGATTTTGCATGCGATGCAAGCATGCAAGTACGTCTCTGCCTCTTTGCCTGCTGATTTCTGTACGCTGTAACTCACAATGCATTTTGGATTGCAGGTGTGGCCGGGGCTACTGCCTTAATGATCTCAAGCAGGATATCATTGTAGCTCCTGGGGTTACCTTGAAGGAGCTCAACACACAGGTCTGCGAGCAGTGCAACTCTCGCTTGGAGAACATCCGCACACAGGTCAGCATCTACTGCATAACTGCTGTTAGGGAGCTCTGGTAATCAGACCTTAAGTAAAGACTTGCAGAGACTCCTTGACGGCAAAAGTAGTTTTGGTACATCAATACGTACCTGATAGAACTTAGTGCATGTGCCATTGATATGTCTGATTGTGTCAATGGCATATGTGAATGCCGTGTCTTGATGTGTTGGCGCTATTGATAAGCTTGTGATGACTTTCTGAACCTTGCATGTTCTTCTGCTGCCATTTCCTGCTCGCTTTACAGGTGGCTTATGCAAAGCATGACAACGCCATGGCCTTCTTGAAGTTCTTCCTAGCCATGACCAACAAGAATATCATTGATGATATGCACAGCAAGGCGGCTGCTGCTACTCAGCAAGGCTAGTGATGTGGCACCAAAGGCAGCAAGAGAAGGGAGCCTGGCAAGGCCTTGATAGCAACAAGATTACAGCACAAGGCTGGATAGCAACAGTTGAAGGGCAGGACAAGAAAGTGCGGTTGCAAGGGCAGGGCAGGGCAGGGCAGGGCAAGGCAGGGTGATTCAACAGCAGCAGCAGCAAAGCAAGGTGGCAGGCTTGGCAGCAGCAGGGCATCATAGCATGAATGACAGTAGCATGGCATGGTATCAACAGTGGCTGCAGGAGCACGAGGGAAGTCTGGCAGCGGCGTTAAGAGGAATTCAGCAAGGGCGAGTTGGCTGCAGGAGCAGCAGGGCAGGGCAACAGATCAACGAATGCATGTGCCAACTGTGCTGTGTCCGTTAGTAGTCGATTATCAGTTATAAATGTTATCAGAGCGAACTTGTGTTTGTGCTAATTGCTTGCAGATGGGGGTTAGTATAAAGTTGAGCAGTAGTGTTTGCAGTGGGAGTGTTGTTTATGTGGGAGTGGGAGTGTTGTTCTTTATGCTTAAAATCCTTGTTTGATCTGCAAGGGTATTTTTCTAAGGTTCTCTTTCAATTCTACAAATCAAGGCTACCTTCAGCTGTGTTTTGATCAGTCAGCCCCGTACGTACTGCTCGAGCGCATTGATGAGATATCTCCTCTCAGTACTGCGCTACCAGATGAGGAGTAGGAAGGATTAAGGAGGCCATGTGATACTCCCTTTAATTCTAAATGCTTGCACCACCCAAATACTCTTGGAATCCCATCTTGACAGCAGCTTGAAGGTGAACAAATCGTCCAGCAACCTCACATGTGTTGGCGAACACAATTAATGACACCTGCTTGCATGTGTCGACAGAGACATACCAGCTTGTCAAGTTGATGCCATCTTTTAAACTTGACATTCTCTCATGCTAAGTATCGGAAGCATTCGGTGTGATCAACTGCAAGCTTTACATGTGTGCATAGGCGGGCGGCAATTGCATTAATTAGTTATAAGTAAGCAAGTGAACCGCGAATCACTGCATATGATGATGCCTAGACCTCACTCGCACTTGCGTTGAGATGCAGCCAACTCTTCACGAAGAATCACCTCAATCACACTTCTACACTTTTACACTTGACATCTACTCATGCTAGATATCTGAAGCAATCACACTTCTGTCATGACCACTCTGTCATGCCACAGTGTCACAAGCATATGAGCGACCATGCATGTATGTGCCGAGCAGACTTGTCTCCAAGATCTGTAATCTGTGATAAAAGAGGCAGCAATGCAATATTGCTACAACAAGCCTTTAGTTGGTGAGCCTTTTATAATGAAGCAGAACAACGTAAATGCAAGCTAGTATGCGGCGGGAATAAAGATGCACCATTACCTGAGACAAAGTACTGCACAGCCTCACCATTATGATGGTTTGCAACTACTACAGCACAGGACAGCACTACAGCAGAAGATTGCAGTGTTGTGCACGAGTACTTATCATAAGCCAACACAACAGCTTGCTGTATCTAGATCGCGTGCGTGACGGAAACACTCATATAAGCGGTATGACTTCTCATTAATACCCAAAGACGTATACCCAAAGAAGTTTACCAACAAAAACACTGCAACACACGATTTCAGACATGGACTTCAACCAACCAGCACACTGCCAACCAAGCATCAATTGCTGCAGACTAATGTGCAACTACTTGATCTTCTCCACAGCAGACAATCAGTAGGTGCTCACATCCTGCCAGGGCTTCGTGTGCTGTAGGGCAGCTTTTCTTTTTGGCCGGCTAGCAGCAGACACTGCAGCAAGCCAAAAACACGAAGCAAATAATGATTAAGGTTCACAGCCCGGCTTCCCAAGCAGCAAGGTAGGGGTGACAGAGCTGCTGCATACCTATCAGTGAAATGAACGAATGCTTTAAAAACATCTCTAGCTTGCAAGCACAGTGCCCCTGGGATATTTCAGCAGATAGAAAATCATACCATAAAATGCAAAGAATGAAGCAGCAGCTGCAGCTGGGGAATGGAACATCCAGTCCTTCTGGAGGTTCTCATTTCCTCCAAGGCACACCAGCAAGCAACTGAAAACTGTGAAAGGGTTGCGGCTCTATGAAGCTCCCTGTATGCACCCTGTGGAGCCCCTGATCATACCCACCTTCAGCAGCCGCTGCCCCTTTTGGCACCTGATTCTCTTTTCCTTTCATCCGGTGCTCCAACTTCTTGCCAACACCTACAAGTGCAACAAGGCGTCACATTCTTCTGCAGTAAACAGAGATTACTTTACAAGCATATGAAAGGCTGCTTTGTACACCCTGTTGGCACAGACATGCTAGAGTTCTCATGACAAGTATCAGTCCTCTGTCTTGGAAACTATGGCATACTGGCACAACTTCTGTCTATGTGGAAGAGTATGTTGAAAGGCCCTGACAGCTTCACCACACACACTCACCAATAGGCTTGGAGGCTGCTGCATTCTCTCCCACAGGCACAGTCTCTTGGACGATGATGTCATCTTGACCACCACTACTACAGCCACTGAGCTCCTCTGCATGTGTGAACAACACCACCGTTTAAAAAAGGCATGCAGGAGCATAGGCCACAAGGGGCAGTGCTTTGAATACAGACACTCACCAAAAGCACTACCTCCAGCAGAGACACGAGGGGCTTTCCGCCTTTTGTGCTGACGTGCACCCCTCAGACCAACTGGAACAGCATCAACCGGCCCTGCCAGGCAAGTAATCTGAAATTAGAAAAACAGAAGCATGCCAGTCTCATAGCGTGTATTGTGGCAGGCAGAGGAATTTATATTGCTATCACATTTTCTCTCTCTTACCTTCTGCCTCATCTAATTGGGACACTTCTGCCTCATCTGCATCAGCCTCACTGCTCAGCTTCCCTACAACATGGAGGATGTCAGCGCATACACACATCCTTTCACAAACATGTCTTCAGAGAAATGTAGAAGAACCCCAAAAGAGTATTGTACAAGCAGCAATCACCTGCATGCAGAGCACCTGCATTGGCCAAAAGACTGGGAGGGAACAAGAGCAGTGACAGTGACAGAAAGAGCACAGATCGAAACGAGCAAGAAGTCTAAGCAAAGAACAAAGCAAGCAGAGTGCTTGACAAGGCCAATGCAGCATACTTACGCTTGTGCAACATAAACATATGAGCTCATTATGCACACCCATACAATCACATCAGGCACAATCATTGATTTAAATAAACCAGCAGCTTACTTTTTAGCAGCTGCTGTTGCTGCCACTTGCGGCCCCGTTGAGACAAGGGCTGCCCCATGACATCCTCCTCCTCCTCCTCATCATCATCACTCGCATCTGGACCAAAGTTGACAGACCTTCGCTGCTTAATCTGCTCAATGCCGGCTCCACCCGATGCATCTGCAAGCTCTATGTGTTGTGCTGCTGCTGCTGCCTGCTGCCGTGCAGGACCGCCTGCTGTAGCAACACCTGTGGGTGCTGCTTGTCCACTGCTTGTTGTAGCTGCCACTGCACTTGCTCTGGCTAGTCCTGCCTCCGTCCCTTCACAGGCCCCCGTAGCTGCTGCCTTCAACCTGGTGTTTTTCATAGCTGCCGTGATGATCTTTGCTGGTACTGCTACCTTTGGGTGTGCTTTGACATGGTTAGAACTGGCCAAGGCTTTGGCCTCCTAACCACATGCAAGGCAGGCAACATTTCAGAAGCATTGATCAAGTCTATGTCATGCAGCGTTGCCTGCGGATAGTTGTGTAAGCAGGTACTACAAGCATAGAGGTGCTATGCCACAGATGCTTGCAAGCAACAGCTGAGTTGATGCGGCAACAGGTAGTGTTTGCCTCCCAAGCCTTCACCCAGTGAAATTTTCTTGATATACACATAGATTATAGCGCCTAACAACGCAACAATGGTGATGCAGATAAATACATAGATCAACCTAGTGTGAGCCCTCCTGGCCTGCTCTCCTAAACGGCAGTGTTACCCCACCTCTAGGATGCACAACCCTTACTCACCAGCTCCTTTATCAGCTCCATCCGCAGGGAGTCATAGATGGCATTTGCCACACCCCGGGGGGTCTTATTGTGGAAGGAGTCGCTTGAAAAAGATTCGAAGGCTTCAGCTGGCCATCCCTCTGGAACAACGGGCAGCTCAGGGTTGTTGCTCCGTGCCTTGCTGTAAAGGCTAAATGGTTGCCCAACAGGGTGGTTCTCTGCAAGCCATCCAAACAAATGACACAATTTTTTACAGCACACCTCTAGCCAGGCAGTGCCAGTAACCAAGGTTCCCCCTGTACGGAAAGCAACTGCAGGCGTCATACAGCACAGCATCTATTGGCATGCACAGTCCCAGAGTTGCATGAAGCCTGCATTCCATGAGGCTAGATATGGAGCTTGAGGCAAAGTAGATGTCTTTTGTACTTCCCTTCCCCATTCAGAGCCTATTGCACTTCAGTGAGTTGGTCCTAATATCTGACACACAAACCCCCCGTCTGTGTGGGTCTCCTAACATCTGACACACAAACCCCCAGTCTGTGTGGATCTTGATGGTGCCCAGTATTGCACACTAAACAAATCAAGCAGATGCAGCACATTTCAGCACTTCAGCACATCCCATTCCGTGCCTTCATTAAAAACCGCGGTCTGCCTGGCAAGCGACCAACCAGTAAGCCTACCTGGCAAGCAGAGCTTCACAATTAACAGCCGCTTCAGCAGCTCCAGTCCGGCAGCCTTCACCTGCTTTTCATTCTTGAACTCATTAGCTGCCTTTTGTCTCAGCTCTGCCACCCTGCAGCACACAATCAGATGCCACAAAGGCGAACAACATATGTTAGCAGATCCCATACCATCCAAGGTGACATTCATCTTGACATCAGAGGTGGCCACAGTCGGTCACCACACCCTGGGGTGAAAAGCGCCTAGAGTGCAATGGGAGCATGATAAGACTTCATGATATCAGTCTGTGGACCTGATCAGGTGAGAGGTATCAGGTCAGGCTGGTGTGTCACGGAAATGGCAAGGCTTTGCACTGAGCTGATCCTTGCATTGACTGCAAACGGCAGTAGGCTGTGCAGAAACGTGCTCATGTCCTTGCTTGTCTTGTGAAGTGTGGGATGTCAACAGTGCTCTGAAGGAGCATCCTCCTTATGAGGTGCTTGCCACGAGCCAAGCAAGACGGCGTCAGGAGGGAGGACAGAGACTCTTGTCGCCGATGCAAAGCCTGTTGCTACTGCTACCCACTACCACATTAGCAGCAGTTTGTTTGCCTTTCGCGCTTTCGAGTAGGAAGGCAGAGTTGTGTGTAAAAATGTGTTGCTACATAGTAGCCCATCAGAGCCTCCATGGCATCATCGTGGTCCTTCGCCCTATTAGATGAGACAGAGCTAGCTATTGCATGCAGGCACAGCACTGAAACAACTCATTGTGCACCTTGGCTAACTTCTATGGCCTGTAAAGCAGGTTGAAAATTCGTGATAGCAGTTGGTGGAGCTATTTGGGTGAGGCTTCAGGCCAGGCTGGTGTGATCACAGCGATGGTGATTCTTGTGTTGACCTAGCATTTAGCCGAGCTGCTCCATGCGGGTCTTAGACCGCATTCCGCCCTAGACTGTGCTTTTGTCTGCTTCTGTTTTGCCCGCATACGGGCAAACAAGTGGCATGATCACCCACAATGAAATGCTTAATCACATGAGGTCCTTGAAGTTCTTCAAAATTGGCCCACTACAAACTTGTTCGTGCCATGTGTGACTCACAGATGTGCTGCTCACAGACTGGGCTAACATCCACAGCGGCACTGCTGCAATGTATTATGGATAGGCAAGAGGATGTCTGAAAAAAGATGTGGAGCTATTTCACATGCATTGTAAGATGCAGTTGGAACTCTATCTACTGCAAGTGCTGGCCCACACATTCCACAGCAGCATTCTTTGCTGAGCTGCTATATTGATCTCCATGTTCTGATCAGTATTACTGCTATAGACTGGGAGGATGTAAGCGAGTACTGTACACGAGGACCCCTAGCTGGCTCTGCTGCATACTGCTGAGCTGCACACCCCTGGCACGCTGCCGCTTCTGTCAACTTACTCTGTAGAGCATCCTCCATACTTGAAGGAATACGCTGCTGCCACCACTGGATCTAAGACCTTGTACTCCTCTCCAACAGTGCGCTCGCCCAGCAGCCTGCAGAAGTCTGGGTCTCCCTTAAGGATAAACTTCTTCTGCATGTCACCATTTTTTGCGGGGGCTTCGAAATGGAACAAGAGGGCGTATGCACCACCGGTTTCATTTTTCAACAGATTCAGCTACAAGGAAGGATAGGGTCCGGTGAGCTGGTAAAAGCAGAGCACATCCAAAGGAAGAATGGCAGAGTTACCACCTTCTTGAGGATCGTGGGAAGCTTCGTCTTCATTAAGCCGCTCCTTTCTTTAGGCGCAACCTTTTCCCCCGCTTGTCTTCTTTGCTTTGGCTTGCCGCTGATGACCCCATCGTCATCGCTAAGTTCTTTAGGGAGAAAGGGGTCGCAATAATCGTCTGCGTCAGACCCATCTTCCATTCCTACAAGTTCTGACATAAATAGAGCCTAAACTCCCTAAAGATGGCTTGTGCTGTTCTCTAATGGAAGCTCTCAGCAGGCAACATGCTCGAGGGGCACGGCACTTCATGCAGTGAGCAGCCCTATATAGCCCAAAGAAGCAGCATTCAACACTAAGTCCCTCGAGATGTTGATGTGGTTCACGTATGCATGGTGGGAATGCTACTCCAAAGTTTGGCAGGGTTGTCACCCAAATTCAGGGTACATTTGAACTTAGTGACCGCCTACATTTCTATGTGTTTTAGGGGGGTGCCCTGGCTCCCATTATGATATAATAATGTGCGAAGGTCACCATGAAGTTCGTGGCTCCGCTGACTTGGTAACGTTGCACATTTAAGTATCCGAAGACTTTAAAGCAGATAAGCTCCTATATAAGGTTCTTGGTGCACCCGCAAAGTGCATGCAGACCGCCCGAGTATAAAACAAGTGCAGAATCACAATCATATCTACAGGCCGTCCCAGAGTGAAATAGCAGGCAATTAGTTGCAAGTGACTTCGCCCACATGCCTACTTCTTGCAGGGCGGCGGCTTGGCCGTCTATTCTCCTTCTAGCTCTTGTATGTGCAGCTGCTCTAGCCTCAGCCCAGCTAGATGACGAGGCTGTGGCTGTCGAGGCCGTTGGGCAGGGCCAGGCGAAGAAGATGGAGAAGGACAGGTTAATCAGGGGCCCAACAGCGTATGACGCATTGGAGAAGCAGGACAAAACTAAGGTCGACAGGATAGCTGGGAAGCATGGCAAGTCGAGTGCGGAGCTGAAGAAGGAGATGCAGCAAGATGGTGACCTTGCTATTGACGCCGACGCGGAGCAGCTCATTTACGTCTGCGAGGGGCTTGCGGCGTCGAGTGCTCCCACAGGTGCTGTTACCGCAGCGGCAGGTGCCACAAGCGTGTTTGCCGATGCGTCTGATCCACCAATCGGCCAGGCGTTCTTGCTTCACAGCCGGCCTGGAGCTTCCAAGATAATCTACCTGGATTTTAATGGTGAGTGCACTTGAGTGAACCCCTCTTGTACAGCTCGTATTGCTTCTTCTTCATGGCCCGCATACATTCTCCCTCTCATCGTGCTGCCGACAGAGCAACATACGAAGATGGACATGTGGATCCGAAGAAATGTTGAGGATACCTGTTGCTGCCTTGAAGGCCTTTTGGCTTTGCTTAACTGCATGCACCCTTCCTGCACGCCTTCTGACAGTAGAAGGGAGAGCCAAGCCTTAAGCCTTAACTTGGTATACGCAATGCTTGTTTTGCTTATGGCACTTTTGCAGTGGCACCGTCATGAAACTAGTAATGATTTGCTCAGTGGAGGTTTTAGACCGTGCTTCTTGTCATCTTCTTGCTTCACGCCTGCTCAGCCTCCTTGTGAAAATACGTCTGCAGCGTTGTGGCAATAACGTCATGTTAAGCTTCACCCCGCTGACGTCCATGCTTTTGTCCCAGGCCATACTGCCACCGGGACTGCCTGGAAGAGTGGAGCAACCGTCGTCACTCCTCCCTACGATACAGACGGCAACACCGCTAGCTTTAGCAATGCTGAGCTTGCCAATATTGTCGACATTTGGAGGGCTGTGGCTGAGGACTATGCAGCCTTTGATGTTGACGTCACCACTGAGGAGCCTGCTGACCCTGCCTCTATTGGCTCCCGTTGTGCCATTGGAGGAAGCTCCTATGACTGGTGCGTCTTGCTAAATTGCATTGTCGGCGAAGCTGCATTACAGTAGGTAGCCTAGAGCCTCAGCTGCTACGGTCCGCAATTACCAAGCAGTAGGGCAAGCCTGAAAAGAATTGACAAGATCCATGTTGCCATCAACTATGTGGCGCACTACAAAGTCAAATCTGGCAGTTGGCGAATGGCACTGCTTGCAAACCTGTTCACAGTGCCTCCCTATGCCACTAGATGTTCTAATCACAGACAAGCACCTCCACCTTTGCACTCCAGCACTGCTCTATAAGACCATGCCTGCTTTGCCCGCGCCCTACCCTGCTTTGAATTTCCTATACTTAAGCCTAGACCCAGTCCTTAAGCAAGCTACAGGGTGTCAATGCACTACAGCCCTTGTAAGTCCTCCAGTAGTAGATTTGTTGTCCTTAACTGCAGTTGCTTGTTCTGGTCTTGTTCACAGGTATGGATCTGGTGCTGGTGGTGTGGCTTATGTGGGCACCTTCGGTAATGCTTACTATGCCCCAGCCTATGTCTTCCCTGCACAGCTTGGCAATGGCAACCCCAAATATGTTGCGGAAGCCATCAGCCATGAGGTGGGCCACAACCTCGGCTTGTCTCACGATGGTCAGATCGATGCAACCGGAGCCACTGTTGGTTATTATGAGGGTCAGGGCTCGTGGGCTCCTATCATGGGTGTGGGTTACTATAGGCCCATCACACATTGGAGCAAGGGAGAATACGCCGGTGCCACTCAGAAGCAGGATGATATTGCAATCATCAAGAGCTACATCCCTGCACTTCCTGCTGATGCTGGCGCATCTGCTGCTACTGCCACTGTACTGCCGGTCACTGTTGGGGACACCAGCCAGACCGCCCTTGTGCGGGGGATCATAGATGGACCAGCAAATGCTGATTGGTAAGCAATGGAGCAGCACCAGGGACTCTTAGGACCGGTTCAGGCACGACATGATTGAACCATTCCCTGTTGTGGATGTCCCCATCACGCATTTCCTGGTATCACCAGTCAATCAAAGCTGTGTATTCTACTGCAATCCCAACGCAAGCCTATGAGCATGCCTTAAGTTGCCAAGCACCTTGTAGTTCCCTGAGTGCCACCCGCCTGGTGGATTGTTGTTGCAAAACAGCACATGGTACATAGCAGACGGCATTTCCACATTGGGCCATCATTAGTGCTATTTTTCCAGGATACTGGGAAAGCATCATGTTATCGTCTTCACCCACTGATAGGCTTTGACTTGATGTGTTGACATGTTTGGCTAAGCCTGACTGTTTGCTCCCATTGCACAGGTATTCTTTCCAGGCAGGAGCAGGAGCGTTGACAACCTCTGCATCGGTCCTGGTAAGCTCCGGCTACCTCCGGTCAAATCTGGACTTGGTCCTCACTTTGTACAGCACTGACGGCAGTACAGTGCTGGTCCCCGCTGACCCATCAACATGCAGCAGCAGCACCAGCTGTGGTGGAGCAAGTACAGCTACTATGGGTGCAAGCCTCTCCTTCACACTGCCTGCCGCTGGCAAATACTACATAGCCGTCCGCAGTACGGGAGCAAACGATCCTGCTACGCTGGGTTACAGCGCTTATGGAAGTTTGGGGCAGTACACGTTAAAGGCCACTTTCCCGCTCTACGCCGTCGAGCCTCAACCCTCCCCTCCTCCCTCTCCTCCTCCCTCCCCCTCCCCTCCTCCCTCTCCTCCCCCCTCCCCACCCCCTCCATCACCCTCCCCTCCACCGCCACTGCCCCCCATCACCGCTACTGTAACAGCCATCTCAGCCTCTAAGAGTGGTAGCAACAGACAGGCCAAGGCAACCATCAAGATCGTGAAGACAGGCACTACAACCGGTGTTGCTGGCAGTGCTCAGGGCAAGTGGACGTTCGTCCGGTCTGGCACCAGCACTATCACCACCTTGAGCACCTTCTCCGCCAATGTTGCGGCTAGTGGAACCTCGGTGATATCCCCCAAAACAAGCTTTGCAGGGACCTTCACTCTTAGGATCACCAGTGCAACTGCTACTGGGTACGCATGGGATAAGGTTCAGACTGCAAAGAGTGTAAGCGTTGCCAAGTAAGCAGCCTGCACACACTGTGGCTGCTGACTGTGCTACCTTGACAGAGCAGCCGCGCCTGCTGCGGCTTGATGTGCCTGCATGCTTGACACAGGTATCGCTGCTATGAAGTAGACCGATGAGAGTTGTGCAAAGGTGAGGGAATGCTTAGCACACTCTGGCAGGTCAAGAATCAGATTGACAGCTAGGCCGCTGGGCGCAAAACCGGCACAATACTGATCCTGCTGTTGGTGGTCCAAAGTGTTGGGTGGCTAGTAAGTCGTGCTAACACTCCTAGCAGGCCACTAGGCAATGTACTGAGCCCTTGTGATGTGTACTGCATTAAGCCAGCTGGCCTGTAGGCCTGACTCATCTGCTTTATGCTAGCCATCCAATCAGGGGTTCTTCCATTAGTCCAGACTTGACTTGTTTATTTCCAGTGCTTCCTTCAGTGTACTTGTGAAGCCCTGCTGAACACTGGTTGGTCTGCTGTCCAGCATTGACTCAGCTGCACATGTGGGGCTCCATGTGGGTTGTTAATAGTCAATGCTTTGTGGTGGAATGTTCCGAGGTCTGGATCGTTGATTGCAATGGGCTATTGCTTGTGTACATGTCTTTTGGCGTAGACTTGGGGTTCTTAGGGAGCTTAGAGACCCATTCAACTGGCATTTGAAATTGCTCCTGAGGACTTTGTTGGCCTTGGGAGTCCCTGCCATTTAGAAGGTATGGATGCTCTGCTGTCTGCATCCCCTCATACTTCTGACTCGAGACAGATTCTGGCCAAATGATTCATCGTTTACAGTCTGCTTGGCATCAAGCTCATGTTTGGCACATGATTCTCATGCAAAATGCCAAGGAGAAATGTTGGTCGACGTCTGTCTGCTGAATTGGTCTGCACGTATTGTGTGGGCAATACCTGATGCAGCTTGTCTGTTGCTTATTGGCTGTAGTGTGGTGTGTGCGCGTGTGTGTACCGGTAGGCCTTTTTTTTATCTTTGTTGGCTGAGACAAAGCTGCTGTGATGCAGTGCACTGCATCATGGTTGAGGTACAATTACTGAGGGAAGGGCGTTGTCTCCTTGACAAGCTGGGTTTGCATTGGGTGGGGAATGCATCCCTCCTTGAGTCCCATGAGGGCTGCAATGTTTGTCTGATCATGCTTATCACCCCTTGTAGATTGGGGAATGGTGGTTAGTAGGCCCTAATGCTCACTTAGGGCCAGTGGCCATACACACATGCAGGCAGAGGTAGCAAGACTTGGAATTATTGTTAGTATCGCTATGTGTACATTCCGTCATGGGAGTAGTCCTGGAAATGAGGGAATGCTCAGCAAGCTCTGACACCTTGAGGTTCAGAGTGACAGTTAGGCCGCTGGACAGAAGTGCTAACATGATACTTTTACTGCTGTTGCTGGTCAGGAAGCGAGGGTCAGTTGCTCATCTAGTGTGAACTCTTATATTTGCTGCAGTCTCTTGGATGTCTTACTGAGTTCTTGTGACTTGTACTGTACAATCGGTACAATCGGTGCTTCGTATCCCAGGTGGCATGCAGGCCTGGTTAATCTGCTCTATGCTAGTTGTCCTGTCAGGTGTGATTCATTACTTGGGGGGTCTGTTTGGCAGAATGACTTGATTATTGTCAGTGTTCATTGCCAGGCATGCTTCACCGTTTCGGTAGCTAGCCGCTAAGCTGCTCTCCAGCATAGACCCAAGGTGCACACGTGTGGCTCCATGTGGGTCATCAACATTTGAATGCTTTGTGATGGAATGTTCTGAGGTCTGGGTCATTGACCCCTCATGGGCTCCTGCCTCTGTACGTGTCTTATTGCCATAGCCTTGATGGTTCTTAAAGACCAATCCAGCTGGCACTTGTGACTGCTCCTGAAGACTTTGCTGGCCCTACAGGCCCTGGCATTTGGACGGTATGGATGTTCCGCTGTCTGCATCCCCTCTTACTTCAATTTTGGACAGATCCTGGCCAAATTTATAGACCATGTTCTCCATTGCATTAGGCTTTTGCTTGGCACATAATTTTCTTGCCACTGCAAAGGACATCAACATCTGTTTGCTGGATTTGGTCTGCACATCTTGTGTAAGGCAGTTTTGGATGCAGTTATTCTGTTGCTTATTGGCTGTAGTGTGCTGTGTGTGCCAGTGGGCCTTCTTTGTTTTTGTTGGCTAATTCAAAGCTGCTGTTATGCAATGCACCGCATCATGGTTGAGGTACATTTACTGAGGGAAGGGCATCGCCTTCATTCCAAGCTGGATTTGCATTGAGTGGGGAATGCATCCCTCCTTGAGTCCCATGTGGGCTGTTATTGTTGTCTGTGGATGCCTAGCACCCCCTTGGTATTGGGGAATGGTTGTTAGTAGGCCCTAATGCTCAGTTCAGGGCCAGTGTGGCCATGCAGACAGGCAGGCAGAGGTAGCAGGACTTGAACTACGACTAGTATTGCTATTGTTATGTGTATCATCCGTCGTGGAAGTTTTTCAGAGTGAAGAAATGCTCAGGAAGCTATGGCATCTTTAAGTTAAGAGTGACAGCTAGGCCGCTGGACAGAAGTGCTATCATGATACTGCTCCTGCCGTTGCTGGTCTGAAAGGGTGGAATGAGCACCCCTTCTCTTTGCTGCAATCCATTGGATGTCTTACTGGGCCTTCTGATTTGTGCTGCAATCATTGCTTTGTATCCCAGCTGGCCTGTATGCCCGGTTAATCCGCTCTATGTTAGTTGTCCTGTCAGATGTGAATCATTAGTTGATCGAGGGCAACATTTGGGGGTCTGCTTGGCAGAATGACTTGATCATTGTCAGTATTTACTGCCAGGCATGCTTCATCATTTTGGTGGCTAGGCGTCAAGCTGCACATGTGGGCATTCATGTGGGTCATCAACAGTTGAATGCTTTATGGTTTAATCCTCTGTTTTGGATCCTTGATTCCATCGAGCACTCTGCTTCGACTTGTTGTGCTTGGTGTGTATCTAAGGCCCTTAGGGCTAGGCTGGCATTGTGGCTTATATCTGATTTACTTATTCGGGTTACATGTTGTGCCTCTTGTGCTTGACATTTCTTGCCCAAATGGGCAGAGAGAGAGAACTACTCAGAGAATGGGAACATGCATGCTTCTCCTTGCAATTGCCAGGGCGCAGACTGGTCAACCGACCTCCTACTTGCTGGGATCGGTGTGCACGCAATGTTTGTGTTGCCAAGATGCAACTAGTCTCTTGCATGTTAGCTTGTGCAAGTGCGACATTGATTCTCTGTGCTCCTGGTCAGAGCCACATTGAGCCTTTCTGCTTGAATGGGGGCTGGCAGGCCTGAAATATGCCTCGGGCTTACTATCAACAGTACCTTTCATAGATACAGCTGTAGTGAACTGTTTAATGCGTGGCCCTTTGCGGTTGCCACACCTTCATTGTTTGTTTGTTTTGTTTATGAGCTGGGTAGAGAGAGAGAGAGAGAACTACGCAGAGAAGGGGTATACTCACTGAAGGGGAGGTCGCACCCTGTGATTAGCAGATAGCTTGGCTCCAGGACTGCCTTAGGCCCTTATCATCATCCTGCTTGGCTTGCTGTTGACTAGGGCAATTGGTCAGCGCACAGTGAAGTTAAACTGGGCTGGCCTGCATACATTGACTGGCAAGGGATCTCAGGGAGGGCTGGTGGCAGCCAGTGTGACTCAGACTCTTGGACAGGAATTCTGAGTGTGTTGCTGCAGCCTAAGTTGGCTAATTGTGGGTGGCGCTGTCCCCACCGGCGTCCCACTTTGATGGGGCCATTTGGCAATCTGTATAAATCAGCTTATGGAATGGTCTGCCTTGGCACAATGGCAACATATTCTGTTTTGGTGATGGTTGTGTTGCGGGGTGTGAGTTGTTTCCCTACTATTTGCAGGCCCACATTAAGGGTTCAGAAAGTGCAATGGGCGTGCCTATCATTGTCAGCCCTTGTATTAGCTGAGCCGGAACTGGTTTGACTGAAGCAGCCCTAAGTACTCTTCAACTTATGGCACACGTGGCCATGCAGGGAGGCAAAACTAGCAGGTGCTGTCATTGTGCGACCCTCTTGCCATCTGCTAGGGCAGCTGGACGGCTATTTTGGCCTGCTGTTGACAGGGTCAACAGGTCAGCACACGGCACGTTGAACGGGGCTGGCCTGACATACTTTGGGACTTGAACCAAGGGAGGGCTGGTGGCAGTAAGTGTGAGACTCTTGGGCCGACAGGAACGTTTTGGTATGCCGTTGGAGCCGAAGGTGGGAGGAGGGATAGGGCACTGTATGGTAGCTTCAAGTGAACTTGCCAGTGCTTGCTCTATGGCCCTTGCTGGCCGGCAGGTGGGCAGAAGGGGAGCACTTGCCATAACCCACAAGGCTTTCGAAATGACGGCACCAAACTTACATGTAAGATGCTAAGATGTGTTATGCTGTGTCCGCTGCCGCGAGATTAATGGCCAAGTGTGTTTTCAGTCAAAACGGTGGCAAACCTAGGCATCCAGATATAGGCGCGTGAAGTGCATGCAAGCAGTCTATTACAGTTTATGAAGGGGTGTAGTATCAAAGATGGATGGCTTGACATCCAGTGGGCTGCCGATGCAACGAATTGATCACTTGCAAGAGTGGCACTCGGGTGGCACCCCGGTGCGGAATGAACATCTTTGTTGTGTGCCCGTCGTTGCTCTACTAGAAGGATGGAGTGCAAGTAAAACTTGCTTTGCGCCTTCGCTAATGGCTTTGGCGATCTTCTGAAACTTGTGCTGCTTACATCTCCTGTTTGCCACGATCTACTTCGGCTTAGCGGGCTGCTCCAGAAGCATATTCTCTCACTGTAGCCGTCTTGCTATATAATCACGTTTCGTTAGGCTTCCTGGGCAAACGCACTGCTGTGCCATAACCTTACCTGTCCAACCGCCTCTCTGACAGAACCAAGCTTCGTTGGGGAGAGTCACACAGATTAACAGCCAGTACAGTATCGGAAAAGACAGAAAGCACAAGCCATGTTCAGCAAGGTATGACTAAGGCGTCATGCTGACCCTGGGCCTGTAATCAGAGAGGCAGTTGAGCAGCTGCTAAGCCAAGCAGGTCTCCACACAGGTGGCCTTGACTGGGGATCCACGGCGCCCAACCGACATCAGAAAGTACACCAGGAAGAAACTCGCTGAGGGCGATCAACCCCCTGACATTATGCTTGTGGTTGCAATGGTGCTGGGCCTGGGTGCTCTGCTCATAAAGGTGGGTACAGGGCACCAGGTCCATAGGCACAGCATTCATGCATGGAAAACCACCTGTATGGTAGGAGGCTACGAGGGCAGCCGCAGCAGAGCGCTTTGAGGTGGAACTCAGTTACGTTGGATCCACAGTCCCCTTTGGCCATTAGCAGTAAAGGCAGATGCGGCCAGAACAACAGTCATGGTCTGTCCTAGGTCTGTACAGCTGGAACTTTGACATGCATGAGAGACCGACAAACACCCGTAATGCGTGCGTATGGGAGTTGGGGGAGTGTTGTATAGTAGCAGCACACCTTTGCATTGGAGCGCTTGTGTACTGACCAAACCAATGGGGACAATGTGCTGCATCCGGAAGCACTGGGGGCCCTTCTTCATACGTAGACGAGATTTTGAATCCATGACGGTGCTCAATGCCATGATGGACACGCTTATGAAATATTGCCTGAGCCATCCAGGCTGCTTATAGATAGGAGGGGTTATGCAAAGTGTGATGCCCAAGCAAGAAGTTTAGGCTTTGGTATAACGGCGGCAGTGGCCTCTGCTGCCTTCATCTTTAAATGTGTCGTGTCAGATGTTTTGTTTGCCGGCATATGCAACACTCGTGGAAGTTGCCTTACAAGACGGGTTGTCCAATCCACTGCGAGTCACACAGTTCTGCTGAAAGATTATTCTGGCAGCCGGATTGTTGTGAACTTCAGCTGGTGTTATCCCTCTGTGAAAGGGCCCTATAAATTTGTTGGTTGGACGCCACATCTGTGACCATGATGGAAGGTGTTATCAGTCTTGTTTCTATTTGAATGCCCAATGTTCCTGCTGCTATTGTACAGGTCAAGTTCCTGGCGTGGCTGGCTCTGTTTGCGTGCCTGCCATCCTTTGCTAACTACTCGGATGCAACAGATGTGAAGCAGGTTGTTAGCTCGACAACGTGAGTGGGGGCAGGGGATTAGGAGAGCAGATGCAGCAGTGCCTCTTTCCGTTGGGGTACCAAAGGAAACATGCAGGTTGAGAGTAGATAGTGATGTTTGCAGCTGGTTGCAAGCTTGTTTGGGCAGGGGCCCAAGAAATGAGGTCTAGGAGTGGACCCTGGAAAGCAAGGTTTGGATGTTAAATGCGGGGATATGACTTTTTCGGTCTGGGGTTTAGATGGGATATGCAGGGGTCATGGTGGTAGAGTGGGCATTGCAGCTGGGCAAGTCAGGGGACCCAAGGCACAGGAGAGATATGATTGCTGGGGACGCCTCCCAAGAGCACGTGCTGGTTCTGGTGCATGAACAAATGTTTGTAGAAGACTGTTAGGATTCCCTTAGCTGGGATTTGATGAGTATTTGAGACTCTAAGCGAGCGCAGCATCAGCTGGCTGCAATGGGGAGGGTACGTTCGTGGTATTCTGTCCCATTATGGTAGGGAAGGGTGATCAGGCGGGGAAGCAGTGCAGTGCAGTGGCATGTGCTCTTTTGCTGTTTATGGCAGGCTTCACTAATTGCTGGGTTGCCCCGGCTGTCATCTGGCTCTTGCCAGGTGGAGAGTCTCAGAAGTAGCGGAATTTGCAGTGTGGCACCACATGCATGCTATGGATTTTCCAATATAAGGTCCTCACTTCTAGGATGACAAGTGCCTTTCACATTCCACGGAAGTATCCATTTGCACTGCGGTTACACGATAGCCAATGATGACTCAGGACAAATGACCTTTCAAGGCTGGAAGCTTGCTTGGAGATACGGTAGATCACTGCACAGCCCTCGTACCGTGCAGCACCCGCCACATGGCTTGGTTGCTGATATGACCTCCCTCTGTCCTGTGCTCTGCTTGCTTACAGGTGTGCTGTCATGGGCATGGTGGCAGCTTACATGACTCCACACCTAGCAGCTTCTGCAGCAGCAAGGAGGGCAGCAGGTGGTGATGGAGGAAATGCAGCTGGTGGGGGAGGTGGTGCCCTATGACAGTGGAGCCTACTGTTAGCTCCTCTTCCCTGCACCACATTTCGTCACCTCTGTTGCTGAGTCATGGATCGCTGGCATGGAGTCCAGTCTAAGGACGTCGGTATCACTTGCAGCCACACACCAGAATGCAACCTGGCCCAACAGCCTGACATTTCAAACTATGTGTGTTCTGTCTTGAATGGTCATTTGCATCCTCTGTGAGCGACTTACAACCTCTGGCTTTTATAAGTTGATTGTTTGGAAGCACGGGAGGAGTTGTTAGGCAGAGAAGCCCTCTAGCGCCCCATGCTGAACAAGGAGGACATCGCAGCATTTAGTGAAGTGAAGGGCCTCCGTCTGCATGATCCATAGCTAGTGCATGAGGTAGCCATTCTAATCCCATGCTGGCGTCAGAATAGGGTTGAAGGGTTTCATGGAAGCCTATGCCATATTGTAAGACAATGACAAACGTCAGGTCCTGCAGCTCACTACACTTTTATACTATATGTTCACGATCTGTCTCTGTACAAGTGATGCGTGTGGTTGCAGTCTAGGCAGGCAGAGTTGACACATGACGCATTAGAAATCCGGCTATATGTAATGGAGAGATTTTCTGTTTGATTTGTTACGAAGTGTAGTACACCAGTGGTGAACTGTGGCACTGCAAGCGTGCCGATGGGTTTGCCAATAAAATTCACACACACACAGTCCAAGCGTGATATTTTGGGCAAACCCACACGGTGCCACACTGCTAACACGAGTTCCTACCATAACCATGGCTTTCCTTGAAGGGTGGTGTTTAAAAACACCATTTTGGGAGGACTCAGCCCTCAAGAGGAGGGAGATGGCTTAACCACCGAAGCCGTACAGGGTGCGGCCCTGGCGCTTGAGGGCATACACCACATCCATGGCGGTTACAGTCTTCCTGCGGGCGTGCTCGGTGTAGGTCACGGCATCACGCACAACGTTCTCCAAGAACACCTTAAGGACGCCACGGGTCTCCTCGTAGATGAGGCCGCTGATACGCTTCACACCACCACGACGAGCCAAACGCCTGATGGCTGGCTTGGTGATGCCCTGGATATTATCACGAAGGACCTTCCTGTGACGCTTAGCGCCACCCTTGCCAAGACCCTTTCCGCCCTTGCCGCGTCCAGACATGTTGAGGTTGTTGGTTGAAAGTGACACTACGGAAAGGTAGTCAGTTGCTGTCTGTCTCAGTGCCTGCCTCCTGCTATATATATGAGCTGCCTTCTATGCCTTGAGCAGCTAGGCATGCTCTTGCTCTGCGCAGTGAGAGAGAACAGCAGCTGTCATGCTGTGTTTGAAAGGTGCTAGCTCAGAAGTTGAGCGGTTGAGTTCGGGCATGTTCAACAAGGTCCTCGACAGCTGCTGTTCTTTTGATTGAGCTCCTGCTTGCCTAAGACCAGTATAAGAGCAACACAAAATGTGCTGCTATATATTGCGCACCTTGAACCTGAACAAGCAGAAGTACTCAGCTGTTCATACTTGAGCATCTACAACATCCACAATGGCTCGTACCAAGCAGACCGCCCGTAAGTCCACTGGTGGCAAGGCCCCCAGGAAGCAGCTGGCCACCAAGGCAGCTCGCAAGTCCGCCCCCGCTACCGGTGGTGTGAAGAAGCCCCATCGTTACAGGCCCGGTACCGTGGCTCTGCGTGAAATCAGGAAGTACCAGAAGTCCACTGAGCTGCTGATCAGGAAGCTGCCCTTCCAGCGCCTGGTCCGTGAGATTGCTCAGGACTTCAAGACCGACCTGCGCTTCCAGAGCTCCGCAGTGCTGGCTCTGCAGGAGGCTGCTGAGGCCTACCTGGTGGGTCTGTTCGAGGACACCAACCTGTGCGCCATCCATGCCAAGCGTGTGACCATCATGCCTAAGGACATCCAGCTGGCACGCCGCATCCGTGGCGAGAGGGCTTAAGCGCCTGAACGTCATTGTTCCCTCCAAAATGGTGTTTTTCAACACCACCTACTTTGGGATGTGGCTGATCCACAGACTAAGATTCACACACAGCGTATGTTCCCATCAGTCAGGGATCATTTGTGAGCCAATATGATACAAACAGACCAGGCCATTCCATTGAGAAATGCATGAAAATGTGGCGGCACATACAGTTTCAAACGCTGACTCCATCATAAAGGCCCCAAGCCAGCATCCTGTTCAATCACTATGGAGACCCACACCTTCTGCAATGCATCTCGCAGTGACAACCACAATATATAAAGCGGACGCCCAAGAGCTTCCCGCTTCGGGGCCCGACTTCTCTCACGAGTTGCAAAAAATCAGGTATTGCATCTGTATCTGTATGTAGGGTGGCAGGGTGTTTGCAATGCCTGTCTGTCTCCAGTAACTGAAGTGAACGGTTCTGCCTAGTGAGCAGTATTTAAATAAGGCTGTATTGTGGTGGGCATATGCAGCGATGGTTGCAACATGTTGCCTTCGCGGAACTGGTTAGCTGGCAAGTTGCAGTGCAATGGGAAGCCATAATGACACTGCTTGGGGTGCTGTTGGGATTGCTGCTTTCTGAAGTGCTTGTGAAAGTGATTCAATTGCACTGTGCCTTTTCGGCACAGTCATTACCACCTACTTTGGGATGTGCTGGTGCAAGGAGTTGGTTTGGCTGCGCAAATTGCTAGCTGCTTAAGCGTTTCAGTAGGAGAACTTTTTAGAGTACTGAAACTCAACCAGTTCGTGACTGTGGCTACAGACTGGGATGCCCACCATTTACTTAGTTTGTGTGTCAGCAGAAGATGCCAGATGTTCTTGTCCCTCAGGGGTAAAAGACATGATCCCAATGCACTCCGCAAACAAACATTTTAGGAGAGACTGTGGCATGAATGGTTGTTCAGGTCGAGGGAGCAACCGGCACAGCCATTTGATGGATCCCCAGGAAACTTTGTAGGTGTGGCAACCACAAGAGTACTACTGTGATAAGCAGGATACCCAATCAAACTTGTTGCAGACCGTCCGGCAACATGTGCGACTCGAATCCAATCATGAGTGCCAAGTTATCATGGGAATGTTAGACTCAGGCGCCATAGTCAAACATCTCCAAATACTCATGTGAATGTAAGACTCAGGACAGCTGCCACCAAAACGGTGACATGGCCAGTAGCCACAGAAACTGGCACACCTGCACAGCCGTGCTCAGGACAGCCGTGCTCAGGACAGAGAGTGAACGGCCATGAGGTCGAACAGTGCAGAGGGCAGGATGAGATGGCCAGTGGCTGCCAGTGCCCAGAAGTGAGCCTGATTACCGGTATTGCACATTTTAAGTGATTTTGAAGCTGCAGAGGAACTGCAGCAGTCCCCAAGAGTCACTATGGACGGGGCCCGGCTCCGATGGCATCAATATAGTAGCGCCGACCCCATTAGGAGAGGCAGCAGAGGATCATCACCAGTAGAAGAGAAGCTTCCATGCACTAGAAGTGCACACTGGTGGAACTGTGGAAGTCCACAAATGCGCATGTCGACCCTGGCAGGATAGGCCAGTACTATTTGTGTTTTGTATGAAAGTCTGCCCGAGGGTTTCCCAAATATGATAGGATCACTGACCTTGATGGACTTTGATGGCACAGTTGATTGCACCTTGGCCATGGCATCTTTCATTACAACGGAAAGCACTTATCTAACTTTGACACATGGCCACGAAAAGGAAAAGCTGTCTTCATGACTAGCAGCAGCAGTGGCAGCAGCACATATTGTTCTTAATAATACATTTCATCACATGCCATAGCAAAAGTGCCATAGGCCCTGCACCTCAAGCCGTCATAGAAACAGCGAGGTAGAACAAACACTGGCAGCAGCACTAAAGAAGCCGACAGCAAATGGATTGGGCAACAGAAAAGGAGTACGGTATTGCCAATCAGATGACACAGAAGTTATGCTGCACAGAAAGTCAGCCACTATCAGTTATCCTACCGGTAGCAGCACTGGAGACCTACATAACATTGTGCATGCGGTGGATCTACATGACAGCACAGCACACCACCGTATCTTCACCTCCTGTTGAAGCCGTAGCCGTTGCCGTTGCCGGGTACTGTGGAGCAGCTGTGCTATCAGGAGGTCATGCAGAGTAAAAGGTGAAAAGTGAAAGATGAAAGGTGAATGGTGCGAGGTTGAAGGTGAAGCGCCGCTTTTCAATCGTTTTGACCTTGCACTGTGTGTCAATTTCTCGGCTGTTCCACTCAGCACTTGCTGCAACAAAGAGCATTGCAGTTTGTCGCAAGTAATGAGGGTCGCAATCAGTTGTGCATATTTGACGCCTACCGGTATGTGGCGTTGCATGTTTTTATGACTATGTCAGTATTCCCTATTGAGAAAGAAGGCAGCGGAGCAACATTTGGTCCCTACACAGACTACACATCATAATCTTTGGACATGTAACCAGTGGGGAGAACACATCATGTTGGTGCTATGGCTGCTGCTGCTGTTGCTCCTGCTGTCAACAACATCAGAAACCACTGTACCATACATGCAATGCTTCCCTGCATGCATGATGCATTCTGTTGGGAGGGTTGAGTTGGTGGCCCCCGCCCCTAATTTCATGGTGGTCAGTGCCCTAACAGGAGCAGGGACTGGTGCCAGCGGCCGAGACAGCAGATAGGACAGAGACAGCAGATAGCACAGAGACAGCAGAGACAGCTGAAGATATGGCAAAATTCGCATAAGTCTGACGACAGCAGCAAGCAGCAGGTACATACAACACTGACAGCTTAAAGTACTGGTATGACTATGTATGATTAGAATGCAGAGCAGGACGGCATCAAAGTGTGAAAATCCCCATAGCCGATCAGGTACACTTTTTGCATCCATGTCTGTATCTGTCAAATAATCACTTTTCCACCATGCAGTAAACGAAGGCAGTGGTCTTGAGCTATTCTGTCAGCTGTCATGTCTTTGCTCACCATGCTATTCCGATAGATGCGCATCTATTCGAACCATGAGTTGTGTTGACATAGGCATTGCTTCTTGGTATGGCATGTCAAGAACCCTACTAACAAGTGGTGACACCAGCCAGGCTTCGTAAGCAGCAACAGGCTCCTGCTCCTGCTCCTGCTCCTGCTCCTGCTCCTGCTCCTGCTCCTGCTCCTGCTCCTGCTCCTGCTCCTGCTGCTGCTGCTGCTGCTCCTGCTGCTGCTCCTGCTCCTGCTCCTGGTTGAGCAAACCCACAGCTAGCAAGAGAGTAGGAAGTACTGTTAGAACATGACTTCCCACATCTCTCACCTGCAGCAGCAGCAGCAATCAGCAGCAGCAATCAGCAGCAGCAATCAGCAATCACCTCTTTGTAGCAGCAGCAGCAATCAGCAATCAGCAGCAGCGGCAATCAATGACAAACCAATTGATTACAGGCACTGCGGAAGATGTAATCGGCCCAGAAACATCAGCCCACAAACAGCACAGCCCAAGAACCTTTCCAATACAAACAATTGTACAGCAGCCCCACAATGGTAAAGCAGTGCAGGCCAGAGCAGGCCAACCGGGCAGCAGGATATTGACAACTGCCATTTCACCGCCTCTTCATTCATGATAGATGTATCAAGCATCTTAAACATCAAATGCAATGATCTGGCAGGAAAACCTTGTACAGGTGGAAGCATCTTTGTATGGGATGCTTCTAACACTTATTTCAAAACACTGAAGGAGTCCAATCTTTGTTTGGTTCGCGATGAGGCTCCTCGGGGCCAACATTCAGAATTCAAGGGTAGGTTGCACTGGTTCTCACGGGGCCCTTCGGATTGACGGTACTAGACATTGGCTAGGCTAAACTTAGGTGAATGGGGGACTCTGCTCTATCATGGCTTGTTACTTATAATGATTAGGTCTCAGGACTACTGGAGCTACAAGCATGCAGTGACACCCCCAAATGTGATAGTGCTTTTTTGAATCTACCCCCATGATACGCCATAGCAGAAAGTGACATAAGCTCTGCAGCTCAAGCTGCTACAAAAAGAGCAATTGGAACATAACAGGCCCCGCGCGCCTCCAGCCATTCTAAAAACAAACAGCGAGGTGGAACATAATATTTGTGTGAAGTCTATCCTGGCCATCGCCTACCGTTTACACACCTCCCATATCTTGTATGGCGACTTCCTCTGCCCGTTCTGCAGCTGAGACTGGCTGGAGACTGCTTCTAAGCAGCTTTCCAAAGAAATGCCCAATAAGAGCACCAGCCTACTTGCATTGGAATCCTATAACAACATCAAACAAGACTGCCTGCAACTACCTCAAAGGCGAGTCAATACTAGTCTGTGTGCATACACTGCTTCAGCTTGGCTCAGTTAATACTAGTTATTGATCCCACCTAAAAGCTGAAGGGCTGGCGGGTAAGCACCAAAGTAGGACGCAACCGCTCAGACACGAAATGGCATGGATAACAGTCTCACACTGGCAGCAACCAGAGGCACCCTGATCAATTACGGCTCAAAAAGTTGCTGCTGTCCCCGGTGCTGAGCACTGCTGCTGCTGCTGCTGCTGCAAAGGGTTGTTATTCAGCTTCTACCGCAGCGCGGTCGCAAGTGGGCACAGCAGTACTTCTACCTCCCTGTCCCCATTTGGCCCAGGGCCTAGTTGTTTTGGCGTACCAGTGTCAGTGCCACCGGGACCCCAGGCAAGCAATCCTCTCTATGTATGTTACTTACTTACTGTCAACATATTAACGGTGCTGCCCTCTGGTCAGATGTTCCTCTTTGCCAAACTGTGATGGTCATGCAAGTGGGCCCGGCCGTCACTGAGTTCGCTTTATATATGTTTGTTTGTGTGCGTTGGAAATGAGTGCTTTGAATTTGTGTATGGCACGGTACCAGTTTGGTCTCTCCCAAGTCAGGCTGAACTTAATGGAGCCAATGCAAGTGTTCTGACCAACAGTGTCTCTGTTTCTGTGTTGTTCTGGTGGCAATTGTGTATATCACGCTCCACTTACCACCCCCCTTATGTTATAAGTTACCGGTATTTGTTTGCCTGTTTGCATGATCATGGGGTTCACATGCCCGGCTTGTGAGCTGGTGGGGCACCAGGCAGCAGCGGAGACCCAGACTCGACCATCATAGTGCGCAGTGGTCATCAGCCCGGCTGGACATGGGCATGAGCCCGTCCTTCTACATTTCAGCATATGTGTTTGTGCTGTCAGTTCCAAAGCTGTCACAGTGTTGATGTTGAGGCTCATTGTTCCTTCTTGTGAGTGTGTGAACACCCTACCCGGCTCGATATTTACTCTTGGCAGTTGTGGTACCCCCGTGGCCGCACTGTCTCCTCTTAGGCGGCATGCTGACTTGTGGGCACTGTGTGCCACTGGCCGTGTTTTTCTCTCAGCCTTCAGTATGTGTTCAAGCTAACAGCAGGGAGCAGAGTTGCTACTAGTCTGGTCAGGTACTGACATGGTGGCTTTAGCAACTGAAACGTCCTGCTCCCGGATGGTCAAAACTTGGATATGTTTGATTCAGAGTCGGATCGTTCCGTTCTAGCAACTTGTCTGATGAGGATGAACTGGTTGAAGATCGCAGATGGACATGTATTTGGGTATCCTCCTGGTTAGTCGTCTGAAATCGATTGTCTTTGGCTCCATCCGATGGTGTATTTGCTCGATTTGACCTAGCAGTACAATGGTCAGCCTGTCACCAGAGCAAAATAGTTAAAGTTTCTAGGGGTGATCTTGCATGAATCTGAGGGCATATCTGCAGCAGTCACATCTCTAGCAACAGCAGCTAGGCGTGCCCCTTGGGCCATGACATCACGTTTCCGAGTGTGTAAAGGAAGGGATAACTCCTTAATACTGCGGATGTAGAAGCCCTTGTGTTGCCAATCCCGGCATATTGTGGTGTCAATTGGGGCCACGACGTGCTTGCCTCTACGCATCAAAGACCTGGCGCATGCTGTTAGACCTGCTAGAGGCAAGCATGTGACATGGTCAAGATCACCAGCGCATACTGTTAGTCCTGCAGTGGGTTGGAGGGGGAGGTGGCATCTTTCACCGAGATTTTGTGTGGTACCCTGGACAAAATGGGGTACACAGGGTTGTCGGGGGCAGCAGCAATTGAGCCTTAAGAGGGTTTGGGGTCAGATCTTAGGACAGCAGATACATCAGTCGTGAGACTTGCTACCCACAAGGTTGGTTTGCCGCTGTACCTCAGGGGGACTGGTCAAGCACAGGGGAAGGGTTACTGCAAAGGCATGCCCAACTAGATCAAGCATACTGTTGGGAGTTAAAGCGGGTCCACACTGGTGCACATCAATTGCGGGTGAAAACTGGGGGATCAGGTTGAAATCTAGGTTGCCTAGGTCACTGAGGGTCTGTCAAAAATGCACATGGGGATCAATCGGTAGAGGATGAATATCATGTGTTACTTGATGTTTTGTATTTCCAAGTTTGAAGAACAATTGAAGAATTACTTAATGCCATGCGTATGACCGCATCATAACGTGCGTTGAACCGTGCCATGCGTCTCAGAGTGTTTGCACTATAGGCGTTTTGAGGCACTGGACTTACACATATGACAATTGAGACGCTACAGCAGGAGTTAGCCCTGGATGAGTACAAGGTTGGTGCACTTTCGTCTGACTATGTTGATGAGTTTTGTTTCTGAGTTAGATGCCCATGGAGCCTAAATTGGGCAGCCCCAATTTATAATGTCAGTTGCCACACCTTGAATGTTTTTTCACACTCTAATGCTGCCTATCTGGGCTGGTGTGGGAGTAGCAGCTGACTATATATGAGATACTAAATCCCTGCACAGCTTTATGTTTTGTATTTCTAAGCTATCGATTATGAACTTCTGCTGCTAACTGCTATTGATTTTACTACAGCCCAGTCCCTACTAGGGTGTTGCTTGATCCTGCTGCCTCCCCACCACCCATGTGTGTTGGAAGTGGAGCACGTTTTGGGCCATTTAGTGGTGTTCTTTGTTTTCCCCTTGGTTTACACGTCATTGCATCTAGCCTCAGCTTGTGTGTGACAAATCCACCATCGGTTTCCTGGCTTCGTGATTGTGATCAGGGGCCTTGGGTTTATGGCCTATGTTTGTTTGGCCATTGGCACAGCTGGTCTTGCGTCTTGATTGATTGATCCTGATTGCCGGTACTCTGGAATCCATTGTCTTTGGCTCCATCTGATGGTGTGTTTGCTCGGTTCACACCTAGCAGCCCTCCTGTGGTTCTTTGGTGGCTGGTGTTGGAGTAGCTTAAGTTACTTGAATCCCTGCACAGCTTTAGGCTGTATACCTCCAGTTATTGGTTGCAACTTCTGCTGCTAACTTTTGTTGATTTCACAACAGCCCTGCTACCAGGGAATCCCTCCATGTCAGGTGGTGTTGAAAAACACCATTTTGGAGGCTTTACAGCCTGAAGGCTACCAGCACCTTAGGCGGAGGTGAACTTGGTGACAGCCTTGGTGCCCTCAGACACGGCATGCTTGGCCAGCTCGCCGGGCAGGATCAGACGCACTGCGGTCTGGATCTCGCGAGAGGTAATGGTGGGCTTCTTGTTGTAGCGAGCCAGGCGAGATGACTCAGTGGCAATCTTCTCGAAGATGTCGTTGATGAAAGAGTTCATGATAGACATGGCCTTCGAGCTGATACCGGTGTCAGGGTGCACCTGCTTGAGCACCTTGTAGATATAGATCTTGTAGGTCTCGGCCTTGGAGACCTTCTTCTTCTTCTTTCCGTCAGTGGCCTTCTTGGCGGGGGTCTTCTTGGCCGGAGCCTTGTCAGCCTTAGCGGGAGCCATGTTAACGAGTTGAGGTAAGAGAACGTAAAGTGTTTGTAAAAGGTTGGATAGCACTCCCCTCCCTCGCAGGCAAGCAATATATACAGCCAGCTGCTCGTGGCAGCTCACGCAACAACAGCAGGCGACTTGATCCCTCACTCTCACCCCAGATTCAAACCCATAGCGGACAGGTGATGGCACAATCATCCTCCGTCACGCCCTTCAGCAGACTTGATCCCTCACGGAGTGCTGCTTATCCTCATCACATGGAACTTCTACGACTATATATACTATGCTTACATGCCCGAACAGACAAGACTCTCATAAAGTTACTCCCTGTTGTTGACATCTCTTCGTTCTTTCAACCAACAAAAAGCAACCATGTCTGGTCGTGGAAAGGGAAAGGCCGCCAAGAAGGCAGTGAGCCGCAGCGCCAAGGCTGGGCTCCAATTCCCAGTGGGCCGTATCGCCCGTTTCTTGAAGAAGGGTCGCTATGCCGAGCGCGTTGGTGCTGGTGCCCCTGTGTACCTCGCTGCTGTGCTCGAGTACCTGACCGCCGAGCTCCTTGAGCTGGCTGGTAATGCTGCTCGTGACAACAAGAAGAACAGGATCATCCCGCGTCACCTGCAGTTGGCCATCAGGAACGACGAGGAGCTGGGCAAGCTGCTGGGTGAGGTCACCATCGCTGCTGGTGGTGTCCTGCCAAACATCCACTCCACTCTGCTCCCCAAGAGCAAGGGCAAGAAGGAGGCCGAGTAAACTGGACCTATAAACGGCTTGGACTTTGTCCATCAAAATGGTGTTTTTCAACACCACCTCGCACTGGAAATGCACCTTGTCACAAGTTGGGAAAGAATTTCAAACTGCTACCTTCTGCCTTTACTGGCCACAATAGTGTTAGGTCTGATCTCAACCTTCATGTACCTGACACTCGCAAATGCAGAGAATCAAATGAAGGCATGGCGTGGTTAGACTGTCTGGGGAATATAGGGATATATGTTTTGCTCAGCAACATCTGTATGTCCAGCATATGAAGCAGTCGCAACTAGGCAGGCATAAAGCTGTACTCACAGGCGTCATTCAGGGATTTTCGTCTAGCATGACCTCAACAACATGTTTCAGCAGCGCTGCATTTTAGCTTACTTTCGAATCTCATCTCTTCAGTCACCATTCATGTTGGATTCATCAAACATAAAGCTGGGAAGCTTCAACCAATTTCTGAACAGCAAGAATTTGGATCACACATACCCAGGCATTGACTTTCCAGGAGCATGGGCGACTAATCCAACACATTGAATAACACCAAAGCAGTCGACAGTCGACAGACACGCTATGGCGCATCCTGCATGTGTACGGGGTACACACAAAGCTGATAGAGTTGCTGATGGACTTGCATACTGGCACACAGGCTGCTGTTAGGATGGGTGGTGTGGTGTCTGAGTGGTTTGATGTGCATGGCGGGGTGCGGCAGGGATGTGTCATTGCTCCCTTGCTGTTCAACATCTACATGGACTTTGTGGTTCGGCAGGCAATGGCTCAGATGCCGGAGGGATGTGGAGTGAAGCTAGCCTATCATGCAGATGGGAAACTTGAGCGTGATGGGTGTGGTAGTGGTGGGTGTGTGGAGCTGTTGTCTGTTCTGCTGTATGCAGATGATATGGTGTTGCTAAGTCCCAGCAGGGAGGAGTTGGTGGTCATGCTGCAGGTGATGGACAAGGTTGCTGCTAGTCTTGGGTTGCGCATCAATGCAAGCAAGACTGAGATCCTGTCCATTGACAAGGATTGGAAGGAGGGGGATGTGCCAGTGCAGCAAGGACCAGAGGTGGTTATCAGTGAGGGTGTGGTAAAAGAGGTGTCACAGTTCAAGTACTTGGGAAGTGTGCTTGTGACTGATGGCAGGTTGGATGTGGAGTTGAATATCAGGAGGGGTAAGGCTGTGGGGAGGTTTAAGCAGTTTGAAAAGATATGGGGTACCAAGCATCTGTCATTGGCTACGAAGGTGAAGTGTTACAAGGCATATGTGTTGCCAATTCTGCTGTTCGGGAGTGAGTGTTGGTCCCTGACCAAAGTGCAATCGCAAAAGCTTGAGCGGGTGCACTCTAGCTGCCTTAGGAGCATCCTGGGGGTCAGGCTGTCAGATCGGCACACCAATGAGCATATCAGGAAATCATGTGGGGTAGCCACCTTGTCAGCATACATCACAGCAAATAGGCTGAGGTGGCTGGGGCATGTGGGCCGCATGGAGGAGGGCAGGTTGCCGCATATTGCGTTGTTCTCTTCATTACATGGTGACATGACGAGGCCAGTGGGTAGGCCTCGCCATACCTGGGAGAAATGCGTGTGTGCAGATCTGAAGGTGCTTGGTCAAGATGAGGGGAGCTGGGAGGCTTCATGTCAGATTAAGAGTGCTTGGAGGAAGAGGTTGTGGGATCTTACGCACCCTTGGGAAAGCCAACGGTTAGTGAGGTGTAGAAGGCGCACTAAGCAAGCTATTGATAAGCATGTGGAGCGCTATGTGGTGCCTTTCAGTGGCTGGGAGGATGGTGGTTCACCAGTACCTAGGTGGTGGGAGCCACCTCCAGCCCCTACTAGGGTGGTGCTTGATCCTGCTGCCTCCCCGCCACCCATGTGTGATGGAAGTGGAGCAGGTTTTGGGTTTTAGTGGTGGTGTTTGTTTCCCCTTGGTGTGCACGCCGTTGCATCTAGCCTCAGCTTGTGTGTGGCAAATCCACCATCGGTTGTGTGGCTTCGTGATTGTGATCAGGAGCCTTGTGTTTGTGGCCTAGGTTTGTTTGGCCATTGGCATTGCTGGTCTTGCGTTTTGATTGATTGAGTCGACAGTACTGTAGCAAAGACAAGCAAACACCGTTGACGCCCACTAGTAACATAACTGACCAGGGTCAACAAAATGTTTGATACAAGAGCGCTATATCCACTTGTCCGAGATCAGTAATACGGCTGACTGAATTGCTTGGCTCTGTGGTAAGTCGTCTGTATGGGCCATTTAAGCCACGCTGGGAAGGACAGTGTTGATAGGGGCCAGTATTCTGCATCATTGTATCTGCTTGGACCAGTGCATGATCATGGAGTTCAAACTGGCGGATGGTGTTCAGTTTTTCCTGGTTCTATCTGTGTTAGTGGCTTTGCCACCCTTGTGGTGAACTGTGGCACCGCACGAGTGCCGATGTGTTTGCCAAAGTTCACACACACATAGATAGGGGCTGCTGAGAGTTGTTGGGACACATCCATTGCTTTAAGCAGCAGAAGCCTGGGAGACACAGCAAGCCATCTGCTCACAATGAGATCCGCAACAAGCGTGCTGCTCATGCTTTCATACGGTATGTAGGTAAAAACGAAGAGTGCTCATGCTCATGGTTATGGCTGGTAGCATTCGCCTGTGAGGTGTGCCGTACCATAGAATGCTCGGACATTATCTGTGATGCCATAGCAAAAAGTGCCATATGCCCCGCATCTCAAGGCATTGGAGGCGAGAGGGGTTGGAATACCGGTACATTTGGACATAGACTCCATCACTTCCAACACTTCTAACAGAGCGAGCAGCAAAGAACAAGCAGCAGCAGCCAGGCAGTAATCAATCTTTTAATTTATTCAAAGTACTGACATAGCAATATGCATTACTAAACACAAAGCATAGTAAGATGCCAGGGCAAAACTGCCATATGCCCTGCAGCAGCAGCCGGAACATCAAGGCGAGCAGATGAAAGGGTGCATATGGTACCCCGGCACAGAACTCCGCTGGAAGCAGGCCCCAGAAGTCTTTTGATTTTTACTAGTTTTGGACGTGTACTGGGTGAGATGCACATTCCACTGTTTTAATGCACAGCGCAAGGACCTCCTCATACCACCATACTAGACAAACACGCATATCATGTACTATGATTGTAATCGTGTATGCATTGGCGCTGCAGTATCCTGGGAGTGGTGTACACTACCGCTGTGTAAAATGATAGGAGCCGTTTGTACCAAGGGTTTGCCAGTTCTGGGGACCTCCTGGGATGATGGGATGAAGTTCTGGGCCCTGGACTGGGGCTTAGGACTCTTGTTAGAATCACACCAAATTAGAGGAAGATGCACATGCCTTGTCCCATGCTCTGTCCTGCTGAGATATTTAGGAAAGCCTAATGATTAGTGTAATGGTTGGCAATCAAGCTGGCGGTAATGAAATAACGGACTGACTGCTACCGTACCCATGCGGGCATCGGTTCCCATACTGTAGTTTTGCCCTGTTTCTTGTATATTCAGGCAACTATTCTCATGGTCGCAATCATGCTGCCTGACTGATCTGCATCATGTGACCTTCTTGAGGTATACCACAAAGATTAGTTAGATACCGAGGTGCTGGTACCACTATAAGGTATGGCACAGGAACACTAAAACACAGCAGCAGCAGCAGCCACCAGAGGAATTGTACCCTCAGAAGATTGCGTCTGCATTTTCGGAACAGGAAGCCACAGATTGTCGGTGAGACAAGATGGTATCAATTGGCATGGGTGGCAGACTGGGCAGAAGGGGCAGTATCTGGGTAAATAACTTCAAGAAAATTGCTTGAACCAGAAGAGACAAGTCCAACAGATGAATTAGGTGAAGACCATCATAGTAGCACTGTGCGTTGGAAACTTGGGGGGGGGGGGGGGGAGGGGGGTATGATTAAACCCATTTCTCGGTTCATGGAAAGCCCTGTTGTGGCGGCTAAAGAGGCAGGCAATTATCAGACCTCTGCTGCTCTCCCCGCCTCAATGCGAGTGAGGAAAGGCCCCATAGTTCAGCAGAAGACCCAGTCCAAGCAACACACAGCTGCAGCAGAGGTAGCAGCACCACGACAGCAAATGTCTACCCTGGTTTGTAATGGTAAGGAAGAAAGGAAGGTAGTGCATAAAGAACACCGCGGAGACGAGGTGCACTGCATTGTCATGGGTCACACATCTGGAATAAGAGCACGGGGCACCGCCAGGGAAGCAAGCTACACCAAGCTGTTGGCACAGGTGGGTGGTGGACACAAGACAGCTTGCGGTTCATTGCAGAAGCTCAGCAGCAGGGGCAGGGGCATTGGGGAATCAAGACACAGAAAGAAAGAAACGATTCAAGGTGTGGTAACCAGAAGAGGGCACAGCATAGAAGGATAAGGACAAAGCATGGCATGTGTAAAGCCTCTCCATGAGACAAGAGTAATTGGGTCAGCAGCATTAAAAGCACAATGACAGGACCAGTGACAACGATAGCACCGCGTGGCAGGCGACGCAGCACCACACATATTGGTAAATGGCAGATAAGGGTTATGTTGCCCTGCTAGAGTTAGCAATGCATTGTCCCACCTCACCATTGTGGAAACAACTTGAGCTGGGGGCTTATGGCACTCTTGCTATGACATATTGTGGCATGTAGCGATCGCCACTGCATGGGGATACTCATGACAGCGCTGTGTTTGATGGCTTTTAAACAGAAGATTATCATCAGCAGGTCACAGAGGCAACGGTAGAGGTAATGTACCCTGGTGGGGTCGAGCTGCTAAATTGATTAGGTTGACCTCCTGGGTAGCCTTGATGCACAGCATGACCCTGACAAAAAGATACCCTAGCACCTCTTGTATGCGCCAGCGTAGAACAGTCACCTGGCGCATCACGCAACATGGTGCCACTAAGAGTTAGATAGGCGCTTGCTCTGCAGGCAGTGTATGCACATGCCATAGGAAAGTGAGTGTGGAGGATGGATTATATCCCCATTTTGACAATGCACCACGGCGCTTCGAAAGATATCAGAAACAGAGCATGCGGTACTACGGAAGTCGTCAAAGATCGTCCGAAGCGCTTCTCTGCGCCGCGCATTGCCCCGGACCGTTCGCAGGCCTGCGAACAGCTGATTGACAGTGCAGCCATGGTGTCCTGTATGGCCTCGCTCAGTGCTCAGCTCGTCTCTGAGCTCTGAGTGCGGGGGTTTGAAACGAAATTGGGACAGCTGCTGTAGTTGCTGTTGAAGCATCAACTTGTTAGTACTGTTAAGCGCACAGCAATGGCATGCTCTGCTAGCGGTATAATAGGGCTCGCGAACGGGTAACACGAGTAAACATTTATTTCACATCGCCTGAACGTCAGATCACAGTTAACGCCATGGCTGAAGCTGTTGCAAAGTCCGCTGAGCCTAAGGCGCCTAAGGCTGCCAAGCCGAAGGCACCAAAGAAGCCTGCTACACACCCCAAGTACAATGAAATGATCACTGAGGCCATTGTGACCTTGAAGGAGCGCAACGGCAGCTCCCTCCCTGCCATCAAGAAGGCCATCGGCAGCAAGCACAAGCTGCCCAGCGGCTGGGAGAAGCTGGTCACTCTTCAGGTGAAGCGCTTGCTTGAGAAGGGCACCTTGGTGGCTGTGCGCGGCAAGGGCCACTACAAGCTGGGTGAGAAGCCCAAGAAGGCGAAGGCAGCTGCCAAGCCTAAGAAGGCCCCTGTTGAGAAGAAAGAGAAGCCAGCTAAGAAGAAGACCCCCAAGAAGCCTAAGGCCCCCAAGGCCGCAGGCGACGCTAAACCAAAGAAGGCCAAGACCCCCAAGAAGCCTAAGGCTGAGAAGGCCAAGGCTGCTAAGCCCAAGGCCGCCAAGAAGCCTAAGGCAACCAAGCCTAAGGCCGTGAAGGCAGCCAAGCCTAAGGCTGTTAAGAAGCCCAAGACCCCCAAGGCCAAGGCTCCTGCCACCAAGAAGAAGGCAACGCCCAAGGCCAAGAAGACTGCCACTCCCAAGGCTGCTTAAGCTAGCCTGGTGCTGTGGCAGTACCTGGGTGCAAGCTCTGCCCACCAAAATGGTGTTTTTCAACACCACCTTACAATGGAATTATTACTTGTCGCACTGATACTAATTGTCACTGCTTAACCTGCCTCAAGACCCTGCTGACAGTTGTCAGTGCTCAATAAAGCTGCTTGCTGTTTGGGTGGTTTGTGCTGGTTCTTACTGTTATGTGGTGTTTCCGCTTCCATTGAATAGGGAGATGGCATTTGACCCCGGCGTGTTGGTCATTTTAACCTACTCAGCCACACCTAACTCTTCTGTTTTTGTTGTTTCACTTGTTCTGATATGCATGCCAAAAAGTGCCATAGCACCTGCACCTCAAGCTGTCACAAACAAGTGGAATGTCCTTGCTTACATCTCACGACTAGTGGACGGTGTTCAGTTCTCCTGCTGGTTCTATTCTATCTGTGTTAGTGGCTTTGCCACCCCTGTGGTGAACTGTGGCACCGCACGCGCGCCGATGGGTTTGCCAATGTAAGAAGCACACACACACACACACACACACACACACACACACACACACACACACACATCAACAACACTGGTCGTGATGCAGTTTGCACATGCGGGCCGTGCCGATGCACTCCGACTCGCACTTACTGTTACTGCAGCTGTCGTGAGCATCCGTCTTAGAAGCGGTTCTTGTACTTCAGATATTACGCCCTTCTCAAGGTATTTATCATCCCCCCCCCTCCCCCCCTTAATTTTGCAAGTTGACAGGTTTGTTTCGCATCTTTCAGGACCTGCCATGACTGGGATATTCAGCATATCACCAAACAACACTATATTTGGCCGAACTCATGGCTAGCAAGGTGGGTCAAGCACTAATTACAGCTACAATAGCCCCGCACCGTTCCCAGGGGGTGGGTGGGTGGGGTCCAGACCCCCTTCCCCTCCCCCCTGCGGTTAGACGCCAAGAATGTTACTTGGAGAGCCAGTTAACATTCCCCACAACTTTGTTCATACTCCAGTCACCACGAACTCGCTGTCTGCCAAAGTGCCACAACTCAAGCCACCAAGTCACAAAGACTGCACACCTCGACAACCGTTTTTATCATGACGGGCCAACCACAAACACACTTACTAGGGGATGGTGAACGAGAATGCCAAGCCAATGGAAGCCAAATTGCTTGTCTCATCAGTAAAATTGAAGGAGGCTGCCAGTGACTCTATCTACAGCGCCATTGGCAACAGCACTCAATTCACAATGTCAGCCTCCAACGACATACGCGGTGAAGATGGAGACTGAAGTCATGTTATACGGTCAGTCAATTCCCCTTCGCACTCACTAGCGTATTTCACAAATGTGCCATAGCAACAATTGCCCCAAGGTGACCACAATGAAGCTGGGCATCAGAAAAACAGTGAGATGAAACATAAAATGGGTTGCCTAAGGCATGCAATCAGAAGTAGTGACAAGATATGCGGCCTAGACATGAGCATTCAGAAAGACTGGTAGTGCCACCCTGAAACCTCTTCCAATGAATGATCAGGCCAAGGTATAATAAGCTAGCGCTGCTGCTACGGAGCCCCAATCATATGAAGGGGTGGGGGGTGAGTGCCAAACCTAACACCCTACTCACCCAGGCATGTTCCATAGTAGGGGCAAGCCGCCCAAGGCACCCTACCGGCCTCTTCAGTTGTATGACTCTTCCTCAAGCAAGCCTCCCAGCCCCTTCTGAATTGCCGGCCTCTGTTTGCCCCATGAATGATAAGTAATCGGATTGTGGGCTGCCCCTGTTAAACAAACAGTCCAACCATTGGTGCAACAAGAATGCTCTTGCTACCCCACTGGGGCATAGATGAGTCTACCGTAGTTGGATTCCTCGTAGGGATATCAAAGTAAGGTTGTCTTGGGGCAGAACCTTACACGTCTCTTCAGCAAGGGCCCTGCATGTTCCCTGTCCAGAGCAGGTAGCCCCCACACCCACCAGCCACTGTCATCTGTTTGTGTGCCCTCCTGTGGACTTTAAACAAGGTGGAGGTCACCAAGCATGATTGGCAGACATCTGCTTTTGAAGGTTTCCATTAGTTGTCATCAGTTTGCAGTGTGCCGTGGAGAAGGTGGCGCGTTTAGGGGAAATGTGCGGGCAGTGGTCTATGCACATACAGCAGCTTGTCATCCTTGTCCTCAAGCAACAATTGTACTCCTTTATTTGTGCCGGGTTTTTGGGTGGGACAGCTATGGTGCCAACCTGGGCCCTGGCGTGCTCAGATCATATGATGCTTTCTCTTGTCTCCTGAGAAGCTGCTTTCAAGCGAAAAAACCCCACTGCTGCTTTATACAGTTCCTCCGGTCCAATTCCATGGCCTACTAATGCTCCAGTGCTGATGATGATAATGATGATGAGTGTCCACCTCACTGTCTGCACTCTCCTGCCCCTTTCATGCCCCTGCCAGCTGCTCCTGCTCCTGCTCTTGTTCCTGCTTGTGTCCCTGGTCCTGCTCCTGCTCCTGCCGCTGATCTGCTTTCCATGCATTTGCCCTGCTGCTCCTGCTCCTGCTTCCCTTCTTCTGCTCCTGACCTGCCCATGCTGCTGCCACCCCTGCCCTGCCCCTGCTCTTCCTGTTCCTACCTACCACTCCCTGCTGACAAGTCTCGCTGACAGTGCCCTGGAGTAACTGGTGCTTGCTGGATGTGCCCTCCTAGCATGGGCCCCTCTTCCCTGCCTGCACGACTGCTGATGCTGGTGCTCCTGGTGTGTGTCATTGTGCCGCTGCTGGTTACATACAAACTGGGTGGGAACTGCTAGTACAACTGAGGCTGCTGCTCCTGCTCCCTGCCACCCTAGTACAACAGGGCAGGATTACGGCTGCTGCCTTTGTGTCCCTCTGGCAAATCCTCACCGCAGACTGCCAGCTTACAATCAAATGCCTGCAACTAGATGCCTACAATTGCATGCCTAGCCAGTTACGATTTAGTTTAGGGGCTATGGTTTAGGGTATAAATGCATAGATTGAGATTGCCTACCCGTTAAAATGAGGTGTCTACCCCCTATTGCTGCTTCTGGTATCTCCTGCTTGCCATGGAACACTCTGAAACCCTTTGGCAGGCATGCTTCACGTGCAACTGCGGCAAGAGCCGTTAAGAGCCTCGTCACACATTTGATCAATGAATATTGCTGCCGTCTCAATCTGACTACCAGCACTACCAGCAACATCCAGTGCAAACAGCAGGAGCAGCAGGAGCAGCAGCAACAGTGGCAGAGCAGCAGTCAAAAGCATTTGGCACCACACCGATAACACCCAAACTCTCAAATTGACATACATGGTGGGTCCTGGTACTACCAGCAAAAATGATGTATTTGTACGTCAAAGAGGTATCTATTTGCTACCTCTGCTACTGCTGCTGTTGCTACCTCTTCTGCTGCTTCTTTGTTGCGTGTGGGAGAATAGTTGGGCACCACCAGCCAGATCGTAGTTTCCCAGGGCTAGCTAGCACCACCTGTTTCTCTGTGCTTCACATTCCTGGGAGGGATGGGTTTCAGTGGGGCAGTTATCTTTGGGAGTTTGCCTCCTATCTGGTGGGCCTCATGTTCATTGACGGTCATCAATATATTGCCGGCTCCTGTACATCACCAATTTTGCCGCAATGGTCAATTCCACCTTGCTGTTTTCATGTCAGCTTGATGCGTGGGCCTCTGTAGCCCATTTGATATGGCATATCAAGGAAATGTGATTTTGCCCCATCGCCATCGCCAGTGTTTGTCTGACTTGTTGCACTCCACTCAATAGAGACTTCTCCTGGTTGTATATATACTCCTTACCATTACTACCATATCACAGTTTTGAATAAGCCACAGTCACGCTGCTGCCTGTAGGATCTGCACAAACATCGGAACCCTTAGCTTGTGGCCGCGCAACCACTCTGCTGTAAGCCAGCTCTAAGAATCAAAGACAAATTATCTCGCTGTGTCTTTGATTGAATGGCACGGCAGGGAATACTGCCAATGCTCCAAGGCCCAGCCTTATTAGCCGGTTGCACATACTGGCCACAGCCTGTCACCACCCATTGAAGCAGGTGGAAGAGGACCATGGACGATCATCGGGACTGTCGGCCGCTGTGGCAGTTCCATGTTTTTGTTTGACAGCTTGAGCTGCGGTAGGTGCAATTGTGATGTGGGTCGATAGTGTATGTTGATAATTTGAGCACCATATATTATTATTATTACATTTCATGATATGCCATAGCAATAAGTGCCATAGGCCCCGCACCTCAAGCTGTCACAAAGAACAGCGAGGTGGAACAGAATACGGGTAAACTTCGACAGGTTTGACAATATATGCCTAAACATGAGGTCCAGCAGCTAGGTCAAAATCACCCAATGGGGGTAAGAGCCTCCCTCCTACTTACGAAAGCAAGGGAGGCTTGTAAGCCCGGGTGCAAGCAATAGTTGGTAACAAACCCCATTGGTTGGACCTCACGCCACATCAGAAGGGTGAGCATAAGCATTCCTAATCTTCCAAGCAGCTGAAACATATTTAGCTATACACTTAAATGCATGCTTGAAAGGGCCATATGGCTAAGTAAGCCAGACTCCTCATTGACTTCTACACCCCAGAACTCTTCATTAAGCATGCTATGCAGCTTCTCCTCATCAGATTTGCCATCCAATATCTGACATTTTGCAGCCACATCAGGGTCAGAAGTCAGCTTCTCCCACAGCTTTTGCCTTTGTGCCTGGTAAACAGGACAGTCAAACAAGAAGTGTTCAGAAGATTCAACTTCACCTCCCAATTCAGGGCCAAGATCACAGGACTTGCAGCACTCCCTACGTGCACTTTGCCTGCTAGCGCTCTGCCTACCGAATTTTGCTGTCATAGCGTTGAGAGGAAGAATACCTGTACGCAGCTGCATAATGAGTTCCATGCCTTTGCTCAGAGGGCCTGTGCACAGATATGGCTGCGGCTTGAAATAGTTGATATCGTCATTGTTATGCTGCATGTATGTCGCTAAAGTAGATTTATTCCTAGCACCCTCCTCTCGAACAGCCCTGTCTCTTTCATATACTCCACCTGACATATGCTCTGAAGCTAGGTAGGTGTCCCTCTCTCACTCTTGCTTGTAAGCTTTCCTCCTGCATGCCTAGTTCAGCCCTGACCTTATTGAACCTCTTCTGCCAAGATGTATAATTCCTATGGCTTGGCCAAGATGCTTCAAGTGCCTGCCTGCTAAAGCTTGTAGAATCCTTTTGCTGTAATTTGAACCACCATTCAACCTTCCTCTGGTCCAACCAGCTTGATAGAGGTCTAACACCAGCTTCTGCCCTCAATACCTCATGGCAGATGTTTGGCTTGCAATGCAGTGATCGCTTCAAAACCTCTATTTGGATCTTAGACTCTATGGTATTTGTCTGCTGGGATGATGCCCACCATACCTCAGAACCATACTCAACCCTTGGTCTTATCAGAGCCAGCAACATGGCTCTCTTAACCTCAAAGCTAACATGACGATTCTGGAAGAATGTTTGCAATGCATTAATGGAGGCTGTAGCTTTTTCAATCATACCTGCAATGTGAGCCTCCCTTATGCAATCACTAGTGAAAACAATCCCCAAGTATGTATATGCATCTAGTACTGGCAAATTCTCACTGCTAAAACTTACCTTTGGGGACTCTTTACTGGGGGGCAAAGGACCAAACACAACAACACCATATAAATGTAAACTATAGTTGCTGCTCCTGCATGATGCTGTAGGTGTGTCTATGCATAGTAGGTTCACAGTTGATGCCAATGCTGTAGCCATTCAACTCAGCCACAACTACGGTAGCTGTGACTGAGGCTGGCCGTTTTGTCCTTTAGCCTCACGGGTTGCCAGTCCATTACGTACGGAGCATCTTCAAAGTTAGGGATCAGCCACCTCAACAACTGTCAGCTCACAAGCTACAACTAACTGTTTGGAGTCATGTTTGGGTGCTGCACTGCCCAGTGGTCTCTCTTAAGTAACAAGCTACAGTTACCAGTAAAACCAGGGGTTATCACCAAGGGAGTGGGGAGTAAGAGGAGCGGTTCGTGGCCGGATTTGGCAGGAAGAAAACAACAGACAACAGATCGCACTGTGGAAAACAGCAATTGCTGGTGGACTGGCCACAGTGAGTCAATTCAGCTATGCGGTGACTCTAGACGAGGCTTGTAAGATCAACGACGGGCATGCAATGCTTTCTTACCACACTCGGCTACACGGACCGAAGTGCACTGCAGTCGGTGCTGACAGTTTGGGCCACTCCAGTGAGCCATTATTGCTATTTCGACATACAGCTATACTCAGAGGCGTCATTCAGGGACGTTCGTTTAGCGAGGTGAGGCGTGAGCTCAACAACTTGTAACAACAGGACTTGACTTCAGCTAACTTTTCTCGTCTCATTTCTTCATTCACCATTCATGTTACTGTGAAATACATCAAACACTAATGGTAAATCCCAGGTGGTCAGTGTCTGCATCCCGCCTACCTCTCCTGATTTGTCAAGGTACATTTTCCAGACAGATGGAATACTGGTTGGTGCCACACTACCGGTACCTTAGTTGTTATTTGAGTTGGTTGGTTGCATGCCAATGGACAACTGACCCACATCCTGGTCCACCTCAATGCCGAGTCGACTATTTTTCTTACTTCTTCGGGAGATGCGGGGCATTTTTCGCTATGGGGTCATGAAAGTGCGAATGTAATAGAGGCATTCTGATTAGTCGTCTCAGCTTCACTGGTCCCAAACATAAAAAACAATTTGTTTAGTGATACCAACCAGTAAATCTGGAGTGATCAGCGAGTTTGAAGGCATTTATAAGCTATGTGGTTGTGTATAAACAGTAATCTAAGGTCAGAAGGACAACATGGCTGCTACAACCTGTGATTCCCCTTGAGGTTGCCACACATCAAGTAGTTGTTGAAAGGTCCCTTGTTTGAAAGAGGGGTTAGCTGTAACTTCTTAATGTGGAACGGAGTGTATGGTATCATAATACATTATAATTGCCAGAGCCATGGCTTTCCTTGAAGAGGTGGTGTTTAGAAACACCATTTTGGAAGGACTCAGCCCTCAAGAGGAGGGAGATGGCTTAACCACCGAAGCCGTACAGGGTGCGGCCCTGGCGCTTGAGGGCATACACCACATCCATGGCGGTCACAGTCTTCCTGCGGGCGTGCTCGGTGTAGGTCACGGCATCACGCACAACATTCTCCAAGAACACCTTGAGGACGCCACGGGTCTCCTCGTAGATGAGGCCGCTGATACGCTTCACACCACCACGACGAGCCAAACGCCTGATGGCTGGCTTGGTGATGCCCTGGATATTATCACGAAGGACCTTCCTGTGACGCTTAGCGCCACCCTTGCCAAGACCCTTTCCGCCCTTGCCGCGTCCAGACATGTTGAGGTTGTTGGTTGTAAGTGACACTACGGAAAGGTAGTCAGCTGCTGTCTGTCTCAGTGCCTGCCTCCTGCTATATATATGAGCTGCCTTCTATGCCTAGCAGCTAGGCATGCTCTTGCTCTGCGCAGTGAGAGAGAACAGCAGCTGTCATGCTGTGTTTGAAAGGGGCTAGCTCAGAAGTTGAGCGGTTGAGTCGGGGGCATGTTCCTCGAACAAGGTCCTCGACAGCTGCTGTTCTCCCCCTTAAGCTCCTGCTTGCCTAAGACCAGTATAAGAGCAACACAAATTGTGCTGCTATATATTGCGCACCTTGAACCTGAACAAGCAGAAGAAGCACTCGACTTGTTGATACTTGAGCATCTATAACGACAATGGCTCGTACCAAGCAGACCGCCCGTAAGTCCACTGGTGGCAAGGCCCCCAGGAAGCAGCTGGCCACCAAGGCAGCTCGCAAGTCCGCCCCCGCTACCGGTGGTGTGAAGAAGCCCCATCGTTACAGGCCCGGTACCGTGGCTCTGCGTGAAATCAGGAAGTACCAGAAGTCCACTGAGCTGCTGATCAGGAAGCTGCCCTTCCAGCGCCTGGTCCGTGAGATTGCTCAGGACTTCAAGACCGATCTGCGCTTCCAGAGCTCCGCAGTGCTGGCTCTGCAGGAGGCTGCTGAGGCCTACCTGGTGGGTCTGTTCGAGGACACCAATCTGTGCGCCATCCATGCCAAGCGTGTGACCATCATGCCTAAGGACATCCAGCTGGCACGCCGCATCCGTGGCGAGAGGGCTTAATCGTCTGAGCTTTGTTGCTCCCTCCAAAATGGTGTTTTTCAACACCACCTACTTTGGGATGTGGCTGATCCACAGACTAAGATTCACACACAGCGTATGTTCCCATCGGTCAGGTATCATTTGTGAGCCAATATGACACAAACAGACCAGGCCATTCCATTCCATTGAGAAATGCATGAAAATGTGGCGGCACATACAGTTTCAAACGCTGACTCCATCATAAAGGCCCCAAGCCAGCGTCCTGTTCAATCACTATGGAGACCCACACCTTCTGCAATGCATCTCGCAGTGACAACCACAATAGAAAACTATAGTATGCACATGTTTGAGATATCTAACATGCCAACCTATGTACATGACGGTCAGTTCCACCTCCCTTCCCCCCGTACTATAGGACTGATGCAGGCATAACACCAAAGCTTACTGCTTGACTGCTCTTCTGAACGGCACTAACACTACCAACGGGTGCCCAACTCACTCAGTGGTGTGCTGATAGCAGAAGTCCGCGGGTTCCGAGTGAAATAATTACCAATTACTTACCAACTGGCCCCGTCAAAGCGGGGCGCCGGTGGGGGCAGCGCCACCCACAAGGAGCCAACTTAGGCTCCAACGGCATACTCAAACTCCTGTCCAAGACTCACACAATGGCTGCCATTAGCCCACCCTGATACCCTTGCTAGCCAATGTATGTCAGGCCAGCCCATTTCCACTTGCCATGTGCTGACCAGTTGACCCAGTCGACAGCAAGCCAAGCAGTTGCCGCACCTTAAATTTTTGTTTGTTTGTTTGTTTGTTTATATTTTATGCCTTGCTCAGGGCCAAGAAGTAAGAATTACTTAGCAGGCCCCCTGGTGACATTGGAACAATCCTGACTAAGCATTTAAGCACTACCCCTTGGAGCACCCAATGCCCCCATTGGTCTGCCATAAGTAGAGCAGAGAGACAAAGACCTGATGCCTCTGCTTCTGTGGTATCTTATAATGAACAAACGGCGGGCGGGCCGATGGGCTACTTCGCACTTACACAGCGGGCTCAATCCATGGGTGGTATGCCACAATTACCGGTAATACAGAAAGCATGTGATGTCATGAAGATGAGAGGAACAATGCTGCCAGTCTGGCCTCCTGCACACACACTCTCCATTCATCCATCGTGCCCAGCGAGTGCTGATGGACGGTCATCCTATACCTCTTAAATCCATCCCCGTATATTGCATTAGGGCTGGATGTCACCACTCAGTCTGTTTGGTCAATTAAGGCGAGGCACGAGTGGCTCCATCTGCTTGTAAGGGATGGCCTGTTGGCAGAAGTAGCCCTACCTACTGGAGCAGCTACAGGGACTTCAGCCTGCCATCTCAGCCGGCCCCATGTGTGGGAGCTTGGTGGGGTCGTAATGCACCACAATATGGTTACTGCAGCCACTGGTAGCCAAAAAGCAGCACACAAGCAGGCGTCAACGTGGTGTGCTGTGCTGCTTGCAACAACATAGCATGATCTTAGTCCAGTACATAGCAACCATGAGCAGATGCAGCTTGCTTGGCAGCGCCGATAGGCAAGCTCCCATCCGAAGGCATCAAACTTTAGCGCTACCAGTATAGACTGCCTTGGAGGTTGAAGGAAGAGACATGGGGACCCAAAACACCAGCATTATCATATGCAGATCAACTACTATGCTTGTGCTCGCCCTTCTGATGTGGCGTGAGGTCCAATAAATGGCGTTTGTTACCAACTATTGCTTGCACCCGGGCTTACAAGCCCTCCTTGCTTTCTAAGTAGGAGGAAGGCTCTTACCCCCATTGGGCCAGTGGAGGTTTTGGGTGATTTTGACCTAGCTGCTGGACCTCATGTTAGGCATATATTGTCATACATGTCGAAGTTTACCCGTATTCTGAGTCCACCTCGCTGTTCTTTGTGACAGCTTGAGGTGCAGGGTCTACGGCACTTATTGCTATGGCATATCATGAAATGTAACAATACCATTGCATCAGGTACAGACATACTAATCCCGCAGCTCTGCCGCTTGTAGCAGTTTTGTCAGTTCCATTTTTTGCTCCAGCTCGATGCTTCGTGCCCTGTCTGCAAGTCCCAATATAATCAATCCTTATGTTTCACTGACCATGTGGGATACAGAGGCCGGACAACCCCACCCTTTGCCACCCCCTCCCAGCTCTTTCACACCCCACTCATCATTGTCCCATGCTCCTTCCTCCCTCCCTCCCTCCCTCCCCTGACCCCCACCCCCACCCCTGTTCTTCCCTGCACGTACACCTCCCCCATTTCCCCCTCTCCCCCTCTCCACCCCTCCCCACCCCTGCTCCCCCACCCCCATCCCCCTTGACTCACATGCAAGGCACCATCATCTCCTGTAAGTGTCTGATCAGCTCCTGCTGCTTGAGCACATACACCTCACCACACCGACATGGATAACTGTACAGGCCACCACCTACAACACAACAGCAGCAGCAGCACTTGTGTGGGATTGATCATGGCCTCCATGCAGCGCGCGAAAGAGATGACTTTAACCACTTTGGTTATATTTCAAGTGCAGAAGTTTGACATAGAGCACAGACTCAATGTTGTTGCAGTCCTATTCAACAGTCATCCACTACCTCAGAAAGGCATACAGACATTCAGAAGGTGTTCATTGATGATAGTGTATTCTGACAATTACAGCCGCCATACCACAATACATGTACCGGTACCAGTCCCAGCTCTGTCTTACTGCAGCCGCTACAGACTCTATAAAACATCATCTTCACTGTCCCAACGATCTAACCATGATACGATAAAATTAATGATGCATTATTTTACTGCAAAGATAAGATAATCCCAGTGCCCTGCACCGAATAGAACCTCCTAGCCACTCTACTGAATCCACTACCGTACCCCACGTACCATAACTCTTGCATAACCAGAGTTTTCTCCAGAAAATACCCTCCTCCTGCTTTCCTCTCCTCTTCCCCCATTGGCACCCATCCCCGCAAGCGTACACCCCTTCCCATCACCCCTGTTCCTCCCCTGTCCCCTCATGTCATCACACACATAGGAGTCCCTGTCGGGTCCCACTTCCACACTGGTCCATGCTTTCACCCCTTTCACCTCTGACCCTCGTTCAGCTCCGTCACATGCCATTTTCACCTCTAGGCCTCTCATCCACCCACGCTTGCCTATTGCCAGCCCGCTGCCCGTCCTCCCTCAAACCTCAGATTCCCAGAACCTGTCCCTCTCTCCCAGCCCCTTCAACTCTTTCAGCATGTCAGATCCTATAGCCACCCCTCCACCCCCCCCCCCTGCCATGGCCCTGCCCTCTTCCATTGCATGCTTGGAACTAAGCTTCTCTGCTTTACCAAACTCCCCATGGGTCCCCTCCCTCACCTTCTTATTCCCACTACCCGTGCCCTGCCCCTTCTCCTCGTCCGGCCCTCCCCCTGGCCGGCCTGCCCTGCCCCTCACCTTTGCACCTGCCCCACCCCCTCGCTCTCATTCCCCTTTGGCCCCCTGTTCACCTGGTTCCTCTTCCTCCTGGTCCATCTCATCTAGTGCCACCTCCTCCTGCACTGGCACCAGCCCCCGACACTCCAGGTAACTCAACTGATGGTCATAACGAGCACGCTGATCAGGGTCCCGCAAGACCTGTAGCAGTACAAAGCAGCAGCAACACACGTCCTGAATGAGCAGACACTATGAATCAAGCACCAAAAGCGTGTAGTGTGGCAGTTCAGCCTGGCTTCTCTGAAATACTGCAAACTGCTGCTGCTAACAACATTCCCCATTTCAGCTGCATACCTAACAGGAAGACAGCTGCATTATTGCTATGTTTTCAGTTTGGACACCAGTGCTGCCAAACAAACCAACTAGAGTTGTCCAGGTGCATCTGGTTTGCCGGGGCATGTTCCTTGCACCACCAGGACATGATCACCTCATAGGAGCTGCTATACTGCTATACTGCTGAACCTCATGTCCGGGCATACGTCGTCGTAGTTTTTGCTTGCATACCTAAGACACCCAGTATTTAGCTCCACCTCACTTTTTCTCATAACAGCTTGAGGCGTTGGGATTATGACAGTCTTGGTATGGCACATCATGAATAGTGTTAAATAGTAGTGCTGGGTTTCAGGGTGGTTGCAGTGGCACCAGAATGACTGACAGTTTCTTCCCGCAGTTAATAGGGGCTTCTAACCAAGGCAATGGCAAACTCAACATAATTCAGATGGTACGCCGCTTAGCTTTAGGGTAGGTGCTGCTTTGAAACTGTTTTGCTGAGCAGTGGTTGATGGTACTGCTTTCTGTTGTGCTTCTGCTACAACTACTACTGTTCTTTGATTTTGTTGCTGTTGTGCTTGCTGCCTGCTGCTCCTGGTGATTTCGCGATCATTGTTCCTTCCCCTGCTGCTGCTGGTGTTGTACCTGCTGCTCCTCCTGCTGCTGCTGCTCCTCCTCTTGCTGCTCCTCCTGCTGCTGCTGCTGAATATTACTGTTGGATCCTGGTGTGCTGAGGTCTTGCTACAAGGAGATGCTTGCCACGTCATACCCAGCCTTTGTGCTTGAAATATACACCACTGTGCGTTTCTCCTGATATAGCACATCACCATGCATTCCTCTTGATATAGCAGATCACATACCAGAGATGAATGTATTTATGAGAAGCTGCTGCCTGAAAACATATGCACATGCTTAGCATAACACGTCAGACCCAGCAAATTGTATTTCGAATACTTATGCTACGCATGTCAGTGATGTAGGGGCGTTGGTACTTGATGCTCACCCTCCAGGCCTCCTGCACGACTTGAAAGCTTTCTGTGCTCTCCGGGTCTTTTGCTTTGTCAGGGTGAAGCAGAAGGGCTTTCTGGTAATAGGCTGCTTTCAAAGCCTCTATGCTCGCTTCTCGATTCACGCCCAGAACTGCATAGTATGTCAACGCCTCGGGGGTGGACATGGGCTGGTGGGAGTTCCGCAACTCGTCCTTGCGGAGTGGAGCCGCTACATTCCAAGGCAATTTGCTTCAGATAAGCATACAATAAAACGTGCAAAAAGAAATGTCTTTTAATAGAGACGTGATCGTCCGCCTTAGTTCAAGTGAGCACAGTCGACCACATGGCGCCGTCCTGAACTTTTGGACGTCATGTGGAGTGACGCTATGCGACTCGAATGGACCCGAATCCGGAAACCGTACTGACGTGCTCATGCAGGATCACTGTCGGACCTTCAAGATCTACTGGCCTCGTGACTCGCACGGACTGCGGGCACTCCGTACTAATGGCCTGAAGGCGGTGGTGGAATCTTCTATTGTGAACAGACGGCCCTTTGTAAATCAGTGTGGAGCCATCCCGCTCCTTACGTGTTGTAGTAGGAGATCCTGAAAGCCCGTGTGCTCGTTCCGCATGTGTGCAGTCACTCGTTCACTAGCAGGCACGATCAGCGGTAGACATCGTTCAGGTTCTCCTTCAATTCTCTTACTGTTGCATACAGCACTGCAAGCGGTTTCTTATACGACATTGAGCTTGAGCATAGGTTCCCTTTAGTGGCATGGAGGCTTCCGCTATGTCTGCCGAAACTCAGCCGATTCAGCCAGAAGAGAGCCCTTCCGACCATGTGCAAGCTGAATCAGATCTTCAACCGCTTACCAGTAACCCAGAGCAGTTGCTTGGCCTGGCCCCAGAGGACAGCGACCAAAGCCAACAGCCAGATGAACAACCGCGGCCGAAAAGAGCAAGGCAGTCCCGCTGGCCTCGGATCCTGAGGGCTTTTATCGCAGTAACCAAAGCAGTGCTCGTTGCGGAGGGCATTGCATGGGCACTAGCAGTCTTAGGCTCGAACAAGAGACGATCCCGCAGCAGCGACGAGGAGTCTGACTATGAGCCTGTGGAGCGACTTATGGACTATTTGGAGGGCAGAACAGGTGAGTGGTGGAGGGCTGAGACGCAGCTGTGCATGGCATAGGCCATTATCCGCATTCGACAGATTCGACTGGGCTCTGCTGCCCTAAACAAGAAAGTAAGCAGTGGGATATCTGCACGGGCTTGGCCATGTTTGTAGTAAGCAGCATTTTGCTAATAGTGCAATGCATGCTATAGTGTAAGCTACCATAGTGTTCCATGCTTGTAAGCCAATGTTTGCTGCCACATTGGCCCATTGACGGCTACCGACTTCACCATGCTCCTTTGAAACCCGCCCTGCAGCTTATTACAAAAGCTTATCAATTCAATGTCCGCATAATCCCTTCCGAATGACACTGTCAGTGGTCGAATTTGACTCTCTTCCGAAAGGCGATGGTTGTACTTGGTGGTTTCCAGTCGGCCAGCTCTCCGGTTGGAGGGCAGATTTCAGCCGCACCTTACCCCTGCTTGCCCCAGCCTCTGATATGTAGCCTTCAACACCACAGACCTAAATGATTGGTACTGCTCAATCTTACTGATCATATTTACTGATTACATTTACTAATCATATATAAGACAAAGCTTTCTTTTGACTGGCTGTGGTTGCTGCTGCTGGTGGTGTTGTTTCAGATGTTGACAGCCTGGCAGGTCTAGGCACCAGTGAGTTATTAGATGCTGCTGAAGAGCTGGACACACAAGACCTGGAGGACATGGGATTCGTGGGGACGGATAGCAAACAGCTTATGGGGCTGATGGACGATCTGGTGGAGGTAAGAGGGAGGGAGGGGGAGGGGGTGAGGGACGGAGGGAGGGAGGCAGGGAGGGAGGGGGTTTCCCTTAAAGGGAAGAGCAAGAGGGAGGGAGAGGGGGGGGGGAGAGATGGGGGACTCATGAAGGAGAGCAAGAGGAGGGAATTGGGGGGATTGAGGCTCATGGAAAGACCGGCCCAGGGGGATGAGAGGGGGAATGCCAAGGGCGCAGAAATGAGGGGAAGCAAAGGGGCAAAGGAGCGGAAAAGCGGAAATGAAACAGGCAAGGCAAAGTTGAGTTCAGTTGAGGGACCTGGAGGCGAAGGAGGGAGGGTGGGAAATGGGAGGTGAGTGGTGGGAGTCGGTGGGGGGGGGGAGGTGGGGAGAGGGGATGGCTGAAAAGGGACAAGGTTGATCCCCGGGTGGGGACAAGGGGGAGGGATGGGGAGAAGGAAAGTTGGTCGAGGGAGCTGTGCAGGCAGGTTTGGGCGAGGCCCGGCCAGGTGTGAGAGGTTGAGTTAATGATGCAGGAGGGGCATGCCCCCATGCGCAGAAATCTTCCAGAGGTCTTGCACAGCGTAACATACAGTTGCAACGGTTTCCGCTCAGAAGCTCTGCCTATCATGAAGAGAGATGTAGGGTCTTACCCTGAGGCGACCCTATTTCCCTCCTGGATTCTCAGGAGAAAGTAGATGTAGACGTCCAAATGGGGTACTGGTACTAAGAGCTGTCCCTCAGCGCTTACTTATGGTTGGATGGTTAAAAGGGGTAGCCCACATTCTCACTTTAGAAGGGGGTGGGAGGCTTGCCACGGGGAAAGCCGTATGAATGGAGGGGGATAGTGTGCCTGGGGCTGCTCGCCCCTACTAATGTACAGGGTAGCAGAGACTTACAGATTACAGATTACCCAATGGTCCCGTGACGGCTTGAGGTGCGGGGCCTATGAAACTTATGTCTATGGCATACCGGTATCATGAAATGTTATAGGAAGTGGAATGTTGGGAAGTGGGCTTTGACCCCAGTGGGTTTTGTCACTTTGACCTAGCTGCCTTGTGTGCAGCCACACCTCCAATTGTTCTGTTTTCATCTTTCCGTTTGGTGCATATCAGAGAAACATCCCGAGTTGCCATTTTTCTCTGATTTACAACTAGCACAGAAGGGCATCCCTTGGGAGCTAATGAAGGCTGATAGGGCCTGACCAGCATGCAAGTAAGACTGTACCGGTACACACTAAGATATCGCTTAATGTGTCCCTGCTGTGGTACAGAGCATGAGGAAAACAAAGAAGGAGAGAGAAGCAGCAGCAGCAGCAACACAGGCCAACGCAGCCAGCAGCAGCAATAGCAGGAGTGCTGGGGAGTCTATATCTGCAGCCGTGAATGAAGTGCAGGCACAAGAGAAACAGGAGTCTACAAGCAGCAACAGCAGCACCAGTAAGCAAAGAGGCAGGCGAGGGGGTAAATCAGATGCAGACGACAAGCAGGATGAAGGTGGCTCCCCATTGCAGCGCCTGTCAAGGTCGTCATACCCTTGGAGGCAGCGGCGGGCTGTGGAAACTAGCAAGACACGTGCTTCAGCCACTGAAGTAGGGGCCAGGGAGGAAGCTGCTTCTGGTACTGGGAATAAGGGCGAGCAGTGATCACATGGACTGGATGAGCTCCCGGACTGTGGGGATCACCGGGGGACAGCGAGTGAGTGCAGTGACGGACAAGATTGTCCAACTCCAATCAGCTCAAGTTCCATTTCTCATTTTTGGGGGTTTAAGGGTTTTCGTAGGATTGCGTGGAAGTCAGTGCTCTTACGGTTTGAAGAAAGCCAAGTACTGTATGAATACCGTAGGAGTGTTTGCAATCACCAATCATTAGACCCCACACCGTTCAGTAATGGACATCAATGACCAGTGTGTAATAGGTGGCATAGGTAATTTGGACCCCCTTGTGTGGCTGATGCTGAACGCGTGTCAGAAGGCGTGGTGCTTAATACAGCACCACGCCTGTTCTACCAGTTCGACACCCTGTAAACACATATGCCATTTCCTGGTTTCCATCTCTTCATTCCCCATTCATGTTAGATATATCAAACATTTCCTTTGAAAGTGGTGGTGTGTTTGGTTGTAATCTGTGTTTGGTTGACCTGATCTTGCGGTTGCCCACGCAATGATACATAGGATGTTAGTTTGTCACATTGTCCTTAAGCCAGAATAGGATGCTCGGGGCAGTCGACATATAACATAACATAGCAAACATTTAAGGGGCTGCTAGGTCGAAACGACCAAACACACCATACTTGCAAGAGTCGCAGCATATCCAACAGAATCCCAGTGCGAGGTGGTGTTTAAAAACACCATTTTGATGGACAAAGTCCAAGCTTGTTGGAGGTCCAGTTTACTCGGCCTCCTTCTTGCCCTTGCTCTTGGGGAGCAGAGTGGAGTGGATGTTGGGCAGGACACCACCAGCAGCGATGGTGACCTCACCCAGCAGCTTGCCCAGCTCCTCGTCGTTCCTGATGGCCAACTGCAGGTGACGGGGGATGATCCTGTTCTTCTTGTTGTCACGGGCAGCGTTGCCAGCCAGCTCAAGGAGCTCGGCGGTCAGGTACTCGAGCACAGCAGCGAGGTACACAGGGGCACCAGCACCAACGCGCTCGGCATAGCGACCCTTCTTCAGGAAACGGGCAATACGACCCACTGGGAACTGGAGCCCAGCCTTGGCGCTGCGGCTCACTGCCTTCTTGGCGGCCTTTCCCTTGCCACGACCAGACATGGTTGATTTTTGTTGGTTGAAAGAAAGGAGAGATGTCAGCAACAGGGAGTAACTTTATGAGAGTCTTGTCTGTTCGGGCATGTAAGCATGGTATATATAGTCGTAGAAGTTCCATGTGATGAGGATAAGCAGCACTCCGTGAGGGATCAAGTCTGCTGAAGGGCGTGACGGAGGATGATTGTGCCATCACCTGTCAGCTACGCGTTTGAATCTGGGGTGAGAGTGAGGGATCAACTACGCCTGCTGTTGTTGCGTGAGCTGCCACGAGCAGCTGGCTGTATATATTGCTTGCTTGCGACGGAGGGGAGTGCTATCCGACTTGTTTACTCTAACTTTACGTTCTCTTACCCCAACTCGTTAACATGGCACCCGCTAAGGCTGACAAGGCTCCGGCCAAGAAGACCCCCGCCAAGAAGGCCACTGACGGAAAGAAGAAGAAGAAGGTCTCCAAGGCCGAGACCTACAAGATCTATATCTACAAGGTGCTCAAGCAGGTGCACCCTGACACCGGTATCAGCTCAAAGGCTATGTCTATCATGAACTCTTTCATCAACGACATCTTCGAGAAGATTGCCACTGAGTCATCTCGCCTGGCTCGCTACAACAAGAAGCCCACCATTACCTCTCGCGAGATCCAGACCGCAGTGCGTCTGATCCTGCCCGGCGAGCTGGCCAAGCATGCCGTGTCTGAGGGCACCAAGGCTGTCACCAAGTTCACCTCCGCCTAAGGTGCTGGTAGCCTTCAGGCTGTAAAGCCTCCAAAATGGTGTTTTTCAACACCACCTGACATGGAGAGGTCCTCTGGTAGCAGGGCTGATGTGAAATCAACAAAAGTTAGCAGCAGAAGTTGCAACCAATAACTAGTACTGGAGGTATACAGCCTAAAGCTGTGCAGTGATTCAAGTAACTTAAGCTACTCCAACACCAGCCACCAAAGAACCACAGGAGGGCTGCTAGGTGTGAACCGAGCAAACACACCATCAGATGGAGCCAAAGACAATGATTTCCAAAGTACCGGCAATCAGGATCAATCAAGACGCAAGACCAGCTGTGCCAATGGCCAAACAAACATAGGCCATAAACCCAAGGCCCCTGATCACAATCACGAACTAAGCCAGGAAACCGATGGTGGATTTGTCACACACAAGCTGAGGCTAGATGCAATGACGTGTAAACCAAGGGGAAAACAAAGAACACCACTAAATGGCCCAAAACGTGCTCCGCACTTCCAACAGACATGGGTGGTGGGGAGGCAGCAGGATCAAGCAACACCCTAGTAGGGACTGGAGCTGGCCACCTAGGTACTGGTGAACCACCAGCCAGTGATAGGCACCACATAGCGCTCCACATGCCTTTCAATAGCTTGCTTAGTCCCCCTTCTACACCTCACTAACCATTGGCTTTCCCAAGGGTGCATATAAAGATCCCACAACCTCTTCCTCCAAGCACTCTCAATCTGACATGAAGCCTCCCCTCATCTTCACCAAGCACCTTCAGATCAGCACACACGCATTTCTTCCAGGTGTGGCAAGGCCTACCCACTGTCCTCTTCATGTCACCATGTAATAAAGAGAACAAGGCAAAATGCGGCAAGTAACCCCCCCCCCCCTCCTAAATATGCGGCAATTTGCCCTCCTCCATGCAGCCCACATGCCCCAGCCACCTAAGCCTAGTATGTGCTGTGATCATCACGATCTATGCTGACAAGGTGGCTACCCCACATGATTTCCTGATATGCTCATTGGTGTGCTTATCTGACAGTCTGACCCCCAGGATGCTCCTAAGGCAGCTAGTGTGCCCCTGCTCAAGCTCATGAGACTGCACTTTGGTCAGGGACCAACAGTCACTCCCGAACAGCAGAACTGGCAACACATATGCCGTTTAACACTTCACCCTCGTAGCCAATGACAGATGCTTGTGCCCCACATCTTTTCAAACTTCTTAAAACTCCCCACAGGCCACAGCCTTGCCCCTCCTGATATTCAACTCCACATCCAACCTGCCATCAGTCACAAGCACATTTCACAAGTACTTGGGCAACCAGGATGGATACCCAAATACATAGTACTCCATTTAGGAAACAGTCAACCAGTTGGTCGTCAGCAGACAAGTCACTACAACTTTAAGTGATCTGATTCTGTCAATCAAATCGATCCAAATATTGAACGTCTGAGAGGACGTCTGCTAATGCTACGGGCCGCCATATCCGGCCAGACTGAGTAGCATTCACCAACAGACACCAACGCACATGGCCATACACTTGTCAACCATGCAAGCTGAGACAGGAGCACGGTCACTTGCAGGGTGGGTTAGTTAAGACAGTTGCGGCCACAAAGGTACCACAGCTGCCAATAATAAACTTTGGGCCTCAATGACCAGTTGTACCTAGGCTAAGGTGTTCACACAACTAGAATATTACTATGATGGCAGACTTCTGGGTCTCCGCTACTGCCTGGCGCCCCACCAGCTAATAGGACATGTGAATCCAAGTTCATCATCAGGCAGACACTCAGGCAAACAAACAGTTCATACCGCAGGGGGTGTGGTACAGACACCATTGGTTGAACCGCCACCAGAACCACGTAAATATAGAGACAGTGTCGGTCAGAACACTTGCGTTGATTCCATGAAGTTCATCCTGAAATGGGAGGTATGAAGTGTCATAAAAAAACATGCATCTAACGTGTGGCAGCCGCAAAGGGCTGCTAGGTCAAAAAGACCAGAAAAACCATTGGATCAGATCCAACATAATGTATTACAGACCACCAGCTTAGAGGGATACTCAAGCGTAGGGAACTTCAACCAGTTCATCATCAGACCAATCACCAGAATGAACTGACTCCGAATCAACCATATCCAAGTACTGACCTTCCGGAAGCAAGGCATCTGGCAAGTCCACCACACCAGTACCACCAGACTGGTGGCAATACCAACAGACACAAACGCAGACGGCGACATACCTTATCAAAGGCGGAGAGTGGAACACGGCCAGCGGAAGACAATGCCCAAAAGTCAGCATATTTAGAGAAGACAACGCGGTCACAGGTGGTATCATCACAGCTAACAGAACAGACAGCTACATGCAACAGTCCGTCAGAACTCTCTGCAGTGCTTGAGCGGGCCCACTGAGTGCTACTTAGCTGCATCCTTCCAGGACAGCCAGCAGGGTCCAAACCTCCAAAAGGCTGTGAAAGTACAATACAATGGGACTATACCATAACAACATTTATAGTCAACAACTAACAATGTTGTATAGTTTGGTTGCAGTGAGCACGGCACAGCCTAGCTAAGATCTCAAGTCCTGTATACTTTCTACAGCTCAAAGGGACCCACCCGCAGCTGCAACAGCCTGCTGCGTCCCCCAATCTTGACTTTTGGTACCTTGCTGAAAAGGTCTAGTTCCACTGCCACGGTCTTAAGCTGATCCTCCAAATCACCCTCCACCCCAGCTCCTTGCCGCCTCCTAAGCACAGCATCAAAATACAGCACCCCTTCGTCGTACCGGGGTTGAGAAAAGATGTTGATGGTTGGCCTAGTCACCATGTCCCAAAGATAACAGCCCGCCATGGAATTAATCAGAGCCTTCTTGCCCTCTTCGGAACATGCTGCTGCATCCAAAACCCTAGGGGTGAAGACGCCATCACGTACTGACCAGATGAGGCTGGTTGATGTCATGCTGATGCTGAGGAAGCTTTTCAAATTGCTCAGCAAAGCTGTCAGCTTCAATCTGAAACTCAAGTAGAGCAGCTCCTCCACCTGCTTGGCGATCTGGGAACAGAACGCAACCTTTTGCTCCTGGTTTGAGGCCTCTGCAATGCATTTGGCAGGCTTCGAGGATGGCCCTACTTTATAGAGCTTCAATTGTGCTGCTGTGGTAGAACTGAAGTAGTATGTTGTACCCTCGAACATTGGCAGCTGCACCTGCTCCTTGCCAAGCTTGGCCTGCAGTACAAGGCCGTCCATGTAATGCGTGACAAGGGCAGTCACGAAGGCACTCCTAGTTCCAATCGCATCCGCAAAGGTAAGAAGCTGGGAAAGGTCTTCTGCAGTAGGTTTTGGAGCAGCAGCAGCCGCAGCCTCTGCAGGGGGTGCCTCGAAGTCCACGCTGTAGATGTACTGATAGGCGCGGTTGAGCCACGCTACGACTGTCCTCCTATACACGGGATGTCCATTGATCAGCAAGTTGCTGAGATCCCATTCCTCGATTTCGGCCGGCAGACCTCGAGCGCACTGGGAGAGCACTTGGATGGGCAAGAGGGCAGCCACAAGTGGGTCTGCCTCATGGGATATCCTGATTTTAATGCTTTCATCATCATCAATGGCATCAACCAAGTGCGTATGGTTCGGCATGGCCTTGCTCGGTCTTTCAGAGGCCACGGACCCGACTCGAATTCAACCGACTCTCCGCCTCGGCCGCTGTAGGCGACCGCTGTCAGCTCCCACAAAGCAGTTGCTAGTATCGTATGCAGTACCCCTGGAGGTCTTATCAATGGCTAATAAGGCTTCTTGAGCGGTGAAGGGCCCAAGGGTTGGAGGCGGTCCCGAGCATCGATGGGAGCTCCTTCCACACTCAGGGTACGCAATGGCCGATCACTGCACCTCAACATTCCTTTCAGTAACTGAAGCATGTGAGATTGTAAGAGGTGTCCGTGTCCTACACCATGTACGCACCGTTGCGCGAGCCTACACCTGCCTCGATAACACCGATGTACTAGTACACCGATGTACTAGTTTCAAGTGCTTTTAGCCGTGCCAGTGCCTAGGGAAAAACGACCGATCACCATGAGACATCACACACAAACAAATTAATGCATTAATTCAGACTGCACAAGATGGAAACCTATCCTTATCCAAGCACATAAACAGCATTATTGAACTGACACCACACACAAGTAAGGCCTCCCCGGGCCCCACCCTCCGCTACTCCAAGTCAGCAACCATACAACGCTCATAGCACTGATCCCCGCTTCCCACTGTTACATGCTGCAGAAACATATGCAGGGCTGATGCCTGGCGCTAACTCACTGCTGCTGCAGAACCTGATGTTGCTGCTGCTGCTGCTGCCTATCAGGGTGATTGCTGCAGGTGTACATGAGTGACGAGCAGCACCATTAACAGGAGCAGCACCACTACCAGCACCCACACGAATTATCTTAGCAGCAGCAGCCCTAGTAGCACACCTGCACCAGGAGCTGCACTACTATTAACAGCAGCAGCACCACAGCAAGGGACTTCTTGACCACCATCTGCACTCACCATTTGCCTACCTGTTGCTGCGGCTGCCACTGTTGCTGGGAGAAGTGTGCAGGGGGGCCACCTCCTCAGCCATTCCAAGCTTACCCTCTGCTGATCCCCCCTCCATCTCCACCTGCACCTCCTTGGGCACTGCAACAATCCTTAACGGAGCTGCTACTATGCCCGGGTAAGGCTGATGGAGTTGCTTATGCAGCTACTGTGGCTACTGCCGCTGCTGTTGTTGCTGCTGCTGGTAAACTCATGCACAGAAGGGCTGCACCCCCTATCATCAGCTGCCCTGCTCTGCTGCTTCTCATCCCAGCTCCCTTTCCCAGGCCGCCTTCCCCTTCCCCCTCCAATCCCCCCAAGCCCTGCTCTTCCTATGGTAGTCTGAGCATAGCCTGTCCCCGCCCCCATCCCCTTGCCCCTCACTTTCTCAGGCTCTGCTTTGCTGATGTGTACCTGGGGATGGTACTAGTGGTGCTGCTAGAGGCCACTGGTGCTGAGCACAGCTCACATGCAGCACTTGGGCTTAGGATTTAGGGTTGAACCCTCTAGCTTAATCTGCTTCCTTTTATCTCCATAGCTCACAGGCAGCAATTGCGGCGTCAACTGCTTTTCTTTCTTTCCACTGCTTAATTGCTTCTGCTACCATTCCCTTCCTCCCGTACGTCCCTTGGCACCAGCCTGTGATAGTCATGTGCCCTCTCAAAAGCTGCTGCTGCTGCTAGCACTGCTTGGTCCTGACCATGACCCCCTACAATCTGGAAACCTATGGGCAGACCTGCAGCCAGGAGCAACACCAAAGGCCTGATCAAAGAACTGGTTGTATGGTTGAAGGCCTTGCAAGCAAGTTGTAATGACATCATAGGGCAGGGTGGAGGTATCAAGTAGAATGAGCACATGTAGCAAGCGGCAAGTGGGGTCTCCAGGCAGGTGCGCAGAGACCTTGTTAACAGCAGCATGCCACACAGCCTGTGGAAACCTGAGCAAGGTATGCCTTTGAGCTGCGGAAGACCGGGGTAAAGCCCTGGAGACAATGATGGGTGAAGCATTGTAAGCTGGAGCGAATGCGGGGCTGGTGTCTAGCGGTTAGCCTCGACAGGCACACGTGGACGACAATTACAAGGTTACGTAGTAAAGTCAACAGACGGATTCCATACAACCCTTTTGGAATCTAAGCACAACACAAGGCCTCAAGGCAACTGCGGCAACGCAGTGGCTGTCGTGTACATGTTTCAGACAGCTATGATATCCCATCTGCCATGAAAGGGTCCATATGAGACCTTACCCAGAAGCTGCTCACAATATGGCTCTGTTGTAACCAGTACTCACCACCTGGGCACTAGGTGACACATGATGTTTGCTGGCACATCAGTGCACTTCAACCCCCTCTAGGGTTCATAGACCACAGTTGTCAGTTGATACCATCATTCCTACCCTGTGTCCATGGGCCCCTTCCCACGGTTTAGATCCTATCGCTTAAAACGGGAGTGACTTTCCAGGCAGGAGTCATACCTGGCTCAAAAACATGGTATGTTTGCTGAGGACTGGTGCATTAATGCTAGGCAGGGTTTGTTGTCAGCAATTCCGACCTACTGCACACAGCTATGAAGTTCCAGGCGCAAACAATGTTATCCATGTTCACTCAGAATGAACCCAGTGAACGCAGGATCAGCCCTGCCCACCTGATTGTGTGGTCCCACATGGAACTGATATACAAGGTACATGCAGGGCTGAGAAGGCGGAGCAGGTGCGCATCCATTCCAGGTAGTTGGGGAATGTCACGTCTCCATACTCCTGGGGCCAACTGCAACAGCCACACGGCAACGAATGATGACATAAGCTTTGCAGGCATCCTGTGTATGGGAGTAAGGCTCTGTACTGTTTGTCTCTATACTATCCTGCGTGTTGGCTGACACACATGGTGTCAAGAACGTTCTGCAAAGCAAAGCAAGTGCCGTCTCTTGGAAAAGCAGTGTCTTTTCATGTACATGTTACTATAAACATCACTGTTTATTGCCTACAAACTTGCAGTGAAACCTCCTGTGTATCCATGGGTACACCTGCACCCGGCACAGCAACATAAGTGGTTGTGGGAGCTGTGCAGCCAAGAGTTGTAGCAGGGCAGTCCAGATGGCAAATATGTAGCCTTGGGGCTAACTACAAGATGCAACCATTGCTGCTGCTCCATCATCTCCCAACCATTGCTGTGGGGTGTCAGATATACATCCCCAATCTTTCTATCAGCTCCCAGCTTACCAACTCCCCCCCACCCTCCATCTTTACCCATGTCATCCCCATCCCTTCTCAAGCCCCTCTATGTTCCCCCTCACATTGAACCACTCTACCCCCACTCCCTTACACCCCCTCTAACCCCCCTCCCCCCACCCCTTACACGCCCTCTCTAACCCCCCTTGCCCCACCCCTTACACCCCCCTCCACCCCACCCCACCTCACCCCTCACCCTTGCACCATCCTTCGACCCCCTCGCACCCCCTCCGCCTCCCACCCCACTCCATCTCAAGCCGTTGCCGCAGGTACCCCACCTCATTATTCCCCATTATCCCCCATTACCCCCCCCCCCCCCCGTCTCACCTCCAAGTAGCTGGGAACGGCGGCATCATGACTGTAGGTGTTATCAGCAGGTCATACTCCTTGAAGAACTGCTGTGCTGCTGCTACCAACTGCTGCTGCGTAGACACTGCCCAGGACACCTATGTCGACAATACAGAACACAACAAAAACAAGACGCCTTGCCGTGTTGCCGCTGAAAAAGCATCTACAACAAAAGCACTAAGACAGACGGGGGTTCAGCAACAGGTTTGAAAAGGAACATGTGGGCAGCACTGGGGCGGCACTGGAGCAGCACATCAGTTCTTTTACCTTGGCAGCATGTGGGCCTACCTGTACGTGGGTCGGCTTCCATATGCTAGCATGCTGTTAAGCTGGTCGTCAATCACTCACGACACAATTATTCTCACGTGATTTCCAACTGGCAGGATTTGCATCACTAGGGACGACAATTGGAGATACACATTTCTGCAACGACCTGCCCAGCATCACTTCAATTCACTGATATAGCTAAAACCCCGACAGACAATTAGCACTGACCCTCTTCCCCTAACTCTCCTCTTCCCCCTGAATCACCACAACCGCTTCTTCCTGGCCTATCCCCTTACCCCTCCCCCACCCAGCTTCACCGCCAGTACTTCCACTATCCTCCAAATTCCCCACTCATGCCTTCCCATTCCTCCCCATCTCCTCTCACTTCCTTCCTTGCCCGATCCCTCCCCTGTCCCACATCCCTCCAGTTCCCTCCCTCCTTTCCCCCCCCTCTTCCCCCTTTTCTGCCTTACCCTGACTCCAATCCATGTGCACCCCCGCTGCACCCCCACAACCCATCCCATCTCCTTCCCCTCTGCCACTCCCAAGCCCCGCGCTCTCCCCCCAAATCTCACCCCCTCTCCCCTGCCCCTGCTCCTAGCACCTGACAGAGGGTACGTCCAGACGTCTCATTGTAGGGGACCAGGTTCACACAAATAGCATGCTCTTGCTGTGGGTTTTGCAACAAACATGTCTTCACTTCCACCAGGGCCAATCACCACTTCCTTCTGCTTGCCCCGCCACTGTGTTTTCTTATTGTCCTACTGGCCCGGGTTGATCCGGTGTCTCAATTAGATAAAATAGATACCACCTCCAAAAACTTGCTGAAACAAATATTACTGTTCCTACATTTTCCAAGTAATGGTGTTTTAACACTTCGCCCAATGACATACCAGCATGACTCCCCTCCTTTTACCCCCCTCCTTTCCACAATTAAGCCCCCCCCCCCCCCCGCCCCCACCTCCTCTTCCTTTAGCTCCATCCCCTGTTGTATCTGCCACACCAGTTCCGGCTTAATCTGATCCCGTAACCCCGGTGACAGCAAGGGTTCCATCTCCTTGAACCCAAGTGCCCGCAAGACCTGCACAGCAGAGCAGAAACACATCAGCCAACCAGCCACGATCCTGTGAGTTTTCTATACATATATCTAAAAACCGTTTTTGTGAGATATTGTTCTTGGTGCTAGACCAGTACTTCTATTAGTTTGTTAAGAAGGGTTTATACACAAAAATAAACGCTACATTATGGACCCCCCACGGATACCAGGGAGTCACATAGGACATCCATACTTACATGCAACCGTTCAAGCTAAGTAGTTGTCCATCTGAACCCCTGCTTGGATCTGACAAAAAGTAACCGGGCACCCCACATGCCCTCCCCCCCCCCCCCTTTGCCTCCCTTCCCCACCCACCTCATTCTAACAAGCCGCCTTCCTCCCCCAGAAGTCCCAATGACCCTGCCCCCCTTTACCCATTGTCCTGGTTCCACACCTGACCAGAAGCCTCTTTGCCCCTCCCTGCCCTATCCTACCCCATCCTCTGCCGGATCTCCCAACTTTCCCTGTCCTCTGCCTCCCCATCCCCGGCCCATAATGGACTTCTAGTGTTCCCCTGGTTCCTCCCTGTCCTTATGTCTGTATCCCTGCAAAAATCCTGAAGCTCCCTTCAAGCCCCCTTATATCACATCTAACCCATGCCATGGCTCCTGCATCACTGTAACAGAGCTCAGCACCCATCCTACATGCCCAATAGGATGTTGTATGCATGGGGAAGGGTGTTAGTGTGTCATACATTATCTCAGGGTTCCAAACCATACGGTACATGACATCCATTACCATCGATTCGGCACACAACCTTTCAATACCCAGCACATCCTCTAAGCAGGACTTCAAAGACCTTCCAAACCACCACATTTGCAGCCCCCCATCCCACCCCATATTCCCGCATCATTTGAGCAAGGCCTTAGAGCATGTTTTAACGGATCAGCACACCCTCCACAACACCCCCACTTACATTGTGAACTCTAGGCATGCATCTATGGTCCAAATTCCCCCCCTCCCTGCACCACCGCCACCCCCTGAAGCACAGCACCCCCAAACCCCCTCTCCCCCCTCCCCGGCCCCTTTCCTTGCATAAAACACTCTAGGCATACCTCAAACAAGGTCCAATACCCCTCAGCCCCACCATCATCTTCATTCCCTGACACTACCCCCCCCCCCCCGCTACATCCTTCTCTCCCAGGCCCCTTTCTCACAATAAAAACTTTAGGCATGTCCGCAAGGTCCAACCCCTCCTTGACGAACCCCCTCACCCCATCCACCCCCCTTCTACTTACATTAAAAACCCTAGGCAGATCCTTAAGATCCAACCCCTTTTCCTCCACCACCTCCGCCCCCTGGCTCCTCCACCACCCCGCAGCATCAGAAGCAGCAGCAGCCAGCTCAGGGTCTATGGGGGTGATGCCTCCTAGGTCTCTGCTGAAAGCTATGTGCTGAGGTGCTGGCAGGGCACCAGGGCATATGGCTGCACTGAAGGAGAGGGGTGGGGGAGGGAGAGACCTAACACAGCAGAGCACCACCAGCAGCAGAACCTCAATATTACAAGCACCTAGTTGGTTCAAGGGGGGTTTTACATCTGTGTATTGTCCACCCGCTGCAGTGTGGATGATAATGAGAGCATTTTTGGGAACTCTAGCAGTAATGGTCGGCAGGATAAGATAGAGAAGCAGGGAGGCAGAGAAATGCAGTAGCAGCAGTAGCAACAGTAGCAGCAGCAGTAGCAGGACCGACAGCAGTAGCAGGAGGACGAATATGGTATGCAAGGAGACACAGCTTGCACTCGTAGTGGAGTCTGCTCTTGCAACGCGTTTGACAGAATCGGTCAAATGATGGAATTTCAATATCACTAGGGTCAACAGCAGGAAACCCACTAGGTTATCAGGCGGGGCAGGTGAGAAGGGGGCTGTTCATTGAAGCATTGCAGGGGAGCCCACATTCTTGCAATGCGGGCTTTCGCTCTCACTCCCTAGAGCAGTGCCTATCTCTGGCACCACACTGTCCACATAGGCATGTCTATCTCGCTAGCATGCTGTTTCACCACACTTACAAGTTGTTACCCTAGCAGCTTTGACGCGGAACCCAAGCATGCAGGATATGGGTCTCTCTACTCGATAGGACATTGGGCTGTGCTATATGGGGGTCGGCAGAACGCCGGTATAATCAGCTCCCCAACACACCTACCAGGTGGGTAACCCCACTCACCAGGGGTCACTTGGGTGCTTCTCTGCCATGGCATCTAGCAGTAGGGCAAGGTCTGGAACATTGCGTGCCATAGGTCCATTGACCGACAAGAGACACCCGGTGACAGGGTGACCCGGTGACCATGGAGTGATACCCAGTGACTCTGCATGGTGCAGCGGCAACAGCACCGTCTTACTTGTTACACTTGAAACTGCTACCAGCATCCAGGACCACTAGGTGTACAAGTCAGTACTGATAATGATAAAGGACCCTACTGGGCTAGGCGTATGCTGAAAGGCTGCAGCCTGAAGTACAAAAGGATGCATAGTCCAAAGGGTGTTGGTTGCAATGTTAGTGCAAATTAGAAGCCCAGCTAAAACCTGCTACAACAGACAGGCATCACTACCTTCCCCCAATAAGCATTCAGTTCTTATCGGACAAAGCACTGTACATTAGTAGGTCACACATTTGTCCGTCCCAGACATTCACGAACCTCAAACCATGTCAACATGCACAACTTGACAAACACGTTTATGGGGGTTGCTACTAGTACAAGTCTCACCCGGTGTCACTTTTGAGGTTCCTGGTGCCCCTGGCACTGTTCCTGGTGATAGCCTCATGCCCACCACTCCATTCCAAGCAGCAGGGTTCCTCAGAGACCCCCCAAGGTCACTGCCTGTACCGCCCCACACCTGCAACAAGCAATACAGGCAGTGAACCAAATTAATGCAGTACCCTAGGGAGTGCATGCAATGCAATGCAATGTGGTACCTGCTCCTTGCTCCTTGCATTTCAAAGGCCCCACGGTCCAACATCCTCCCCCCCCCCCCCAGCACCACCCTCCCCCTCCCCCCCCCCCACACACACAACCACTGCCTACGGGCCCTGCACTCGATGAAACTACCTCCCAACATTACCAAGACATCGATCACAGCACTGCATCCCCCCCTCTCTTTCTCCTCTTGCCCCTTCTGCCCCTGTCTTGCCTCCTTGTTGCTTTCCGCTCTTCCCCCTGTCTGTCCTCCGCGCCTAAGAGCCCTCCCCTATCATCACCCAGTCCCAGCCTAAGGCCTTCTTCGGACTCTGCTATGCCCCACCCCCAAACAAAACCTCACCTGTCCTACCGCCAGTGCCACCGCGGTTCCTCCTGAAGACCCCCCTGCTGATAAGGATGTATCCCAGGGGTTACGGGTGACACCATAAACCCTAGTGACAGCACCACACAGCTTATGATCAGTAGGTGCCCACCAACCAGTGCTCTCAGCTCAGGCGCTATTTGTGGATGTAGCAAGGTCCATTTGTCAAGCCAATGCCCAGTGCAAAGGAATGATATACATGCTGACACCTTCAGCCTGAACGGCAGGCAGGGACATGAGGCATGGTGGTGTCATCAATGCCAGAAGAGATAAACAAACCAAAGATTGGCTGTGGAACGCCTGGCTTATCCAAGGACCCACATGATGCGGTAGTGCTTGGAAATAGAACCATCATATTGGCCCTCTCGTGGTGCCAGGCTTGGGCTAAGGAGTGTTTCAAAGGCAGTATCTTCATGACCACGTAAGACCCTCAGGCAGTGTTTGAAGCATCTCTGTGCCCCAGCAGCAGTTACTGCAGCACTCCACGGCAGCCTGCCCACCAAGGTAATAGCAGCCCCCCCCCCCCCACCAAACTAAACATAGGACTTTGGCGTCCGTTATTAGTATTGTTACATTTCATGAAAAGCCATAGCAAAAAGTGCCATTGGCCTTGCACCTCCACCACTCACTGATTATATGTGTGAGATCCTGCGCACATCTCAGGCACATTGGTCTTGCCCACAATGATTGCCCCCTTACCCCTCAGTACCTGGACCAAGGGGTCGTCATCATCTGAGATACGGCCCTGGAATAGCCGGCTGCCCTGATGAGATGATGGGAGGAGGGTTGCACATGTGAGTATCAGTCTAATGCAATGCAAGTCAGTGACGGGTGTGCAGAAGGGGAGGGGCCAGAACAAAGGGGAAGGGGGGGAGGGAGAAGGCGGGCAGGAGGGCCGGGAGAAGGTGCCGGATGCGGCGGTAGCGCAGGGAGGAACAACGGGGGAAGAAGGGGGAGAAGGAGGGAAGAAGGGGGAGGAAGGGGGGGGGGCAAGGGGGAGGAAAGCGGGGAGGAGGGCGGGGAGGAGGGGGGTGTAAAGGGACAAAAATGACACTCCTAGGACTGTTCAAACAAGATCCACCAGCAGCAGAGACAGTAAACAATTATTCCAGCTTCTTCCAGCTAAACACAGCCTGTCAACACAAGTAAGGTCTTACCATAGCGCTACCAGGGGTGCAAAAACAAATAAAAGTGTACATAAGGCCACACCACTTCTACTAACCAGATTTCTGTTAGTCCTCTCACCCTCACTCCCCCACCTCCTGCACCTCCTGCACATCCTCCTATGGTGCCCATCCACCACCAACTCCTTTTCCACCCTCCTTTCACACATACCCTGCTCTCTTCTTCCCGCTCCCTTTGGCACCTATCCTTCCTGCTCTCTTAACCCCCCCCCCCCACGCCCCGCTCCTCCAGCCTTCCCCAATGCGTCCCTGCTCACTCCACCCCTGCCAATTCCTGCACCTAGTCCTCCACCCCTATCAACTACCCCTCGTCACCTTCCTCCAACCCCTTTCTGCATTCCCCACCGCTCCTCTCTTTCTCCTCGCTCTATCTGCCTCCCTCGCCGCTTGCCACTCTACCTGAGCCCTCTCAACTCTCCCCACTGCCTTCCCTCCGCTCTATCCAGAGTTTCCAATTGCAACCTCCGTGCCCTTTCCCCTTTTGCCCTCCTCTTCACCTCCATCTGCCCTCCCTCCTCCCCAGAGACCCCAATCCCCTTCCCCTGACCTCCTTTTTCCCCTCTCTTTCTCTTCCCCTCAACGCCCCCCTTCTTCTTTACCTGACCCTCTCCTCCTTTCCGTCTCCACATGCCCTTTGCCTCTTTCCCTCCCTCCAGGGCCCACATCACCCATCCCTTGGCTTCGCTATCGCCCCCCCTCCCCGCCCTGTTCCCCCCAGCCCCTCCCCTGGCCCCCACATCTTTTGTCCCCCCCCCCCCCTCCCCACCCAGCCATCCCTACCCCCTTGATTTTCTCTCCAGTCTTGACTCATTTCCCCCTGCCCCCCTCCCCACCCTCCCCCCGTCCTGCTACCTTCCCCTCCCCACTTACCAATACAAAGGGCAATCCCTTCACAGCCACGGCATCTTTGATCGCAATGGGCAGGCCTGAACAATAAAGAAGAGTACCATTAGTATGATAGCCCCATCCATCATGATTGGCCAACCCAAGCTGCCCTGCAGCACTCCAAAGGGCACATTACGCAGGAGATACATTTTAGGATGTATGAGCGTTGGGGCAGGGCAACTTCTTAGTACTGACACGCAGAAGTCACAGTGTTCTTGCTGTATGCTATGTATAAAGCATAGACATTCAACATTTGATAACTAAGTTGTTTTGAGGTATCTAGCGCAGATCCATTCCTACGCAGTATCATGTGGACAGTGGGGAACCCCTTGCAACTTAAAACCCTGCTAACGTTTGCATTATGTTGCTCTATAGTAGAAGTAGACCAGACCTCCTCCAATCTGCTACCAGCAGCTCTCCCCTTTTGCAAAGGGCAGCAGCTGAGTGACAACATCTCATTTCACAGCTACTTTAGTGTAAATTCAAAGTTACTCCAGAGTTACTTTCCTGTCTATTTTCTGCAAGGCTAGCAAGGGATTGCCTGGGCTGTTTTGAAATCTTTGTATTGGCTTCAAAAAAACATAGTCGTCAGTATTGCCGTTCTCCTTTCTTTGCTGTAGCTGTAAAAGGAAGTTCTATTGAGGCGTGGTGGCTAGAAGTCGGTTACTAGTCAGTCCTATGGCTCTGTATTGCCGGACACTCCATGTAGCACAGTCCTGACACTAGACCTTACAATATACAGAATAAACGGAAGCACTAAGCTAGTTGTATGTCTAAGTAGCTGTAAACGCACAATAGTCCGCTCTGCCCATTGCAGCAGCTGAGACCATGGATTCGCAGCAGGAATTTGTTGCAGTGCATGGCTGGCTGAGAACAGAACAATTCGGAAATGGGTGTGATCGGGTGGGCAGTACTGCCGGTGACTGTGCAGATGCGGAGACGCCAAGATGTAAGAACCCAGATCGTGTCTACTCTGCTATGAAAGAGAAATTTTGAGGAAGATGAAGAGTATATGAGTAGGGTGCTTACCATGCTAAGATTTCCCCACCCTGCTTGGCCGCTTGTCGATGGTGCAGTACTGGTGAGGAAAAGGAGGAGCTCAGACCCAGACAATTTGCTGACTTTAGTGCCCTCACTGCACTGGCCCGTTTACTTACCATATAGGTATCCTCGTGGTGGGTTTGCTGGGTACCCTTGCTTCATAAGGTCAAGTGCTGCTCTCTTTGCATCATCCCAACATGTAATGGGCATGGCATTCACTGCACCGTCAGTGGCCTGGTAGGGGGCAGAAGGCAAGGGAGAGGCACGCGGAGGGAGCAGGGAGAGGAGGGTCCCAAAATGGGCCTGTCGACGGGGACTTGAAATAGGAGATATGGGTATCTGCCCTACCAGCTTCTGCAAGTGACGTGACTGCAGGAGCTTAACTTTTCTCGCCCTTCTTTGACTTCTTCTCCGAATTGAATGAATTAGGTCCGTTTATCAGCCTCTTCGATTGGGCGCCTAAAAGACCTAAGAATCAGTGCTGGGGTAGCAGTATGGGCAATGAACCTAAATGATAATGTGCTTTACCAACTGCATGACTAGGCGGAGGTTACTAGCAGGGGCCCAGGCTGGTTTGCAACAATCACCCCAAAGATCTCCATACCCGCACTGGCAAGCGCCTTGCAAGGTTGTGAGATGTGATTTATGACGCTGTGGGATGGGCTGTCTAGCAGAAAGCGTGAGGATGTTCATGCAGCTTCATTGAGGGGAGGTGTGGGGAGCCAATGGCCGGGGTGAAGGGGTGGGGACGGAGCATGGGGAAAGAGGGGGTGCTGCCAGCAGTCATTCACTAGTTGTACCTGCCTGCCTGCAAGGGCTGCACTATTGCATGAGACTGTGGGCAGGATGGCATCCTTGTGCACATTCCCTTACCTTCCACCTTGCCTCAGCTGCTTCTACGAGCTGTAAGGGAGTCACCTGAGCAGGACAGCGGGAGGTTCAACCACATTTACTGAACCTTTGCAGGAGCTTCTGTAAGATCGGATGAGCGTACACTGCCTTCCTTCAGCAGGGCCACTGCTTTCGTTGCGGGAAGACGGAAAAGCTCCTTATCCATGGTTCACGGCTGCTTGTTATGGGGGTTCTGGGAGGAGGGACATAAGGAGGGGCTCTTTGTTCACTGAAGGCCCCTGTCTGGACAAGCAGGGCGCATGGGCCGGTTTGCTCAACACCAGGTCGTCTTCATGAAGGATTGGACAGGTTAAGCCCGATTAACGTCAATGCCCGATATATTTGCTAAATAGTGGTACCGCCATGCGGTCTTATTGCTAATCTAGATCTTAGCATGTTAAGCAGATGTCGCAAACTGATCCTTTCAGTCAAGGATGGTGGAGGACCATTGAGCCAATAGCGGCATCCGCCAGTCTAAGGTGTTGCGAGTGTGACAAGTGCCCAGCTGCCATGTCATGTAGTGCCGGCGAGTGGCAATGATCGAGTATGACTAGCATATCGTGCAGCAGGAACAACATACCCCCATATTGAATAAATAGCGTAGGTTGGAAGCTTGCGTCGGTCGGGCTGCGTTGCAGGTGTAACGTGAGTAACGTGCGACTGGAGTGTGCAAGCCGACTCTTGTACCTATTTCTTCTCTCATGGTCACAGCCGGAGTACCAGCGACCATGAAACGCTTGACACCAATACAGTGCAGATATATCGATAAACGTTTTTACCGTTCTATGTTCCCAAGCATCAGCAAGTGACGAAGGAGTGACAACGAGTTACACCGGTAGAACGCCAGAATGCGACTTTAAGACGCTGCAGTGCACATGGAGCTGTCCAGCTTTGCGCACAGCTGCTTTATTACTGTATGAATGCACCCCAACCACAAAGCGCCGTTCCAACGGCTCATTCGTTGCTACCAAGCCTCGGCGATGGTCGACAAGCTCGTTTGAGCGGCAATCCTTAAACCGTCCTGGGCTAGCCATCTCAAGTACGCAATCTCCCTCCAGGAACCTTTCTGACACTTCTGCTACAACGTACCAACGAGCTTTTCCCGTTTACCGCTCACGAAATTCCAAGTGTCCTGCTGCCCTTCGGTGCCTGCCGTTCTGCAGTTGAGGCCCAAGTGTACTTATGTCTGCTGGACTAATGGAGTCAGTGTTTAGTTTACACGTCTGTAAACATGTTGTCACATTGCTGTAATGGGTGGCATCCTTTGTACTCTTTAGAGCCCGAGGATGGCGAAGCCATGGGCAAGCTCGGAAAAGTTAGGGTCATCAGCAGCTGCAGGCAGCCAGGGCGGCACGGGCCATGCAAGATGTGCAGATGCGCTACAGGCAGCACTGAAATCTGGAGGCCCCTGTGAACCCGGACTGCGGACCTCAACGATCGGGATCCTTTGTTTAGTCAGCCGTTCCCAAAATACGCACCTAAGGCATCCGTAATGCATATGGCTAAGCCAGTGCCTGAGCAAGTTTTGTGTCTGTCATGAGGCATGTTTCATGGTCAGCTGCGCGGCGCTACAGTTCGCCCCTGTGGCACAGACGGAGTGCTGGCCATGAGCAGAGCAGTGGTATGCGTACTATGCAAGCTGTAGTGCAGGTATATACATCCTATTTACAAGCAAGCAAACTCAGTTGTCGTTGCCTCTGGGGTGCTTAAGTCATGTTATAGCTGCAGAACATGATGCCTGCCCTGTTCTGGCACATCAGTCAGACAGCATGCAGCAGCAGATTCTGTAAGAATGGGCACCTAAAATTGATAGTGACTTTGCAGTATTGCATTACACCAACAGTAAGAACGGCTACTCCAAATGGTTAATAAAGGTAGTCTGTTAGCAAGGTGGCAGGGTACATATCTGGGCTCGGCAGACACCAGGAAAGGGCATGTAGCCATCAAGATTGTGATGGGTCAACTGGTCAGCACATGGCAAGTCGAAATGGGCTGGCCTGACATACATTGGCTAGCAAGGGATTTAGGGTGGGCTGGTGGCAGCCATTGTGTGAGTTTTGGACAGGAACTTGAGTATGCCGTTGGAGCCTAAGTTGGCTCCTTGTGGGTGGCGCTGCCCCCACCGGCGCCCCGCTTTGACGGGGCCATTTTGTAATTGTAATTGTAATTGTAATTGTAATTGTGATGTTGCAGACAGGCTCAGGATCAAATAAACTTGCAGCAAGAAAAACACCAAGGCCTAAACCACCCTACAGTTACAAAATGACAGTCTACACGTACCGGCTTCAGCCAGCAGCTGGAATGGATGAAGCCCTACATCAATGCAGTACACAACACAATAGAGTTAATGCACATTATTTGCATCCTTTGGCTGACACTTCATTGACATAAGCTGGATCAGTTCAGGCACCAGGCACCCATGCATGTTACAACAGATGCATTGTGGCATAAAGCAGATTAATGCCCGCATCAATCTGCATTACGCCACAATGCATTTTTTGTCACATGCTTGATATATCAAACATGAATGTTGAATGAAGACAAGAGAGATGCTAAATGTCACATGCCACACCTTCAAAATTCCTTTGATGTTTGTTGGCTCACTTCAACTTGAGCTGAAGCAGCGGCCTGAACCTCAGACCTCTCCTATCTACCGCAGTTATGCCACCTACATCAGATAGTCTACAATAAAGGTTATGCAACAGTGACTGGTCCATTGCTCACTTACAGGGCTGCATACAATGGCGCATAGGCGCATACATGGGAGGCACATACATATATGAGAAAGAGAGAGAACCTACGCAGAGAAGGAGGAAAATCCCTTCTTGCATACGTTACGGGAGTAGGCCCTACACATATATGTATATATAACAGGCAACCACAGTCCACCCCTTCAGCATACCCGCAGCTATACAGACCCACGAAGCCCGATGCATAGCCTGGGTTAAGGGAGGATAGAACCGTTGTGTATGCTCCATTAGTGGCACCAGCACAGGCACACACCACAACCAGCAGCAGCTGCACCAGCACGAGGGAACTACTCAACGAAGGAAGGAATTCCCTCCCTGTATACGGCAGTGAGGAGGTGGGCCTCTACCAGCAGCAGCAGCAGTGGCAGCAGTGCCAGCAGTGCAACTGGCTTACCCAACAGGACCACAGTTCAAGCAAACACATAAACTTGCTGATATGCCTCCCTGTGAAGGCGGAGAATGCTTCTGCCACGTCGTTTCGAATTCATCAAAGTGTAAAAGAAAGGAAGAATGCTTCATCACACAGAACTGCAGAGGTAGAGAAGCGCATGAGGGAGATGGGGTGCAGAAATTCTGGTGCTGATAATCACCTAACAAACAAATGGGCCTCCCAAAGGAGCATGGAGCCAGCCTAGGCTCCATAGGCAGGTATAACTAAATTCAGCCCAACAGAAGCAAGCAACTCATCAGTTACTCGTCCTGGTGTCACTAGTGCGTTGTAGCCCATGTCTTCCTTCCTGACAGGATCTTTTAAGGAATTTGACACCGTTATTCTAAAGGATCCAAATTCTTAAAGTTCCTGTAATGAAGGAAGGCATGGGCTCCACCATACTACTGCCCCATCTACCCCCCTACCACAACGGACAGAGAGTCACTCCAATGACCAAGGCATTCAAGAGCAAGTGGCAGACGTCCGATCCACACACTCCCAGTCACTCCGTAGCCTTGCGCTTACACACCTGCTTATGATATGGCCAATGTGCTGCTTGGCACTCCCGTCCACAATACTTGACCGCCCTACACCGAGTGCACCGCAACAGATTCACATCTGCTGCAGATTCCCTTGCTCGACAGGCTGCACACTCGTAACCACAAGCAGCAAACATCCTGCATGCAAGCTGGTGCACCACCCTGCAGCTCGTTGCCTCAGCATTCACATCCCCTACATACATCACCCGGCCGTTGCCTGCTGCTCCTACAGCAATAGACGCCAGTCCAGGGCGCAGATCCGGCCGAGGAAGCATGGAGTTGTTCTCAGATGCTGAATCCCTAACATACCAGGCTTCATTGTCTGGGACGTTGGAGAGATGGACTGCTTTGGCATTGATTTCTGCTGGGCAGACCCAGAGGGTGCTGCTAGCGACTTGGGTGGGAATGCAGCTGGTGCGGACGTATGTAGATTCCTGCCAGGTTTTGTTAAACATGCCTTTGTAGATGAAGGAGGTTTTTTCAGTGCAGAAGAGCACCAAGGTGGCACCTGTGAAGAACATGGGGGGGAAGGGGGAGGGGCCGAAGGAAAGGATGGGACCATATGTTGGGTACCAGGTGCTACTGGCCAACCTGCACTTATGTAAAACCCTCTGGCATAATGTAACGCGCGTGTAGATGATATTAAGCCTCTCTGGCCAGGGCAGCATGCAACAAGTCACAGAAGTGAATCAAAATGGTCCAGCCGCACCTCATGTATGATGAAACATGAGGAGGGGAGCTCACGGGCCAGATAAGGTATCTTGAAGGCCTTAAGGATCTTGATGGTCTGCATGCTGTGATGATGTCGTTTACAATGTATGACACGCTATGCTGCATATAGCCCAAAGAGAGCACCAACGTTTCTTTAATGACTTTTCTGGGAACGAAGCTATAGAGCTGGTGGGTCTGCAGGGGAATACTTTCCGAAAACATTCAAGAAGGATGGAGGAGCGCCAAAAAGGGTGTGCAAAGCATTCACAAGGAGTGGCTCTCAGGCTGCTCAGCATATGCAATGAATTGAGTTTGCTCAACACAAGAGGGAAGACAGGTGAAGCTGCTAATCACACCTTTCTCGGCGACTGCAGCTTGCAGGCTTGCATTAAACCGCTCCAGGCCAGCCTTATTCGCCCTGTACTTGCGCTCGTACATATACTTCCAGTCACCGCAGAAACCCGCCATTATGATCATCTGGAAAGCACTGCGATCCAATACTTCTGCGAGCTCTGCAGGGTTGTCCATTCTCCAACTGTACAAGTACTTGCTGGTCCCTGGCCATTGGTACTGGAAAAGTCCATTTATGTGAAACTCCACTCCACACAGGCTGAGATCGTCGATCACCAAGACACCATGTAGCTGCTGAGTGGGGGGATGGTCCCACTTTATGCGCATGAGCTGTTTTACATACTCGGTATGCTCCTTCTCCATCTTGATCAGGTTGCGAAGGAGGGGTACGTACAGCAGCTACTGCGAGCCGAGCAACATCAGGACAGTAGTAAATCTTGAAGCGTTATTGGGTGCCGGCTGTTTGGAAAGGCAATGCTGGACGTGTTTTGGAAGGAGGACGCAACTGGAGCATGTCTTCACGACTGGCGGCGGGGTGACCAGTGTCTGAATCTCCATTCGCCTTTCAGCCCAAAAGAGACGCAATGACATAGCTTAGATTTCAAATCCGCAATGACATAGCTTAGGCCAGCTGGTGTCCCTAAACTCCCTAAACTGCTGCACCCCTACTCCCCTAGTACCCATCCGTACTGATGTCCGTACAAGTTAGGGCTCATAGGAACCCCGCCCCACCGTCCTGCCAACTGCCAGCGGCGGTAGCCGGTCATTAGTTGACAGCATCGCACTTCCTATAGGGGTTGCTTGTAGCGGAGGAACAGCACAGACATTCTACATAGATCTGTGGTTTCCTGGCAGCGTTCATGCACTTCTCCTGGTGCATGTCCTCGATACTTCGTATCTTTACCTTTAGAAAAGCCAACCGAATCACACCATGGCGCGACCTGATGGACAGATATATGACGAGGAGGAAGATGCGGCATTCGTTGTGGATGGGGAGGCTTTAGATGGCGAAGTTTTGGATGATTTGGTAGGAGAAGGTGCCATGCGGCAGCCGATGCTGTCTTGGATCGCTCTTCTGCTCCTGATCAAATGTTAACCTGCCTTACGTTCTTACAGGCATGCACGAAGACGAATCCAGTGATGGCCCAGAAGAACCGTCCGCCAGTGGCAGCGACCATGCCATGCATGAAGAGGACTCCCTGCAGTCTTTTGAAGGACATACAGGTACATCCCGGACTGTCATGCAGCCGTCCTGCTACGTAAGTTCTTGATCTGACAGGAGTGTCTTTGCAGATGCCGTTCTTGCGGTTGCTTGGAGTCCTGCGCACAACGACGTAGTTGCTACCGGGGGAGTGGACGACAAAGCATTTCTGTGGAGGGTAAGTTGCTTGCGATATCTTTAGGAACCGAAAAACACAAGAAACCGGTTTGCCTGACAGTTTACAAGAATATCCTGGATGCAAGTGCCACTGATGAGCACGTGGTGTGAAGTTGCTCCTCGAGCTTCTACTAGTTGCTAAGCAACAGATGCTGATCTACCTCTGCCCCCTCTGCTCATCTGCTGAAATTATCCATGTCCTTGTCTGCAGGTTGGCCAGGATGCCCTAGAAGAGACAGCAGGCACCTTATCCACCTTTGAGCTGTCTGGTCACACAGATTCTGTGGTCGCGGTGGGGTTCAACTCGTCAGGTGGGTTTGCATTCTGCAGGCAACTGTACAGCCGCCAGGCATCGATTGGCTATTCGCCTATTGGCTGTATCGAATTGACAGGTGACATGTTGTAATGCTTGCATACAACCTTGAGTTGAGCACAAGCGATGTTCCCAGCAACTACATGAGCTTCGCAGGGGAACCGCATGTGTGAAAGCAGCTTTTTTGCATGTAGGGCCTGCTCAGCTAGCTGCAGCATTCTTGATGAATCTTTCTGCTGAATCACAAGGCTGAAAGCTTTAAAGGGTCGTTCTCCCCTCTTGGGACCCATCTGGAATTCATTTTTGTTCAGGAGTTTTTTTGGTTGCATGCCGAAGCCAACCCGTATCTTTTCTGTAACAGCTCGAGGTGGAGGGCCTTTCGCACTTCTTGCTATGGCATTTCATTGAATGTGATATTCAATTGGAATCAATAATTGCATGGGCCGTGCGATGTAACATCTTTTGACCATACTGCCTCCTTCACCCTGCACTTTGGTTATCATGCACTCCCCTTTCGGCACGCTCTTGTTACACAGTGTTTACTAAATATGTTCTTTGCCCCACACATACTCCTTTTTAGGTACTCTGCTGGCCACAGGCAGCTTAGACAGCACAGCACGCATCTGGTCTGTGTCAGATGGCAGGCTGGTTCAGCTGCTTGAAGGCCCTGGTGAGGGCCTGGAGTGGCTGACCTGGCACCCCAGGGGGGACGTGCTGCTGGCAGGGAGTGAAGACTTCACCATGTGGATGTGGCTCGCACAGAGCGGGAACTGCATGCAGGTGGGGGTCCAGGGAGTAGGTGTGTGGTGTGTACCCGTGTTGGTGGTCTGTTGGGTTAAGTGTTTAGAGGCGCGGGGGGGGGGGGGGCAAGCAAAGTAAGCAGCTTGTTAGTGGAGGGAGAGTTTGCTTGGCAGCATTGGGTTTGTGTTTGATGGAGCAGTAAGTATTGAAGCAGCTCAGCATCTGCTAGCACCTCTGGGACCTTCTGGCTGCACCTCCTCTCCTGCTTATGTCAGAGTGAGCTTCTTCATCTAGCTTCCTTGTAAATGCTTGGAGCTATGCAAGTTATGGCTGGAGATTCCTGGTAGTGTGCTTGGATTGTTCTGGTCAATCCTTCTGCAGTGAGACGAAACCACCAGGATTACAGCATTGTGACATGCTTCGTTACTGATGCTGTCCTTTGATGGTTCTGTAGGTGTTCACAGGTCACAGTGGCCCTGTTGCAGCAGGTGCTTTCACCCCAGATGGCAAGACCATCATCTCATGTGGTGGGGAGGGAGATGCTAGCTTATGCTGCTGGAATCCCAAGACAGGAGAATGCACCAGTACACTGCAAGGGCACACCTTCCATGCAGATGCCCTGACATGCATGGGGGTGCACAGGGAGGGGGCGCTGGTGATCACTGGGGCTCAAGATGGGAGTGTGAGGGTTAGTAACATCAGCAGCAACAGAGTCCTGGCCAGTCCAGAAGGTGAGGGGCGGATTGAGGAGGGGGGCGTGGCAGTGGGACAGGAAGGGAAAAGGCGGTGGGATGATATGCTGTGCTGGAGAGTACGTAGGTATAGAGGGGTAAGGTGGAGCAGAGGCAGGGTGGATGAGGATGAGAGGTCTGGATAGGGTGGAAGATGAGAGCGCTGACCAGGGATGCGGACACTGGTAGGTTGGGAGCAAAGAAGACATGTTATAGTGGTGTGAAGGCTGATAGGGTGATTGGCCAAACTATCAGCTGTGATGCTTGTGGCCCATGTGTGAGGGTGGTGGAGCCGTGGTCGGATGGGATTGGGAGTAGGCAAAAGGGGTGAACTAGGGTGTAACTGCCTGGGAGCAACCCGGGGAAATGCAATGAAGGGTCTGGAGGGAACAGTGGTGATGCACAGGGGGCGTGCACGGCATTTGTACACAGTGTAATGAAGTCTCCTTTTTGTTCTTGTGTAAGTTTGTGACTCGACTGACTCGAGAGACCACTTTCATAGTGTCTGGGTCAAAAGTTAGCTTGGTTATTCTGGTGCACTCTCAAGTATAACTCTTGCTGCTGCTGGTTGGTGGTGATGATGAACACGTACCATCAAATCCCGAGCTCACACCAGTGACGACTATTTCAGCCTTGTCTGAGCCAACCAGCAAAGCATTTTGATGGGCAGCCCATAGGAATGTGCTACGTTCAGCTGACTGTGGACAGGGTAATACATATTTGTCTTCGAAGGGGTTTAGTGGGTCTGTTAACATCATGTTGCATCGTTGGTTTTTTAATTTGCTGACTCAAAAGGGGGGGTTGCTGTGATGATCTCTACAAGTACCATCAAATGCTGAACTTTACATGTGGACTACTCGAACCTCGTCTGAGCACCCCTCAAACCTCACGCCAACATCTTTGTCATGACTCCAGTGTACCTGTGTCCACTTGGGTGTGCTATTGCCTGATCAGAATTTTGGGTCATGAAGCGGTGTTTAGAAGGTACTTCACTTGCTGATTACTGGTACCTCACAATGCAGTGAGGCCTTTGCGTTGTCCCCATTGACCCTAACCCCCTGCCAGCCTCAATAGCTGCTCGAAGTGATAGGGAGAGGGAGCTGTCTGCAGGCAGTCCTTCAAAGTGGCAAGTAAGCAAAGCTACATGCAGGGTGGGAGCTGCAATAGGGCTGATGCTGATGTGTTATCCCTCCCCATTTCCGTTGCTGCTGCTGACGTGTTATCCCATTGTATCCTCCTTGTTGCTGCCGACATGATTCCCTCTTCATTCTCCTTGTTGCTGCTGCTGCAATGCAGGTCACGAAGACTCTGTTGAAGCTGCAGGGTTTAGTGCCCATCAACAATTAGCTGCCACAGCAGGTGTTGATGGCAAGCTCAAAATCTGGGACACACATGCCTTCACTACTCGGGGCACATGTGAACATGACCAGCCTGTCACCCGACTAGCATGGCACCCGCAGCAGCCACTAGTGACTAGTGCCTGTTTAGATGGTGGGGTGCGGTTGTGGGACCTCAGGACCGCAGCGTGTGTTAAGACGTGGTGGGGACATAGGGAGGGGGTGCAGGATGTTGCGGTTAGCAGGGATGGGGGATATGTGCTGAGTGGATCAGACGATGGCACAGCACGGGTGTTTCAGATACAGCAGTGAGCATGGATCGGACTTGGGGTGTGGGAGGAGGGGTGGGGAGGCACTTACAGCTGCAGTTGAGTATCGTTGGCTGGTTCGTTCGTTTGTTGAATGAGCAGCAGAGATGTAGCTGAAAGAGAAGGAGGGTCGTGTGCTGCAGTTTGGAAGAGAGCTTCTGCTGAGAGAGCTCCTGCTGGCCGTCGTTGCAGTTGCAACTGCTGCTGTTGCTCTTGGGGTCTGAACAGGGATGGTGTTGCTGCTGGGTAGACCAGTCATGCTGCTGCTGTTGCAGCTGTAACTGCTGCTGATAATGGAATAGGGACGCTGCTGTTGCTGGTGATATGACTTCTGCTGCTGGGGATATTGACTTCACTGCTGCTGCTTTTGCTAGAAGTACTTCTGCTGCTGTTGATGGATGTCAGCTGTAGCTCCATGGAAGGCCCCCCGAAAGCTAATGGGAGGGGATGGGCACACACTACGATTACGAGTACAACATGGCACCTCAGAGGGGCCGCCCGTACAGAGCCAACCTAGGAAGGTACCAGAGTTGATGCAGCTAGGCAAGAGTGCACCTACAGAGAAGAAGACACATTGACAAGCTACAAACGTGGATGGGAACCACAGCAGTCACAGTGTTTGGCCGGATCACACTTAGGCCTCTGAGGGAACCCCGGAACCCGCTTCCTGGCGGTAGGACAGCCTCGCGGCAGCCTCAGCATCGGGCGATCACATAAGTTAGTGATACGCAGAGCCCAGGCAATCCCTGAATGACCCGAGTATCCAGGGACAACCGAATACTTCTTACCAGTGCCATAGCTGGCACTCATAGGTGAGAAGCGAGGGTGTGCGTGTAAGTGGGCCATGTAGCCAGCTACTAAACTCTGCGTACGGCAGCCACTGCTCAGTTCACAGTACGCGCGCCAGAAAAGAAGTCGACACAGTCGACCACGCTGGTGACCTGTGTCACTCGGCTTGGTGTGAAGACTGCATCAGTGCTCGTGCCCCTCCTGACAAAGGCTCTTATAGGCGTAAACGGAGCTCGGGATAACATGGTCGAGCATGTCATACCGGTATGCGCGGAGTTCTTCTCTAAGGCTTAGTACCGGCAGCAATGAGGGAAAACACGACACTTACCGCGTAGTCGCCTTTGCTCTGCCCTTACTTCGAGTCCGTAATTGATTCGTGCGGTAGTGTTGCAGGGCGTGAAGCTCTTGTCTGATCATCGAGTTCCGGTCAGGTTCTTTGGCCACGTCAACTCAGTTGGGCACCTTCGTTCTCAGCTGCTCTAGTTGAAACATTGTATTCCATGGAGAACTGGGGCTTGCCAGCTGCAAAGCTCATTCCCATAAACCAAGCTAAGTTGAAGCTGTTCCGTGGCAGAGGGGATATTGAGGATACAGCGCAAGTAGGTTTTCTCAATCTCGTCCTTTTGCATACAGTGCTGCGCCCACCCCACCTAGTTACAGGATGTGAACCCCTCTGCAGGGTCCCAACATTGGCAACTGCTCGTTCATCGCTTCGATCTCTGGTGCTGCGCACTTGCTGAGTAACGAGGAGGGACAAAACCAGGTTCCTGTCTTTGCTACTGGAGTTGAATACCAAGAAGGTGATTCCAGCAACGGGCAGGATGCAAAAGCTTCATCTGCACTTCCCGGAACCAATCTGCGTTCGCCTTTTGCTGCTAAGAAAAGAAGTATGGTGGTCTATCAGGGCCTTAGCTAGTCAAGGTACTAAGGCCTGGAAGCACTGTACTATGAGTGGCACATGCAAAAAGGATGTTCGTACTATATCAAAGGGCCTGTCCTCCTGAAATCATGGCCTTACCCTAAGATTTGTTACGGTGCAAACCAGGTGTGATTATGGCGATTTGATAACAAGTAGCAAAAAATAGGAGCGAACTAAGGCCAAACCACTGCGTCTGCAGAAAATGGTTCTGTGATGCTCCAAAATGTATGCTCTTGAGGGAGCATGACACCTCTGACGCTTACCTCCTTCATGTCCTTATATTGGTGTGAGCCCTGATCATTCAGAGCCATGTTTCACTTTGTGTCATCTTGTCATCGTGGTGGCAGGCGCGCCCGTGCCTGTAACACTGTGGTACCCGTACAGGAAGTGCTTCGTCATCATTCAGGTCCCGGACCTCTTCCCTGTGACTGAGACATACACACACAGGTTTGCATGTCCCAAGAGTAAGTAGGTGTCTTTGTACGGACGTTTGGTATGGGTCCTTGCCTAGGCATTCCTTCATCATGTACAGCATGTTGAGCAGGGTACTTGGGGTTGCATAGGAAAGGGTTAAACATAGGCATCCCCTAACCACCGTCGGAAGACATGTGGGTGTCAACAGGAAGGTTATGTGCCGCCATTGGACATTTGCAGCACTGTCTTTCACTGTTTACTGCAGATGGTGTTGCCTGGGTGCTTTTCCTTGAAAAGGCATTTGCGCAACTATTTGGGAACTACTGCAAGCTTCAGAACCGGGACCCGTACCTTCCTCTGCAGTGCCTTACAGGTGAGATGGAGCTGCTGCCACTGGTTCCACTGGACCCTGATGCCCTTGGCATTCTGTTTAAAGACCCCATGTGTGATTGTGGAAGAGCTTTTCCAAGCTCAATCGTGCGTGGCATAAGCACGCAACATTATTTGACATTGTTGGAGGCTTAGAGAAAGGGATTATTGCGCATATGGCAGCAGTTTTGGAGGTATGCATGAATGCAGCAACACCCCCAAACCCTTCACCTTTAATGTTCTTTGGGTCTTCTAATCAAGGGGCGCACCGCAACGGTGGCTTCAGCATCAGATGAGTATATGCAATTGACCAATGCCAGGGTTCTGTAGGTTTATGTGGACATCTATGAAAAAGGTTAACCACCCTAGCAACCAGTAAGTGCCAGTAAGTAGTGTAGGCAGCTCTCGTATTGAACAACCAACCACCCTAGCCACTCATAACTGCCAGTGAGTGTAAGATCTTTGGTTGGATCAAGGTTCCCTGTTCAAGCCCAAAGAATGGCCCTTCTGGCATCCTTGGTCAGATGGCAGTGACATGCATTTCAAATGGCATCCTGCCTTCACAACAGATTTATGTATCTTAAACCAGTACCCAAATCCAGATAACCCACAACCTGACAACTGTATCCATGGTACAGCAAAAGTGACCCTGACATTCTCTAGGTCTCCTTGTGGCCCACCAGCGCCAATATGATGTTAGGTGTCAAGAGGAGATTCACTGAGCCAGATTCTCGTTGCGTACATGCCTTCCTGCAAGGTTGCGAGTACATCGACATCCTGTGCCAGTGTGGCAGTGCAGCGGGATCCAGCGAGGCAGTCTTCTTGCCTTATAGACCTCATCCGGATCAACAGTGTGAGGGCAACGAGCGCTTCCTGCAAGTCCGCAGGCCCGCACAAGATAGCGGTGACCCCACATCTGGACAGGTTGCTGAGGACCTCTGCCTTGGGTTGAATGAAATCTGGAAGGTGAGAAGTGACCAGCTGCAAGGTGAACCAGAGCATGCGTATCTGACTGTGCTGAACGTCTGATGGTTATCATATAGTCATGACTATAAAAGGCGGAATCAAGGAGAGCTAGATGGGATGACATCTACTTCACAAGGCAGTGCAGAGCTAGCACTTCAAGCCTTCTCTAAGGTGTTCTTACTGTGGCTTACCCAGATTAAGCCCAGTTGTTGTCCAGAAACAAAAATTAACACACTTGCTCACGAATTGGGAGGGATAATTTGTGATGACACTGGGAGTCAAGAAATTTAGGGCATCCCGAGGTGGAGTCAAGCGCATCGTTCCCACCTTTGATAATCCTGGGAAGCGAGATGAGTAGTTAGGCGCAATCACACTGATGCCCTCCCCTCCTCCCTCTCCCGTTCTGATGTGGGGTTAATGTGGTCAAAGGGGGCACCCAGCACCACCGGAAGACATCCGTTTTCCGGTCAAGCACTTCTGGGACACAACATTGGCCTCCAAGCTCTGAAACCAAAGGAGAGTGCCTGCGCAAGCACAACAGCACATGCGTTACGAGATTGGTATTGTTGCTAGAATCTCTTGGTATTGTTGCTTCCTTATTGCCCCATGCCTACCGTCACACGTTGAGCAGACTTTATTGTCATCAGTCCTGCTCTTGCAATACACTCTGGAGGCTGGTTGCAATGCAACTCCCCAAAGGTGCACCCCAGCTGCCAGCTAACTGTGACTGTGCGATGGGATGTTGGAAGCGTAGAAGCCGTTGCTGCATGTTCGTTACTGTGTCATCGCCTGTTACTGGTGAGCAGGGGTAGCAGTGTTGACTCTGTAGTTGCCGCCAGTCTAGGCTATGGGCTTTACCATTTGCCAACAGGGCTCCACAAAGGGGGAATGTGATTGGGGCGTTTGTGTGATCACTTAAACCCAGGGATGCTTTCCACAATAGCACGCTGGACAGCAGCACACTGTCTCTTTGCCTTGCTTTCTCTCTCTGTGTTCTTCATCTTTCTCTCTCCCTAATTGCATACCTCTACCTCTTTACCTTCTGCACCAGGTATTGTGTTATGCAAAGGCGCATGAGGAGATCATTGTCTGTTGCACGGACCATGATTACATGGATGACGACAGGGACTTCCAGGGGCTGGTCCCTGGGCATGTGTACACCTTGATTCAGGTAACAGCCTTGTTAGAATTGCTGCTGCTCTCTGTTCCAAGTGATTGGGCGTTATCCACCACATTACTTGCATGCTTGTTTACCAGAGGCAGCTTTACAAAGGCTTTGAGACTGTATGGGCGTCATGAAGGGAGTCCCTTCGGTGGGCAGCCTGTCCGCAGCAGGATGCATTGCTATTTAGTTTTCGCAAGTCAGTTTGAACTGTTTGCTATGTTCCTGCACTGTAAGTGAGATGCGGCATTGCATGCAGCTAGTGAACCTGACTACAGGTCCTCAACATATGCGTAAACAGCGCTTGTCCTTAAACCTAGTAGCATTACTGTGACAGGACATTACTCGATCATGCATGGAGAGCAGATTACAAAAAGCGGAAGGCACGTCTTTGCACCAGAAGCTGGAGGATTACACTGTATCTTGGTACCGACTCCTGCACAATGACCATGTGCAAGTCCCGATTGGGGGAGGACTGGAGGGGTGATGGGTGGGTTAGGTGTTGTCAGAGCTGGCAAGCTTAAATGAGGCAGCGTCCATTGGTCTGGTTAGTTTGAGGAAGCGTCCGATAAGCTACCATGCTAGTTCTCGCACTAAAACATATCTCCACTGCGGTCCTAGAAAGTCCTTTGATGGGCATGTTGTGCACTATGAGCATTGCTCAGTGATTGAAATGTTTGTGCATCAATTGCACGATTATGCTTCAATCACACGATTTTAGGGCTGCCATGGCATGACATAGATGCTGGCAAGAAACATGAATTCTATGCCAGCTATTGGAACAAATGCAGTGTCCTTCTGCAGTGGCAGTCTCTGTGAGGGGAGGCCATCTGATAGATGTCAGGACCCAATGTATCCGATTCCCACATGGTGGGATGAGGTGTGTGTATGCAGGTACTCACTTTGTTGTTAGCTCCTTCTTCATTTTGCTGCCAATGGGCGATACGTGGTGCTGTGCTTTCAGGTCCTAGAGGTTACTCTCCCTACGTGCAGGGACCCCATGCGGCTGCTACAGCTGCGTAACCCCCATGGCCATGGGGAGTGGCAGGGGACGTTCTCAAAAGCGGACTTGAAGTTGCGCTGGCGTGATGTCATTAAGTTAATAAACATTGACAAGTTGCAGCAGCCTATGGAGTTTACGGACAATGGAACCTTCTTCATCTCCTTTGATGACTTTGTGAAGTAAGTGCTCAGACAGCAGTGCCGCCACTTATGTAGGTGCGACCACGCTCGGTTGCTCTCGCTCAGTGCTCAGGGGGTCCAAGCTCGAGGCGATACTGTGGATTGATGTGCTGGATAAGCAGTGTGGCGCCGAGAGTCTAGTAGTTCCTGCCAAGGGGAGTCATGCGTGTAGCACACTTGCCTTGCCTGGATGGAGACCTCGTGAGTAATCAGAAAGGACTGGGCTATTTTACAATTGAAGGCACATCAGTATTAGGTACATGTAAGCAGTGCATTAAGCCACTTTGGATTGCAATTAGAAAAACCACTGCAATGCAGTTGGGGGCAAGTTGCTATGTTGATATTGCTAATACAAGTCTTGGTGCCGGTTGCAAGTGTTACCGTACAGACATCTTGGCTGAAGTAGCTCAATTTAATCTCAAGCTACTGATCTGTTACACCCCCTTCACTTCCTTCCTGGGAACTTGCCAAAAGACTGATTGTTGTTGCTTAGCTTCCGCAAACACTGTTCCACCCCACCAGGGCAGAATTAATGTATGCAGTGGGCCCGATAGCATTATGCAGCTGGAGTAGCACCCTTCATACAATGCAAATGCTGCCAAGCTGTCGTTTTAGCTGAAGCATTCAAGGACAAGAACAAGAATAATAGGATGTGACACTTGTTGCTGCTAAGCAGGTACTTTTGCCAGATCTGCATCTGCAACGTCCACCGTCGGGAGTGTTGTGTGCCGGCGGCAAGCACACAGAACGGTTGGTACTGTGGGGCAGTTGTGCTGGATGAATTGGAAGTTGAGCGTGAAGGGTACATGGCACCCTTGGGGAGGTGTGCAAGGCCTCAGTGGAACAGGAATGGGAGCAGGCTGGGCACCATGGCTTACCGGCCTCGCCGACCAGGTGCTCTGCCAGGGCTGGGAACCGCAGCGGCGGCAGCAGAAGGAGTGGTGGGAGAGGGAAGAGACGACAACGATTTATGTCCAATGAGAATAATAGGTGAGTGGATAGTAATTTCCATGCAGAGGTGGCTCTGCAAGCAGGCGGGGTGGGCCATTCATGTACTTGGATGATCAGCCTGGTTGCAGATGGGGATTGTGGGGCTAGAAAGGTGGGGCCAGCATTTCTCTGGTTTCTTGATTGGCTGTGGACATGACGATGTGCACGCGCCCTATGCGCTTGGGCCCGTGGGCCAGTTCAAGTATGCTGCTGCTTACGGCGGTGCTAATGTGAAGTAGCTGCCCAGGTCGGTATTCTAAGTGATTACACTAGATTGTGTAGACTGTGGAGGACAGTACAGATGTTGCTTGTCCGTAGGCCTATTGCTTGTGGAGTACACCGCTCAATGGCGAAGCGCACATATCAGAATGCATGATGCATCACTTGCAGGAGATTGCAACTTAAACATCTCTCTGCATCGAGCTGCTGCCTGTTGTCTAATCGGCTTCACGGTGTCATGCTGTTGGAGTGAAGTTCTTCAGTCTCTCCGCAATCTATGCACCGCTGATGTTGTTTCCTTCCACTGTTGTCGCAGAGGCAGAGCACATTGGCGGCACCCTTCACTTTGCAGCCAGCATGTCACAGAGCACCCGTGATGTAGCACGCAACCATAAGGTTCCTGACCACCATCTGGATCTGCTATGTGAGCTGAATGAGATAGAAGATCCAAGCAGAGACCTCCGCCTTTACCGCAAGAATATCATCCTGCTGCCGCCAGTGGATATCTTGAAGAGCCCCCACAGCTACTGCTTGATGCGGAAGGGGGAGACCTTGCGGGAGGTCTTGGTCAGGCAGGGACTTCCCTCCAGCTGGGATGCTGTCAGCGTTGATGTCATGTCGGTGCCAAGCAGGTCTCCTCCGGGAATGCTGATGGCTGGGAATGTTAACGATTGGTGGGGGTTGTTCATGCAATGTAACCCTGGGGCTAATTGGGCGGCAGGGCAGCGGGTATTGGACATGCAGCAGGAGCAGGGGGTCCTGTATGTGCTGCTCCCAAGACTTGAGGCTGGTGTCACCTTACAGGGTCCAGAGTGTGACTGCGGGAAGGAGCAGAGTGACTCAGCTGGTGGTCCCCGTGCTGAAGTTGTGGCAGGTGCTTCGGTTGGAGCTGTTGACGGATGTGCTGATGCCACAGCTGGAGGTGGAGCAGCAGCCAGCATGGCTGTGCAGTTGTCTAGCGGGCTGAGCATGGTAAGGATGTGGGGTATGTATGGAGGAGCACTTAAACAGCTCTGACATGGTAAGGTGAACGGCGGTCTATGGCTTCGTTGGCAGATAGAAGACAGTGCTACTCCCACTAGCTGTATGCTTCAAGGAACAGGGAGCATAGTGACTGGTAATGGTTCTGGCATGGGACTTCCTGGAACAATGACAAGCATTCTAGACAGAACCTTCACAGACATGATGCTATGTAACATACCGGCATATCGTATTTGCTGACGAGTAGTGCACTGTCAACAAGCCACTAGGCAGTGCACTTCACATGAAATATGTCTGCAAGTCCTGCTAGCATGCGAGCCAATTCCTCTGTTCATGTTGTAATGACAAGGAAGGCAATAATCTCTCTCTATGAGCTCATCAGCCTATTAGGGCTCTTACTGAGAGCAATCAGCAAGACTAGAACCTCTCCACATTTTTACACCAAGCGTAAAGTCGAATCAAGGTTGTTCTCTAGTTGGGGCAGGAGAAGAGTGGGGGGTGGGGGTATGAAACAGGCTTGCCTTCTTTTGGAATCTTGTGGGTATAGCATGCGATGGAGCAACGTGCCTATATTGCTCTCTTGATGTCGATCGTAGGCTATATGCCATTCCAAAGCTTGAGTCCCAAAACACCGCCGTTTAGTGAGCTAAACTACCGCCTGCAGGCTCCAGAGGCTCATGAAAGGCCTTGGAAAGTACTGATTAATATGAATCCGGTGCAAGAGAGCTGCACCAATGCATTGCCTTTCTTGCTACCAGGCAGCACTGCCCAGTCACCCTGCCTTCCTTACAACAATGGCATCAGTGAATTTGGGCTGTTTTACGTGATCAAATGCACATGTACGTCAATATCAAACAGGTGACATGATCTGATTCCGTGTAAGAGCTGCATGCATGCTGGTCAGCATCTTTCGGTGGTATATTGAATGTTAGTTGCATGTTGCTTCCCTTCTTCTTAGGGTGGCTCCGAGGGGGCTGAAATGGCTGTGACACCAAGCCAACCTCTCGCCCTTGCCTCACCAGCCGGTGAAACTATCCCTCATGTTGATTTGCATCTGATGCTGGAGGGTGGCCTTGGCCGAGAGATGGTTGAAGCTGAAGATGCTGTGAAAGCTGCGGAGGAAGTGGAGCAGCAATGGCTCGCTGTGGCTGTGGCTTCTGATTTTGAAGGACTCTGCTTGTGATTGGTGCCCCTGGTTGCCAGGTAGGCGACTGCTAACGCAGCTCGAATGTAACTCGCCTGCCCGTCCGGTTCATGGTGATGCTGTCGCGATTGGATTGGTGATACTGGTGCTGCGTCCGTACCTGCCTGCTCATGATGAGAGGATCGCCTCTGGGTGGAATGGGCCAGCAGCAACCAGCTTTGCTTCTGCACTGATGCAATCCGCAGCTGATGAAAGGAGCCTGATTGTGGTTTTGGGTTTAGGGTGCCTAACCTTACATCCTAGACCCTAAACTAGTTATGTGTTATTATTACATTTCATGATATGCCATAGCAATAAGTGCCATAGGCCCCGCACCTCAAGCTGTCACAAAGGACAGCGAGGTGGAACAGAATACGGGTAAACTTCGGCATGTATGACAACATATGCCTAGACATGAGGTCCAGCAGTTAGGTCAAAATCACCCAAAACCTCCACTGCCCCAATGGGGGTAAGAGCCTCCCTCCTACTTAAGAAAGCAAGGAGGGCTTGTAAGCCCAGGTGCAAGCAATAGTTGGTAACAAACCCCATTGGTTGGACCTCACGCCACATCAGAAGGGTGAGCAACAGCATTCCTAACCTTCCAAGCAGCTGCAACATATTTAGCTATACACTTAAATGCATGCTTGAAAGGGCCATATACTAAGCCAGATTCCTCATCAACATCTACACCCCAGAACTCTTCATTAAGCATGCTATGCAGCTTCTCCTCGTCAGATTTGCCATCTAAGATCTGACATTTTGCAGTTATGTGTTATGTGTTATTAGCCTATCATGCAGATGGGAAACTTGAGCGTGATGGGTGTGGTAGTGGTGGGTGTGTGGAGCTGTTGTCTGTTCTGCTGTATGCAGATGATATGGTGTTGCTAAGTCCCAGCAGGGAGGAGTTGGTGGTCATGCTGCAGGTGATGGACAAGGTTGCTGCTAGTCTTGGGTTGCGCATCAATGCAAGCAAGACTGAGATCCTGTCCATTGACAAGGATTGGAAGGAGGGGGATGTGCCAGTGCAGCAAGGACCAGAGGTGGTTATCAGTGAGGGTGTGGTAAAAGAGGTGTCACAGTTCAAGTACTTGGGAAGTGTGCTTGTGACTGATGGCAGGTTGGATGTGGAGTTGAATATCAGGAGGGGTAAGGCTGTGGGGAGGTTTAAGCAGTTTGAAAAGATGTGGGGTACCAAGCATCTGTCATTGGCTACGAAGGTGAAGTGTTACAAGGCATATGTGTTGCCAATTCTGCTGTTCGGGAGTGAGTGTTGGTCCCTGACCAAAGTGCAATCGCAAAAGCTTGAGCGGGTGCACTCTAGCTGCCTTAGGAGCATCCTGGGGGTCAGGCTGTCAGATCGGCACACCAATGAGCATATCAGGAAATCATGTGGGGTAGCCACCTTGTCAGCATACATCACAGCAAATAGGCTGAGGTGGCTGGGGCATGTGGGCCGCATGGAGGAGGGCAGGTTGCCGCATATTGCGTTGTTCTCTTCATTACATGGTGACATGACGAGGCCAGTGGGTAGGCCTCGCCATACCTGGGAGAAATGCGTGTGTGCAGATCTGAAGGTGCTTGGTCAAGATGAGGGGAGCTGGGAGGCTTCATGTCAGATTAAGAGTGCTTGGAGGAAGAGGTTGTGGGATCTTACGCACCCTTGGGAAAGCCAACGGTTAGTGAGGTGTAGAAGGCGCACTAAGCAAGCTATTGATAAGCATGTGGAGCGCTATGTGGTGCCTTTCAGTGGCTGGGAGGATGGTGGTTCACCAGTACCTAGGTGGTGGGAGCCACCTCCAGCCCCTACTAGGGTGGTGCTTGATCCTGCTGCCTCCCCGCCACCCATGTGTGATGGAAGTGGAGCAGGTTTTGGGTTTTAGTGGTGGTGTTTGTTTCCCCTTGGTGTGCACGCCGTTGCATCTAGCCTCAGCTTGTGTGTGGCAAATCCACCATCGGTTGTGTGGCTTCGTGATTGTGATCAGGAGCCTTGTGTTTGTGGCCTAGGTTTGTTTGGCCATTGGCATTGCTGGTCTTGCGTTTTGATTGATTGATTGTGTTATGTGTGTTATGTGTGTGTTATGTGTTATGTGTTAGTTGGTGATTGAGAGTGATGCGACACTTAAATTTGATACTGGCTTCATGTAGGCCTCGCAGCATATCAGAGACTCTCGAAGCACATTGGTAGCAGGCTTCATGGAGGGCTGCTTGATGCTTGTAATTGAAGTGCGAAGGTGTGGCTTATAAAGTGAGGGTCATGTGGTGGTGCAGGAGGCTGTGCTGAAGGATGGTTGTGTTGCCCTCCTGCTATGAGCAGACGGGTTGTGGATGTTGACACAGGAGACAGGGTGACATGGGATTGTCACGTGCCCATATGTAGTCAGGTTTTGACAGTGCACACTATTTGTTTCTTTATTTTTCAAATCCGGGGGGAGTGCATTGGGAAGTGGTTGATCAGACAGGAAAGTGGAGTGAAGGAGCTCCTGGGGAAACAGGGAATAAATCGCCCTTTTGCAAGGCCAGACGTCCTTCTCAAGTGCTTGTCCAATTGATCTGATGACTGTGCGTGATGCGCAGCACGGGGTTAGCTTTGAGCAAGGCATTAAACTGCTTGGCTTGCTGCTGACTGGGTCCACTGGTCAGCACACGGCGAGTCGTAATGGGCTGGCCTGACATACATTGGCTAGCAAGGGATCCAGGGTGGGGTGGTGGCAGCCACTGGGCTATATGCTTTGACAACCTGATGATTAGCCTCTTCAGACAGCTGTGCGATACGTTGTGTCCCGTGGTGCGCAGCAGCAGCTTGCCTATACAGGGGGGTTAGCTGCTGCTGCTGCCTCTGCCTGCACTCGATAGGAGCGTTGCCTTGACTTTTGAGGGATTGATTCGGCCACATTCCATGTTGGTTCTTTCTGGTTGCATCTATCCCTCTGTGGTTGAGTCTTTTGCATGGTTCTTGTACATCTCCAGCCCGTGGTAAGCGCATAGGCTGCCATGCCATTGCAACCGATGGAGGACTGGGTGGTGTCCTTGACCATGGGCTCTGTTTCGATAGGAGTGTTGCCTTGACTTTTGAGGGATTGATTCGGCCGCATTTCATGTTGGTTGGGTCTGGTTGCATACATCCCTCTGTGGTTGTCCTTTACATGGTTCTTGCACATCTTCAGCCCGTGGTAAGCGTCATAGACTGCCATGCCATTGCAACCAATGGAGGAGTGGGTGCTGTTCTTGATCATGGGCTCTGTCTTGGCTGGATACATGCCACTTTGGCTGACACGATTCATGCCTACAGTCGCACAAAGGCAAAAGCTGTGGGAGAAGCTGACTTCTGACCCTGATGTTGCTGCAAAATGTCAGATATTGGAGAGCAAATCTGATGAGGAGAAGCTGCATAGCATGCTTAATGAAGAGTTCTGGGTTGTAGACGTCGATGAGGAGTCTGGCTTAGTATATGGCCCTTTCAAGCATGCATTTAAGTGTATAGCTAAATATGTTTCAGATGCTTGGAAGATTAGAAATGCTTATGCTCACCCTTCTGATGTGGCGTGAGGTCCAACCAATGGGGTTTGTTACCAACTATTGCTTGCACCCGGGCTTACAATCCCTCCTTGCTTTCTTAAGCAGGAGGGAGGCTCTTACCCCCATTGGGGCAGCGGAGGTTTTGGGTGATTTTGACCTAGCTGCTGGACCTCATGTCTAGGCATATGTTGTCATACATGTCGAAGTGTACCCGTATTCTGTTCCACCTCGTTGTTCTTTGTGAAAGCTTGAGGTGCGGGGCCTATGGCACTTATTGCTATGGCATATCATGAAATGTAATAATAATAATAATAATAATAATACATGTTTCGGTATCAGTACTGCGTGGTTCGGATGTCTGGAAGCCATTGTGTTTAGTTGGATCCATCCAATGGTGTGTTTGGTCGTTTCGACCTAGCAGCTCTTTGCGGTTGCCACACCCTAAAATTTTGTTATGTTTGTTGTTATGTCTTTGGATGGGTGAGTGTGGCTGAAGTGAGGGGGTGCTGTGTTGGACTTATGACATGTAACCACAACATAGGATGTAACACAACATCTTCTGATTGCTTTCTGTAAGGAGACATTTCAAACGTGGATTGGTACGCGTACACTGTATGACGTTATGACCTGTCTTATGTGTCCACTACGATCTAAACAGTAACTAGTGCGGGCTCGTGTCGATGCGGGCTGTCAGCCCGTTTGAGTAGCATGACCAGTATTGGGTTGACAGAGCAACAAAGTGTATGAGCATCAGTGCCATGAGAGAATAACGGCGTAATTTCTGGCTGAGTAGGCCCTTCCGAGTACCGCTGCCTCCGTCGCCCGCTTAGCCGTAAGTGCCCAGTCGGTTGAGGTGCCCCACGGCCAGCGTGCTTCCGGACTTCACCACGACCACGACCACCGGGGGCTTTGCGCACACGCTTGTACGTGCGCGGCCCATGACCAGCAGTCCGTACCATTATATTCTGACAGGTGCGTACTTACCCGCAGCAGAATCGAGCATTCAGTCCGCCAACACCACTAGTCGACAACAGTGCAAGTTCCTTTCTTAGAAGCGTCAATACCGTGGATTGAAACCTATATTACCAGAAGTCAAATATTGAAGCAATTTTTCTTTAAAATCTATACACACATCATACACATCCACAGCGCACGATGCAGCAGAGCGAGATAGGGAATGAAGGGAGGGCTTCCCATCCGACCTGGAGAGGGCTTTTGCTTACGCAGAAAAGAGAAGTACCCTCCCTGATACCCAGGAAACACCCCGTGAATCTTTGTTGCACTGCCACACACTCCAGCATCTGATGAACCCTACATACAGCTACCTGACAGAACAGTCACTTACACCCATACAGCATACCCGATCGATGTTGTATGGTAGTTCACTTCAGTTGGAACATACCATGCATCCGAATTCGGCTCACACCTTGTGCTACTTCCATACATTAGAACGAGCAGTACACACATTCACTAGAGCTCCACAAACCACACACCTGCTAAAGTCCACAAGACCAAGCCATATGCAGGTTAATCTATCTCATATCATGCACGAATGCTTCACTTGGTGCAGTTATAGCCGGATGGATGCACACCAAGCCACAATCGTTGGCGACACATACTGCTGCTCAGGAGATCAGGCCCTGGCAACTCTCCATCTCAGAAACATCTATCCTTACCCAAAATACCTGCCCTCCCACATACACGTGCTGTGGCCATGCTCCAACATCCCCACGACCTGCTTGCAACCCCATGTTCAGTGTTGCATCAGCTTAGACTGCAATAGCGCCTGCCCGCCGTTAGCAAAAGCCTCCCCAGCCAGTACTCCCTACAACAGTAGCTTCGTCACTTTTCATCGACTGCTCCACTACTCAACTTTTCTCCCTGATAACACACGGTCAAGCTAATCATAGTGACGATGCCCTTCTTGCACTCTATTGGCCATAGCCGCACGAGACACCCGTTTAACCAGCCCCCCATTTCCCCACCCTGCACATCCAATACCACGCCTTCTTGCACTGCTCACTTCCTACACTCTGCTCCACCCGCCCAACTGATGTGCCAGTATTTCAAAAAAACCAACAGCACTTGAAACATTGTGTCTCTGTTGCGACTCTGTGCATCATGCACCCTCCTTGAAGTTTCCACACCTGCTTTGCCATCACCACTAGTACTTCCCATGAAGTCCAATTCCTACCTCTGCTCACTGCACCTACAACTGACGACCTTTCACCCCTCTTCTGCCCTTTGAACCAATATACATCTTCAACCCTTACACCCCACACAAATCATTCCTCAAAACCACCCGCTGCTTCCCCTTCTGTTCCTCCTTTTCAAGGTACTTTAGTAGCTTCCTTGACTCTGAACACAAAGTCAGGCACCTTCTCCTTGGCCACCAAGCTCTCCTGCACCTCCATCCACTCAATCACACTGTCCTTGCTGATGGCCAGAGCCTCCTTCAGTGCCCCAGGCTCATGCACCAGCTGCTCCACATCCAGCACCTTATCTCCCTTCTCTGCTGCTTCACACACAGCCTTGAAGCTGTCCACCAAGCTGGCATAGCTGGGCTCACCTGCAGCGCAACACACAGCACATGCAATCTGGTTAGTTGAATCACTTTTGTAAAGCAACAGGGTCTTTACACACTACTCCAAAAAGCAGCAGTGGCCTTGGCCATAATATCTTAAAGACAATCAGCTAGCCCTTGCCATCCTGAAGGAAGTCCCTAAGCAGCTGGCCAGCATCTCTGTCTTTGCCAATTCCTGTAGGCTTCAGTGATACACTAAGCAGCTCTCTAGCAATGAACCTGGATTCTCACTCCTTTTCCGCAAGACTTGGCTGCTGGCCAGCATTCATGGAGCAGCAGTATTCTAACTCACAGTTTGTTATGAAAAGCACCGCATTTTATGAAGGGCCTAACAAGCCTTTTTAAACCCAAACAGACACATTAGAGCTATCCACGGAGTCTGGACCTAAGCTAGGTCTATGCCGGTGACCTAGCCTAGTAAACACCGGTACAGACTCAGCACAAAGCACTATTGGAATGAGACTTGCATTGCATGCTGCCCCAAACAGCCCCTGCACAAGATCCTCCCCTCAAGAATAGTAGCACCGCACAATTGGGCAAGCATGAAGGTCTGCTACAGAGAACTATAGAGAAAAGCATTGCAAGAACGATAGCCTACACCGTACTACGCTGAAGCTGCCTTTTCAACATCACCCCCCTCATCCCCAACATGCTTGTATGACACCAGCCACCAGGCCACTTTTCTCAGAATGACTCAAGGCTTATAAAGCAAGCCTGGTGCTACACACATACAGCAAACATCACTTCTCGACTGCAAGCAAACACTACATTGTCCCTGCCTCCAATGACTTGTACCCAGACCAGTATTCCGCTCACCTGCTGCAGCTGCCAGGGAGGGTGTGCCATCACCATTGGCTCCAGCACCAGCCTTGGACCATTCATGCCAGCGGCGCCGCATCTTCTCCTCTCCTGTGAGGGCATAACTGCCACGCTGGACACCATATGGCATCATGCCACGCTTCTTGTAAGGAGCATCCTGTGGGAAAAGCAGGCGCAGAGGACAAAGACTTTCAGCCAGTGTCCCACAACTTCCCTCCTGCTGTGCTGTACATCTCCCTAAACCCTGAGCCTAAGCCTTAGATCCTTCTCTGCAATGAAGTGGGTCCAAGATCAGCCTGGTAGGGGTCACGTTACGCCATCTTACACACTGGGCACATGTGCCCATGAAGCGAAAAGGCTTCTGAGCGGAACAGAGCACACCAACTAGCAAACAACAGCAGCCACAAGCAGGACTTGGATACACAGCTCAATGCATGGCCTCAACTGGCTCACTAGGCATATGCAGGACAATTGTACCAGGCTCAACAGGTTAGGTCTGGAAGCTACCGCTCATGCAAAACAGCATACTATGAATTGAGACTACAAGCAGTACCTCTATGCTGCTAAAACGGGCGGCCTACTAAAATCCTGCCCACTGTGTGATGACAGTTCTACAGACTGTATACACATAACACATTAGTGCTGCCTAATAATGTGCCTGGCTGGAACCCACCTTGTAGAAGTCGATGATCTCATACAGTGCTCCCTTCATGTATGAGCGGGGCACCACCAGGTCTAGTAGGCCCTTCTCAAGCAGGTACTCAGCAGTCTGCAGCACAACAGCACAACAAACTATCAGAACCAGCAGTCCAACAGCTTACACCCGTAGGGGCTAGTGTTCAAGCAAGGATCCCAATCTCTACAGATTTTAATAGACATGGCTGGAACCTGGGATCAGCTGCAGCGAAAGGCATGTATTCATACTGCAAGTGAAAGTGAACACTTTCATGAAAGGGTAAGAGGCCAAAGCTCTAGCGCAATAAAACTCCCACGCCAGGAAGCCTTGGCCATGCATCCCACTCTTCCGCTGAAACATCTAGAAGCCTTGAAGCTCGCCAGTTTACGACATGCACGACCTGCAGCCCTAAGCAGCTTCTGTTTTCATAACCTGAGTGTTGCAAATCACCCGTCCACCCACTCAACCAGTGTCTTACCACCTAAGCAACCTGAGCCAACCCCTGCTCACCTGGAAGTCATCTGGCAGCTCCTCCCTCAGTGTCTGCTCAATCACACGCCTCCCAGCAAACCCAATGATGGCCTGAGGCTCCGCCATGATGATATCACCCAACATACCAAAGCTAGCCGTCACACCACCCGTAGTAGGGCTCGTCAAGATGCTGATGTACAGCAGGTTGGCCTCATTCTGGTGCACATGCAACGCCCCCGAGATCTTCGCCATTTGCATGAGCGACATGATCCCCTCCTGCATACGAGCACCTCCGGAGGTACACACCACCATGAGAGTCAGCCCCTCCTGTGTGGCATACTCGATCAAACGAGTGAGCTTCTCACCCACAACGCTGCCCATGGAGCCACCCATAAATCCGAATTCCATGACGGCGAGGGCCACAGGGATGCCATGGAGGAGCCCGGTGCCGGTACGGAGGGCGTCCTGCATGCCAGTCTTGGCCTGGCTGTCACGGACACGGTCAGGGTATGCCTTCATGTCGTAGAACTCCAGGGGGTCCATGGGGGACAAGGTCTCATCCAAAGAACGCCAAGTGCCTGGTTGGAGGGAGGACAAGGCAAGGAGAAGGTGATGAGAAACATGTATTCAGATATGGGGCCCTTCTCTGGAGACAATCCTCAAGGATGCAGAGAGTGAGAACCAGCTGCGTTACAAGGGGCCCACATCATCCAGACCCAACCACAGAAGTTCTTTTCCCTCAGTAACCTTCTACAATAACTACGTCTTTATTTCTTAATTTCTTTTCCACGTCTTTAAAAATATGTGATACCAGTTGGCACGAAGCCTGCTGATGGTACCAACTGACGCTATCTCACACTACTGTTCCTACTGATATTTTGCACCATAGCTCTCTACCATTGGCTTCTCCCTTGCCCTTGTCCCCTGATATGTGAATTATCTGGCTCTCCGAGTAACATTCTTGGCGTCTAACCGCAGGGGGGGGGTCCAGACACCCCCCCCTGGACGAGCTGGGGGGGAGGGGGGAGGGGGGGAGAGGAGGGGGGGGGTCCAGACACCCCCCACCCACCCCCTGGGAACGGTGGTGGGCTATTCTAGCTGTAATCAGTCCTTGACTGACCTTGCTAGCCATGAGTTTGGCCGAATATAGTGTTGTTAGGTGATATGCTGAACATCCCAGTCCTGAAAGGTCCTGAAAGATGCAGTAGAAACCTGTCAACTTGCAAAATTAAGGGGGGGAGGGGGGGGGGGGGAGCTGCGCCCCCACCCCCCCCCTTGAACGAGGTGGGGGCGAGGTGGGGAGGAGGGGGGGGGGGGTCCAGACCCCACCCACCAACCCCCTGGACGAGTAGGACCCCCCCGGGGTGCGATTAGACGCCAAGAATGTTACTTGGAGAGCCAGTTATACACTGGATAGACTGCTTGATTCCTGAGCTGGTCCATATGCTAGTCCTTTTCATTGTCTCCTGCTGTCTGCATAAAGGGGGTGGGGTAAGATTCACGCACTCTCTCCAGGCTCTCACTGCTGCCCCTGCTAAAGTGTCACGATATGGCAACCGCACTCCGAGCTCCCTCCTCACAACACTGCCTTTCGTATTGTGGTTTAGCTCTTGCACTTAATCATCCTTTTCATCACTGCAGCTGTAGACAATGGCTCTAAAACCCCATGCCACATTATTCATCACCAGTACATACACTGACATGCCAGAGACCACAGGCCTTCAAGGTAAAAGGTGCACAGGAATTCTGGATTCAAGCACCGTTGCCTGGGCTCTCTATCACCTTTGAGAGCAAGCTGCAATTGATGCAAGCTCTCCTCTTTACACCTCTCTTACTGCTTTACTTGGAGGCCGAAGTTCTCCGGTAGTAGCTCGACTTCGCCAGCACTAATGCTCTGACCATCTTATCCTTCTATACCATATATAGCCCTGCCCCTATTACTCTGACCTTCCTATCCTTCTATCCCAAACATAGCTCTGCTCTTATTGTTCTGACCTTCCTATCCTGTTATCCTAAATATGGCCCTGCCCTTATTGCTGGGACCTTCCTATCCTTCTCTCCCAAATATAGCCCTGCCCTTCCTCACCTGCATCAATGAGGTGGTCGATGCGCTCCTGGCTGGTCATCTTAAGGTGGTAGCTGCAGCCAAAGCAGATGTGATGGTGCTCCTTCAAGTGCTTGATGTACAGGATCACGCCACACTTGTCACAGCGGGTCCATAGGCCCTTGCTGCGATCCACTGGCTTGGTGCCCTTAGTGTCTGAGTCAGAGGAGCTGCCAAGCCCAACAGAGATGGGTCCATTGATGGGAAGGTTCTCAAAGGCCCCGTTGCTGTCTGGTCCTGCCCGGGTGATCAGGCTGGGGCGAAGGTGGGGCTGAGGGGCGAGGGGAAGCCTGGGGAGCACCTGCAAGAGAAAGGAAGATGAGGGTCACTAGGATGTGATGCTCAGACAGTTGGGAAAGAATACAACATGCGAAGGCAGTGAAGACGGCAAATGTTTAGTGCATAAATCAGTAGCTGATGATTAATAGAGATTAGACTGGCAGGTAATGGGGATGCTGCTGGAAGAAGCATGTAACAATATTGAGATTATCTTTGTGCCCTCGTGAAGTTGTTCACGTTGGCATATGATGGTGCAGGAGGTGTGACATGCAAAGCTGAGATAGGCTCAGCATGCATGGGTAAAAATAGAACCGGGCTACAGGCCCAGGTAACTTGAAGCCGCAGCTAGCTGTACGGTCTCATTCGCCAGGGTGGATACATTCTTTGGATGGCAAATATGAGTATGTGCACTTTGCAAGCAAGTACTGCAGGTAGGTACCGCAATCGTCCAACGCTGAACGACGTAACGCCCACGATAGGCATGCGCTACACTGGTCAGAGATCCGAGAAGCATATATAGCTCAGCCAATTGCTTGTGGACGTGCTTACATGGTTATGAGTTCCGACACAGGACCTGGAAGACAAGCCCCTCCCCAGCTGCTTCTGTGCTAGAGACATGATTCACTGGTACCGGTGACGTTGGGTGAGGTAGCGCTACGCTCCTGGACGGCCACTGCACTAGATGCTGCGTCTAGAGTATTGCGTGGCAGCAAGCGTTACAGCACCAATTCTAGCAAAGTCACAGCGTCACGAAATATCTCGACAAGAGCACAGCAGAAGCAGCCAATCACTATTGGCAACTGCTGGCAAGGAACCACGCGCAGACGGCGAAGGTGCACATGTAGGGTGTCGCTTGCATGATAAGGTGCAAGATTCCTGCAATGCTGCCGGAATGGCCCAGCGACATCTGGCGCAATGAGGCAGGCCATCAGGGTTCTGCGCACTATCTCACTAGACTGATCCTCGACACTGTTAATACTTCAGGGCGAGGGCCGTGCTTCGGACCATGAGAAGGGCTCCTTGAGGACCTGTGCAGCCATTCGCGTAGCTCAGCGGCTCTGTATAGTCAGAAGCTTGCTACCGATGCTTCAGGTGCAGCCTGCGCAGGCCTGTCTGAGTTGACTGTTTCCTTTGCTCGTGCCTTGTGCCCAGACAGTGCTGAGCATGCTCTTGCCTGCATTATCGTATCAAGTTCGCCCGGCTACGATAGTCGACGTTGACCTGTTTGGGCGGAGACTGGAAGCCCCTGACTGCTCGCTAACACAGCCTTCCTAGTTGGATGTTTGGAATACTCATTCTGTTTGCAGTAATTTAAGTCATTGAGGCAGGAAGCGAGTCCACGCGGACTGGTTCATAGTCGGACACGGAAGTGCGAGTGAGGTGCGTGAGTTTTCCATCCATCGGCCAAGTTGGATGCACAGTCAGTTTTGCTTAAGTACCGGTACGTATCATTGGACCCTTTCCTCCTTATCGTGAGATTAATGCCCAGCTTATCCAATCTCTTCTCAGCATAAAATATCCAATATGTCATCCACAACTTTCGACAACATGTCGACCAGCTCGCCACTGCGATAATTTGCCTTTTCTCCCGTTGCACATGGATTTAAAAATCGGCGAATTTACAATGTTTCCACAGATGCAATAAATGGCACATTTTCAACCTGCTCATATGCACGAACCAGCACAAACAGCACTGGACCAGCCTACTGCCCAAATCTGAACACATAACACTACACAAACCCAACGTAGCATCGGACCAGTTCTCATCCAATTTCATTTTCGAAATGATACAAACAGTACAGGACCTCTTTTTCCAAAACACTGGAGAAACTATCCAACTACAATCCCCTCCACCACAACTCCGCTTTCAAGTATCCATCCCAGCCCAGAGAACACCTATCACCATGACCCCAACTGGTCTCCCTTCCATCTCCACCTTTGCATTAACATCCATGAACCCCACCTTTCTCTACCCCTCCCTAGCCCCCCCACCTTCCTCCAAGCCCCTTTTCCCCACACCACAAACACAATACCACCTTCCCCTTCCTCATTTAAGCTGCCTGGTAAGGGATGGACACCTCAGGAGCATCCGACTTCAAGTACTGCTGCGCCTGGCTCTGCAAGATGATCTGCTGGAACTCATCCCCATCAATATTCTCCTTCTCCATCAGCACAGCTGCAGTCTTGTGCAAGACGTCAACGTTGGTCACCATCAAATCCTTTGCCCTCCTGTAAGCCCTCTCCACCAACTGCTTCACCTCAGCATCGATCTCATCAGCAGTACCCATGCTGAAGTCTGCTGGCTGTCCTGCACTCTGGCCCAAGAAGCTGTTGCCACCCCCTTGGCTCCAAGCCAACTGACCCAGCTTCTTGCTGAACCCTAGCTGGGTAACCATGAGGCGGGCCGTGCGGGTGACTTGCTGGAAGTCATTGCTAGCACCTGTGGTGATCTCGTTCTCACCGAAGATCAGCTCCTCAGCGATACGGCCACCCAGAGCCACAGCCATCTGTAGCAAGGGGAAAAAGCAGCAGAGCAGTCAGTACCAATACAAACAGAAAGCTTCCTGCTTCACAATGCAGCAAAGTCCTATAAAGATGAAGCAAAAAAAGGAAGCCAGGACAAACTAGTTGGCATTGTGACGAGTGCTGCATGGCCAGAGATCTGTGAAGTACTCTACCTCTAGAGCACGCATTCTTGATGAAAGTAAGTGCGATCTCAGCTCTAAGTACTTATTCAAAGCACCATGCCAACCCTCCCACCCCTCCCAAAATTAGCTGCTGCAGGTGGCTCACTCTGTCCACAGCAGAATCACCACCCATGACAGACCTGCCCAAGCATACTCCACACCTCCACTTTCGCCCTTTGGAACAGTGCAACCACCCAGCAGTATTGCTGCAATGTTCCACCTACCCTCAGTCAAAGTGGAGTCCACCCTCAGCCAACAATTAGAAGTGGGAATCCCACCTTACCTGGTTCTCAAAGTACGTCCTGCTGTACAGCCCACTCTCCAGGCGCTCCTCACTGGGTGCGAAGAAGGTCAGACCACCAGCAGCACCACGGGGCACAATGCTGATCTTGGTCACAGGGTCATACTCAGGCATGAGGGCACCCACCAGGGCATGACCAGCCTCGTGGTAGGCCACCAGCTTCCGCTTCTTGTCACTCATCACCGCACCCTTCTTCTCAGGGCCTGCAAGTGAGGGCAGCAGGGAGGGTAGATGTCATGATTTGGTTAGAATAGCATAATCTGGCACATCAACTGTTCATTAAGAGCGCAACAAGATAGAGCCCCAGCTTGCGCATGAACAGCAGACAATTAGCCAGCATTATCATTGATCCTCATTGTCATAATGTAATTTGCTGTACATTCTAACCAAAGAATGTACAGCATCGCATTTTTGCTGTACATTCTCGTCTACCTTGCTACAAAAGCAGGTCAAGAGTTGCATGAATGCAGCATCGCATTGCACTTGTCTGCAGGACAACACTTACCTTGGCACACACCCAAACCCATGCATCCACAAACTCAAGAAGGCCAGACCCAATGCCAAGAAGAAAAACTACCACCCCCAGCAAGAACACCAGCAAGAGTAGCAAGTGCTGCAATGTGACCCTTGCAGCAATACCCCAAGCCACAACTCAGGCCACATATTAGATGAACCAACGGTCCAGTGCCATGTAAACCACTTGCCCCACAACTCACCAGCAATGATGCGCTCCAAAGCATCTGCAATCTCCTCCTTACTGATCTCCTTCAGGTCCCTGCGTGCTGCCATGATAGCTGCCTCATTCATCAGGTTCTGCAGATCAGCACCAGTGAACCCTGGGGTCCTGCGAGCAATCTTCTCCAGATCCACATCCTTGCCCAGGGCCTTGCCCCTGCTGTGCACCTTCAGGATAGACACACGCCCCTGAACGTCTGGCCGGTCAACGGTGACCTGCCTGTCGAAGCGCCCGGGACGCAGCAGAGCCTGGTCTAGCACGTCAGGCCTGTTAGTGGCTGCCAGTACAATCACGCCGGTGTTACCCTCAAATCCGTCCATCTCCGTCAGCAGCTGGTTGATGGTCTGCTCACGCTCATCATTACCACCTCCCATACCAGCACCACGCTGACGGCCGACAGCATCAATCTCATCGATGAAGATGATGCAAGGAGCCTTGGCCTTAGCTTTCTCAAACAGGTCGCGCACACGGCTGGCACCGACACCGACGAACAGCTCCACGAACTCAGAAGCTGCACAGCTGAAGAAGGGCACACCAGCCTCACCAGCAACAGCCTTGGCAAGGAGGGTCTTACCGGTACCGGGGGGACCCACCAGCAGGCAACCCTTGGGGATCTTAGCACCTAGGGCAGTGTACTTGTCAGGGTTCTTCAGAAAGTCAACCACCTCCACGAGCTCCAGCTTGGCACCATCACATCCCTGGAAAGAAAGAGTAGGAGGAGACAAAGAGCTAGAATTAGGGAACCTGTAACATAGGTGGCAAGGCTATTGAGGCTGCAAAGTTGCACGCGTATCAATGTGTTCCAGCAGCCACAATATTGAGCAAGGCAGTAGTGACAAAGCCTGTAAGACATGCTGAACTGTAAGATATCACAAATGCCAAAAAGGTCAGAACCACGCAAGCTCCATTCCGTAATGGGATCTCAAATTGCTGCCTGCTTATAACAGCTGCTATGTTGGCCATGAGTGATACGATGTCCAGTAGCCAGGCCCAGAGGCAATGCAAATAGGTGCAAGAACAGCTTCTGCCTGCCTTTACAAAGAATGGCAGCGAAACACGCACGATGGCACAGGGACCTGCCCCATATTGGCTTCATGCAACATTTACCACTGCTTCGCATGGTACTACTGAGCATGCAGCCTATCTGATTTGCAACACAACAAGAATCCATCACCGCAAGCCCTAGATCAATAAAACTATGGTATCATTATCACTCACCGCAACATCTGAAAAGGTCACGCCAGTCTCAGGCACCTCCTGGAATTTGCTCTTGTTGCGACCAAACTCCATGGGGCCACCCATACCACCCATGGGACCACCACCACCCTGGCCACCCTGTGACCTCCTGAACAGGAAGAAGAGACCACCGAAGGCAATCAGGGGGAACAGGATGTTGCCCAAAAGAGCCACATAGTTGCCCTGCTGGTCACCCTCGCTGACGCTGATGTCCACACCATTCTTGGCTAGGATGTCAACAAGCTCAGGGTCATTGGGCAGCACCACGGTGGCACGACGTCCATCCACAGCCGTCAGCTGCAGCATGGTGCCGTCCTTGCTGAAGCGTACGCGCTCCACCTTGCCGGACTGCACAGCGCTGATGAACTCGCTGTAACGCCATTGGTTGCCCTCTGGAAGGCCGTTGTCCTCACGGACAGCAGGGGCGTTCTGGCTGCTGCCAAAGGTGAGGCTGCTGGGCTGCTGCTGCTCGGCTACGATAGTGTTGGGCTCAGACGGTGGCAGGAAATCAGCTGCGCGTGCCACGTCCACGTTGGTGGACAGGCTGGTGATCAACCCAGCAAGGGCAGCAGCAGGCAGCTTCTGTACTAGCTCCTGTGCCAAGTTCTGGGTCTGCATGCACACAGCACAAGCATGTTACTATATAAGCACAACTCTGATGTGCTTTGATAATATGTGGTACAGGGCCCGTCTACTTCCATGCGCGCAGGAAGTTGCTGGCCTCAGCAGGCATGCCCGCCTATGCATGCAAGCACTACAGAACACACGTGCTATGACAATGCAAATCGGCCGAAGACCGCTCATCATGACTATACACAAGCGACTAGCTGGGTACGTACGATCTGCTGAGCATTGCACTTGGCTAGTGCACGAACAGGCCTCTTTGGTAGGCCCAGGAGATGGGCCCTCAAGCGCTCTGCATTCTTAGCACAGTTTCTACGGCCTGGCCTGGAAGACACCCCCGTAGAGGACACGCGTGAGGAAGCGAGTGCTTCCATTGTGTACCAGTTTGCAGCTGAGAACACAACAGAACCAACAACAAACACCTTCACAGCGGGGCGTGTCGAGCTAAGTATGCTTCCCCAAGGGCCTCTGCAGTTCGCTTAGCCAATCCCTTAGTCCAAGGCCCTACGCCATCAAGCCTCACACCTCGGACTGAGATCATGAGGTAGGGGGTGAGCAGAATATATTAATTCAGGCTCCGATGTTGCATTATTTCACCAGTCGAAGTTTCTGCGGACACCGCCGGTCCCTCTGGCAGCGGTCAGTCACTGCCGCTGGCCCTGGTGAGAGTTCAAATTTGCCTCATTGTGCTGCTATCTCTGCTCCCAGCCACTCTGGGCTGCATGCACGGGCCTGGTGGCAAAGCATATGATCTACTTGCTGTGTCTGACAGGTTTCCTAAAAGGGTTCTGCTGTGTTGCGAAGTACATGGTGTCGCTTCGAGCTTTGCATTGATACCTTGCTCTCCTGTCGCATCTCATGGACGTTGACGTGTGGAGGGACCCCAATGATAGGTATGCGCAACTCCTTTCAGTTTCAGAGGCATGGCACCTGTATAGTTATGGTCTGATACATCCAGGACTCCTAACGGAGATGAGTACTCGGACGCCGAAAAAGAGGCTGATGGAGGCGAGAAGCCTAAAAAGCCTGCTGTTGTTCGCAAAGCAACGAAGCGCCCACCACGACCCAAGCTCACAATCGATGAACTCAAGGTGACAGTTCCATATATTCAGCGGTAGACAGACAGTAGACAGTTGGGATTCGGGCCTCGTCTTGCCGGACTTTCTGACATCCCCCCCCCCTGTTCGTGGTATCTGACGATTGTAACCGTCTGTAGAAGCCCGAAGGCATCAAGGAAGTCTTCAATGAGTTCCCCAAGCACTTTGCAGCTGGGTACAAGGGCCGTGGACATGAGGTAAGGTTGCTCTCCTCGCAAACTCCCTTCCGCATTGTGACCATCTCCTGTCTCAACACTCCAAGGCAGCATTCAGGTCTAAGAGACTCTTCAAGTATAGTGTCTTGATTTCATGCAGGTCCGTGACCTGAGGCGTTTGCTGGAGTTGTACCAGCGTTGGCAGTACAAGGTCTTTCCTCATGGCACCTACCAGGACTTTCAGGACAAACTGGAGCAGCTAGGAGCGAAGAAAGTAATGCAGGTGAGGCATCTCATATCATTTGCTCATGCCGCTTTACCCTTCAACAAACACTTACAGCATAGCTCACAACATTTGAATGCACCACGGCTGTGTCATAGCTGACCATTGACTTGGCATCAAAGAGTGCAGATGACTTGCTGCGGAACGCACCTCAGATGTTTCCTCACTCCTTTTATGCCTTGGCACATCTATCAGTATCGTTCAGGGGCATTCTTGTTCTGCAGGATGAACTGAATCGCATGCGCCAAGAGCTGGTGAACATGGTGGACCCTCCCGAGCCAGAACAGGTACAGGAGGAGGACGAAGGGCAGCAACAACAGCAGCAGAATCTCTTGGCAACCAGCCCTGTCCGTGGAGGGCCACAAGACATGGACATGGAAAGTGAGTGGGTGAAGTGTAGGTCTACTAGGAGATACAGTGTGTATCAGCTGCAGCAAAACAGCAGCAACGGCAACAGCAGCATAGAGGTCCTTGGGGAAAATATCAGAGCACAGCCAGAGCAAGAACAGCAAGCGTTGCAGCAGGTGGATATCGGGGTGACCCTCCAACAGGTGCAGAACAGACATGCTTAGTCGGGAACCAAACGTCAGCAGGCCAGGAGCAACAGTAACAGAGGGGTCACATTAATATGGAGGGCACCTGGTTGCACAGGATGTGCTAGAAAACACTGTAAGTGAGCCAGCGCTGTCGTGAAGCTTGGTCACTGGGGCAGGCTTTGGGGGTGCTGTGGCAGCAAGATAGCGCATGCAGATAATGGTGTGAGCAACTTGAGCTATAGCTATGATCAGCTCTTATGTACTCCCTGCAATGGGTCCTCAAGTGCATGCACTCTTTGGGCTCATCATGTACATGGAGTCCTTGAACTGTGAATACTGCACGTCTGCTGATTGTCTTGTCTGCTTAATGCTATACAGCAGCGTGTTGCACAGAGCATTGCAGACTAGGTAAACCATCTTCCAATGTTGGATCCTTGCAGGTGGTGGTGAAGTGGATGATGATGAGCTGCTAGCTATGCAGGCAGAAGCAGACTGGGTAAGAGCTGAGAAAGGGGTGCGAGCGGGCCTGACGCAGCGTTCACTTGCAACGAGGTTGTAGCAAATTGGCAGCTTTTACTGCTGACAGCCTGCAGATTATCCTTGACATATAGGCCAGGGAATGCAAGCCTGCTCCAGTACCGCAGTAGCTCGCTTGTATGAACACAAACAAACAAAAATGTAGGTGCCCTAAACCCTAAAAATGTACCCTAAACCCTTAGGAAAAAGCAGTTTTGAAAATCAGTCAATCCAGCCCTTGCAAGGCCCAAATCCTCATTCTAGGACCTTCCGTTGGGCCTTGCCTGGCCAGTTGGTTGTGCCTTCACACCAAGCCCCACCATGGGTCTCCAGGTACCCACCCCCCAGCCCCCTGCCCAACCCAGGCATTCCCACAGGGGCAGATGGGTGCAGGTGGCATGTACAAGTGCAATCTTGCTTGGCTGGCCCAAATAGAGCACCTTGCAATGGCTTCTCATGCAGCTTGACATCTGGCACTCGCTTGATGCCCATCGTCTCTCTACTGCTGTGTTAACTTCAGGATGCTGCTGAAGAAGCAATGCCTGAGGCCTTTGGCATGCCAACAAGAGCACCAGCAGCAGCAGCCACCACTGTTGTGAGTGCTGCTGCTGGGGGTCCACCATCCAGAGCAGGAGGGGGCCGGAATCTGGCTGCACGTGGCTTGGCAGGTGAGCAGACGTAGCAAGCCACATGTCTGGGAAATCTGCAGCGATCCTGATGTGGTAGCACTTCACAGTAATTGCAACTGATGGTGGGTAGGGTTATGCAGTCTTCTGAAAACCGCGATAGAACTTCTGCTGCTCAAAACTTGCAAACAGCCACAACAGCCTTCTGGTTCGAAAAGGAGGCAGGAGTTATCATGTAAGAGCCCACTTCAGGTTGTCAAGCTGCAATTGAGGGGGCCCTGAAAGTATGGAGTGCATGGGGGGTTGGGCATCCGTCCACACACCAATGCATTTTCATGTGTGGCCAGAAGAGTTGTTCTGCAAGGTGTGACTGGACTTACATCCTCCCTCTGGCTGTGAGTACAACATCCTCTTCTGCTGTAGTGTTTCTGTCCGACATGTCTGACATGGAGGTAGAGCATCCATGCCTGATATGCTAGCGACACCTGTTGAGTGGTCTTGCTATGTCATGTTACGTGGTTTAGTCATAGTCGTAAGTCTGTGTTTAAATCTGCTGCACCTGCAGACTGGAGTGATGAAGACGACGATGATGAAGGAGGACAATACAGGGCAGCAGCAGCAGGAGCAGGGGCAAAGCAGCAACAGAAGCAGCAGCAGCAAGCAGCAGCCAATGGAAGTGTGGGTGAGCTTGATGATGATGACCTCTTGGATCTGATGGAAATGGAAGAGGATATCAGGCAGCAGTCCAAGGCCAATGCTTCAGGTCACCAGCAGCAGCAGCAGATGCAGGCAAGCACTGGGCCCTCTGGGCCGGAAACTGCAGCAGGTGCTGAAGCAGGAGGCGGTGGTGGTGGTGATGGGCTGGATGATGATGAGCTTTTAGCTCTCCTGGAGGATACCTACACAGACAGCCAGCAGCAGTGGCATCAGAAACAACAACAGCAGCAGGGAGGTGGACAAATCGCAGCAGGCACAGCAGCATCAGGTGGTGGTGGTGCGGGTGCAAAGAGAGGGATAGGAGGGGAGGATCACGCGATAGGGGATGATGGATTGGAAGATGAACTAGAAGATGAGGGGGTGGGCATGGCAGCAGCAACAGCAGCTACTAAGCAGGGAAGCTTGGAGGATCTAGAGGGGATGGAGGTGGAAGAAGATGAACAGCAGCAGCAGCAGCAACCTCCCAGGAAGAGGCTCAGGCGTTTCATCAATGACAGCAGTGACGAAGAGGAAGAGCAGGGGGTTGCAGGGAAGGGTACTTCAGCTGCGGTAGGGGGAGATAAGGAGGGCAATGGCCTTGAACATCAGGAGGACGTACCGGAAGGTGGTGTTGTAGTAGATACGGCAGCAGTGGGAACAGGAGATGTAGCAGCAGGGGCAGCAACAGTAGATGGTGGTGGCAATGAGGTTAGCCACAAGGAGGTGTTGCAGCATGCTTCTGAAGGTCAGCCTGCCCCTGATGGCAGCATACCTGCAGATATGTTGCGGTTTGCTCTGCTGGAGACTGCGCCTGATGATCTTTAGCTAAAGAGAGAGGTTGCCGTGTCGAGAAGATAAGTGTTAAGTCTGGTCGGTGCAATTGAGCAGACTGCGGAACCCGCTCAAGGGACTAATAGAGTGGTTTCTTTGATGATGATGATGATGATGATGGAAAGATCATGCCCTTGATCTTGGAGGCATTGGGTTCCCGAGTTCTGGGGGAGGATGGGATAGTGCTCTACCTGCAACAGCAGCAGCAGTGATTCTTCTGCTTGCTTGGTTCTCTTGAAAGCAGCATCGTCTTGACAAGATTTTTTCTCCGTTGATACCATTTGTCAGGAAGTCTGAGATAGATTTTGGCAGAGAGAGTCTCACCGCATGGTGCTGCTGCAGCAGCAGGGGTTAGGTTGTCGCTGGGTATACGTTGGGTAGAGGACTGCAATGATTACAGCAGATGCCCTTGCCGGGAAAGTCAGGTTCTGATGTGTCATAAGTGGTCGAGAGCAGTGTACAATGGTGTAGCTGCATGAGGGGCACTTCATGCACTATGTGTTTTCTAGGCAAGCATAAGGACATGTACTCCTTGGGGGCTAGCATGTGTATAGGTTGTGACCTATGCATGTCCATGCAAACTATGCATGCCCAACTGGGGACTGGATATGAACTTGTTATCAGGGGGTTGGAGACCCCAGCTTGGTGGCTGCCCTGTCCTGGTAGTGCAATGAGATATAAAGAGTCGTGTTGATAAAACTGTACCTGCAAGTGCATAAGCTTTATTACAAAGGGCGGATCATTTTCGAGCACACTTGCGGGTTGCAAATTGATTGCTGTTATCGTGTCCTGGTCATAGTTGGCACTAGCAGCTTACCAAGGAGATGTGGTATGTACTTGATGGAGTGTGTCAAGTTATGTAGCTGCAAAGCAGTGTACCTGCTCTAGCATGGGCAGCCTTAAGAGGCAGCTAGGTAGTCACACGTGTAAGCAAAATGCGGGGCAGTTGAGTGTCAAGCCACGTGCTAAGCTACGGATACAGGGAAATCATATGCTACTCTGTGGCTGCAGGGAGCACCATGGGATGGAAACGATTTCTTGATTCTTTGTAGGTCCACATTTTGTAAGCTTGTCATGATGAAACGGTGGACAGCGTGCTCTCTGTGGCTGTGAGCATAGATAAAATGCTGTCAACCCCAGTGGAGTTTGTGGCTAGGATGGGGATTAGCCCTGCTGCTGAGCCAGTTGCTTGGTCAGTCACATCATTTGGTGCATGTTGGCTCAGAAATGCGGCTACCTACACGATGTCTTCAGCCCACTATTAACGATTACGATTACGATTACATCATGGCCCCTCAAAGGGGGCGCCCGTACGGCACAGTCATAATGGACTCTTGTGACACTGTTGTTGGGTTTGTTTCATGGTTGGATGGAGCAGTGTCTCCTGTATCTCTTACATGGAAGATGCTCCTTTTGCTGCAATGGCTCATCAGTAAGGAGTATTATCCTGTCCAGCAACAAGATGTGAGGCTGGCACAATGTCGGTACATTGTTGATTCTGCAATGACTAAAGATTACTCCTCGTAACTGGCACGCCTTAGAGGTGCTGCTGCAATAACTGTGTGCATCAATGCATGCAAGCCGCTTTGTCCTTGACCATGCTGCCGATGGAGAGCCGAGCGCCTGCGTACCACTATGGGAACAGTCCGCCGCCCTAGATTTCGCCTAGAATCAGTCTAGATCTCGCCTAGGCGTCTAGGCACAGCCTCCTACACTGGCTAAAATCTAGACACAGCCCCTAGACTGCCCAGGTAATTCTAGGCACAGTCTAGGTGATTCTAGGCACAGCCTAGACTCAATCTAGGTCCACTCTAGGCATGGAAGCAGTTCCACTGGGACATTGCCTAAGCTTTCGTAGGCTGCTAGTTCTGTCTGCTCGTTCTCACCGCAATGAACACTTTAAATTGCAAGTATGCTTACATTAGTAAACAGAACATCTTTCACCCCAAATCCTGGCAAGTAGATCGCTAGCTGTGGATCTTCCACACAAGGTGCCCTGTACTGGCTAAAATTTGCAACATATCTAGATGATAAAACCACATGCATATGCTGTATGATACAGCAGTCAGTACCAAGTGCATTTACACTGGGCATATATGCAAAGGTCATCTGCACATAATTCATAACACCTGCAGCAGCAGCAGCAGCATAACCTTACTATCCAGCGGGCAGAAGCAGCAGAGACTAGTACAGAAGCAGCACCGCTTGCAGCAGGAAGCTGGCAAAACATTGGGCCAACAGGAGGAGAAGGAACCATGTGACAGCTAGGAGCAGCTGCATCGGCAGCTAGCTGCTCACCTGCAACATTGGACGGATGGGCACAAGCAGAAGAAGATCAGCGACAACAGTAGCGGCAATAGTAGCAGGGGAAGACACATAACCAGCAGACTATTGAGCAGCAGGGGCAACACCAGCAGAAAAGGAGCCAGCAGCAGCAGCCAGCAGCACCAGTAATGGAAGAAGGCCACACTGCAGCAGCAGCAAACCAAAGGAGCAGGAGGGGAAGCAGCATGAAGGGACTAATGACAAGAAGCAGCACAAGGAGCAGTTACGCCAGCAGTCATTTTAGGAACTACACCCCCATACAACATACACGGGAAGCTGAGCACCTAAAATTAACCTCAAACAACAAGCTTTATGATAAGTCTGCAGCAGGACATGTTGGCATGCCACTGTCCTCTGCTGTAGTTGTTTGGTATGGTATCCAAAGCAAGGCACCACTTTCAGCAGCGCTTCCAAAGACAACCCCTGTGATCCCAACACAGCATGTATTTGTTGAAAGACCACTGCACAGCCTTCTGGGCCAACACAGCATATATTTGGGGCTGGCAGTAGCAAAAGAAGCAATAGGGCGCAGCAGCTGAAGGAGCAGCAGCAGAACTAGGAGCAGTAGGTGCCAGATATTATGAGAAACATCATATCACTGATAACAGCAAAGCAGCAGCAGACACTGCTGCTGTGTTGCTGATGCGATTCTCGTAACCTTTGTGCTGCAGGTGCCATTCCTGGTACCATAACTGGTAGTGGACCTACCTTACACATCGCTAACACATGTGTTAGGTACATCTCATTTGTTGTAATACACACATGCATGCTAAGCCGCAACGGCATGGTCGCTTGACTGCATGAATCAGGGCATTTGCCAATCAAGACACTACGCATCCTTGTGATCACAACAGATCCCATACAAGCAGTGCAGAACCGAAGGAGCCAGGATTGCACAGCCAAGCAGAGAAGGTTTGAAGTGTTATAACTTAAAAGCAGATTGCCATGTTGAATCTCCTAAGCGGCCCAAACTGCGCTAGTCAGAAGCTTCTTGTGCCAACGTCACTCCCGCAACTGGCATATATTGCAAGAAACTTAAGGATAGCAAGATGAGTTCTAGGGAAGACTGGAGTACCAGGGGTAAGCAAGGTGAGCAACCAGCTCCCAGCCTACCTGCTGCTGCCAGCACCCATGCAACCCCAATTAGCCATGGGCTCAGGTAGGTACCACACGTAGTCTGTGCCAATCCATGGTATCCATCCAGCTCCGTAGGCCCGTTAGAACGCTGGTGTTAAATTCCATAGGAGGTCATGGGGCCATATGGCTTATGCTTAGGCTGTCTCTGCTGGCTCAGAGTGGGAAAATGCATCCAGTGGCCCAGCCTAAGTTGCCACCACGCAGATGATACGAGAGTCCTTTTCATGATAAACCCATCATAAACTCAGATGTGTGCTTAAATGAAAGGACAGCTATCTGGCTAGAAGTAGCTCGACCATCACTCGACACATGTGGAACGGTCAAGTGTCTGGCGGCCACGGAGAGACCTCGAGCTTTTGAGTGAGGACATTAGGCTCTGCTGTGGAAGAAAGAACCGCTCATCTGGTGTCCTGGCACTAAGAATGAAGAAGACAAGAAGAGTGCCGAAGCCACGGTTTCAAAGCGAGTGACTCCAGGTGGGCTCCGCCAGCCTTCACATGCTTGCCCAATCAATTGCATCCAAGGAGTTATGCTGTGAACTTCATGCATTTCCCCATTCTACATGGTTTCATACCCTGCTGTATGAGACACGTTGTATACATCAGTGCCTGCACCAGACGGTGACAACCACAACCTCCGAGGCCGCAAGCGGATCAAAATGATGCTTTTGAGCGAAAGTGTAGGCTGTGTTTTGCGAATGCTCGCCCAGAGCTGGCGTACATTCTTGCCGCTATGTGTGTTGTCGAACCCTACCGCCCAGCATGCTATCAGCCCCCAAGCATCCATTTCAGTGGATTGCGGTCGAACGCGCACAGAAGTGCAGCTCAGACTATCACTAGACCCGATTCGTCTGTCCTGGAGCGTCCACGTCATGCATGCTCTTCTGGTTTCCTGGACATCACAGCGACTCGGCAGCCAGCCAGCCAGCCAGCCAGCCATATGGAGAAACCCAGGCCAAGCAGTTTGTACCTTACGTTTGAAGAGCTGATCGTCTTCTGCACTAATGTATCGGATCTGTGCATGTTCCGCTAACTGACGGCTTGCCAAGGCAGCAAGTAGATTCTTTGGGGCTTTCCTTTGGCTGGCCAGAGCTGGTTGAAGGCTCCACCAGTTTCCACCAAAAGGTATACCCCAGTCTGGCTGATATCCTTAACTTCGTACCTGATACAAATCAGCATTTTTGCGCCCTGACCAGATGCTTATCTCACATACCAGAACAGCATTGCATACCTTGTTGAGCAGGGCTGACATGTTGACGAAAGGAAGCACACATTGCTTACATAAAGATCACCAGCAGCATGGCATGGATACCTGTCTTGGGACCTGTCGTAGCATGTCGGTCCAGAGGAGCAGTGACTTGCGGCCGTGGTGAACTCAGCAGAATGACTGCAAAAGTCAATGCAGCAGGAGTTTTATCACTTATCAACTTTGCCTGGCCTCTTGTCGATGGTGCACGGTGCAGCAGGAATTGTCCCATCTGCCTGGACCCAAACCTGCTGCCTGGACGTTAGGGGCAGTGTGGCATGCCGTTGCATCTGGACTGAACAGCAGATATGTGGCAGTGTTGGCCATATGCAGCCATCCCTCAGTGCATGAACTTTTTGCTTGATGTTTGGTTGTGACCATTGCTTTCTTGTGTATTTTTCATGCAGATCACTGGTACAGAAAGGGTGCATGGTGCCACCTCCTCAGCTTTTGCTGCCGTCAGGTCTGCAGGATTTGGCAAAGACCTTCAGACTTTCTCTGAAAGGATTCCTGGTGTGGACAGGCTGGAGCTACCTGCAAGCAGTCAGACATTCCTCCGGCCCTCAGCTAAGGGCTGCCATGCACAACAGCAGCAGCAGCGCCAGGGTTCCGCATATAAGGGGCACGCTGTCCTCTCATTCAGATCAAGTATGCATGCGGTACAAAATGTAATGCAAGCGTCTGCGTTTCCTATTTGCAGTAACCCCAGCATATGGGCTTGGGCTGCATTGCAGTGTGTAGATCAGACATGCACCTTAAGGGGGCACCTGTCGTATTTGCTATGGCAACCTACAAGTTGCCATAGCAAAATGCAGTAAGCCCGCAAACCAAGCTGTAATTCGGCATGCATGTATCAGTGATTGGAGTGGACAGGTTTGCATTTGTGCTTTTGTAGAGGCCCACCAATGTTGCAGTCCAATCCTCAGGGGACATGCCATAAGAGGTTGTGGTACAGGTATGACTTCCGTTAGGGCTGTGGCACTTTGTGCTTTAACACGGAGTCATGGTAACAGCCAAGGGAACGGTTGGTCAATAGCGCTCCTTGTGCGCATTGTCTCCTACTACTTGCATGTATTCAAGGTTGACACAGGCAGGTGGGGTTGTCACTTCATGAGCTGGTGGTAAAATTATTGTACAGCTTGTCTTAACTCGCTTGCAGAAGTGGTTTTCTGCAATAGCTGTTGACTCTGGGAACTATATGTTGTGTGCTTTTGACCTTGGTGGTGTAATTGGTCGTGTGGACTCCATTGTCTTTTGCATCCATCCGATGGTGCGTTTGGTCGTTATGACCTAGCAGCCCTTTTGCGGCTGCCGCCCCTAATTTTTGTTTGTTTGCTTAATGATGTCCGTGCTATTGTTCATGAGTGATTCTGCTCTGTGAACACCTCTTGGTTCTGGCAGAAGATTTTTGCTTGGGGGTGATCCTGGTAGGTCACCTTCCACGGTTCTACTGGTCGCTTTGTGCTATCTATTCATCTATAGAATTCTTAGTGGTCATTATCGTCCCAATGCAGATAAGAACTCATGCCAAACGATTGGGTTGCTCGCTAGAGATTGATACTGTTTGCTGCTTGCCTTCTTACTTGTTACAGTTTTGCCATTCAAGTTTGTGGGCATGGCATTTATCAATGTGTGCTTCCATGCTGGCAGGGGTTGAGTGCCACAGGTTGGCACTCTTTGCCTTCTGGCAGGCAGGGACATTGTGCTACTGGCAATGGTAGGGTTGCTTGCTGGGTAGCTCTTGTACATCTCCAGCCCGTGGTAATCGTCATTGTTTGCCATGCCATTGCAACCGATGGAGGAGTGGGTGGTGTTCTTGATCATGGGCTCTGTCTTGCCTGGATACATGTTTCGGTATCAGTACGTACTGCTTGGTTGGTGGTCTGGAAGCCATTGTGTTTGGATCCATCCGATGGTGTGTTTGGTCGGTTCGACCTAGCAGCCCTTTGCGGTTGCCACACCTTAAATGTTTGTTGTTGTTGTTTACTGCTGTGTGGGTGTGAGTCTCAGGACCAATCAAATGAACTGTGAGGTCATTGTGCCAAAACAGATTACTAATCTGGAGGTTCCTAGAACCGCAGGCGGCTAGGACCCCTAGACCTTGACAGCCTAGATTTACCTGGATCTGCCTAGAATGCAGGCGCCTAGACCGCCCTAGACCCCCCTGTGTCCGCCTAGAATGCCCCTAGGCAATCTAGCAAATCTAGGCAGGTTCTAGGCGAGTCTAGGGTGATTCTAGGGCGGACTGTATACACCTCATGTACCGTATTTTATGAGTGCATTACTGAAATGAGGGGTTGACTGGCGTGTTCAAATTATGATCGAGATAGGTGGGTGGCAATACAGTTGCATTGTTCTTGTAATCAGTTGGCTAGGGGGGCTACCCTAGGTACTTAAGAACCCGAGGGCAAGCATGTGCAACGATATTCATACGATCTGGCCTGTACTTTAGTAAGCCACCCTATGAGCCTTCCGCATTGGGCTAGTTGGTAATCTGGTAAACATATTAATGGTCGTTTCGACCTAGCAGCCCTTTGCGGTGGCCACACCTTAAGTGCTTGTTTGTTTGTATGATGTCTACTTGTATGATGTAATCATTGTGAGCTGCCTGGAGTCATGGACGTAATTTCAGTAAGAAGTACTCACCGCTAGGGCATTTTGTACCGCACGTTGCCTTCACTACTCTTGTCCATGCTGTCTGTACGCGAAGTCAACGGCTTCAGCTTGTTTTATTGAGAGTCTAGTAAATTAAGCAATGTTGTGGGATGCCAGCTAGTGCACCCGCGAGGATTGAACGGGGGTTCCATTGCATGCCCATTGGTTTGTGTGTTAACAAGAGGTATGCAAAAGCTCTGTAAACCACTGGTATCTGCGGCCTCATAATACAATAGAGGCGTTCAGTGAGACAGAGGCACCTTCTCACTCTGGTCTGGTCACTGGAGACTGTGACTCCAGCGAGCGAGTCTTAGACTGTGGACGCGTTCACTATAAGGAGGAGTGAGGGCCCATGAGGGTTGAACGGTTGGGATCCTACAATACAATCATGTCTATACTATCTCTTCACAGGAAGCCTTCATTAGTCGCTGTGTTACCTTTCAGCACTCGGCCAGAAGACAGATGCCGGTGAAAGGCAGCATAAAACCTGTCAGAAATGGCTATGCAGTTGACTGTGCGTGCCAGCAATTAAGCATTGGGCTGCGTACTGCCTCAACATGCTGCCATGCTCCGAAGTAATGAGGCTCTGCCTCCCACTCCTCGACATGTCTACTTTCACTGCCCTGAGCATTTCATCCAAGCAGCTTAGGAGGCATGTGCAGGAGATCGGACGGAACGACACGACCTTGATCCGCAATCTGTTCAAGCAAGAGATGATGGTGGCTTCTAGGACCTCCCGCTACAAGGCCCCAATAAGCCTAGTCAAACAACATCAGAGGACCATCGGCAGGCTCAAGGAGTTCCTAGGCCTTTGCTGCAGCCTCCATGGCCTCACTGCCCTGCCTTCAGTTCTGAACCTACAAAGCTTGCTGGTCCATACGTGCGATTCTTACCTCTGCCAGCTCCTGATCAGCGCTGGTGCCCGTATCACAGAGACCTTCGTCACAACAGCAGCCTTAGGAAACAGCTCCTTCTCCTTGTCCGTCTGGATTGAAGCCTTCAATGCCATGGGAGTCCAATTTAGTCTGGCACCCATCATGGAAGCAGCATGCAGCATTGGCCCCAAGGTCCTCCTCCAGGAGGTCACCCAGCTGCAACCAGAAGACCTCTTCAAACTAGCAGCCCTACAGACCACCACCTACCCCAAGCGTGTCCACAGAAACAGCCCTACACCACCGGATATGTGGCCTCCCACACTGAGCGTGGCTTTAACGCCACTTTCATGTCCCTACCTCAAGCCAAGTTCTGGCGCCCAGCCGTTGAAATCGCACAGCTGCTGCAGCTGGCATGCATCAGGTACGACATGGACGTTTGCAGGAGGTTACGTTATGGTTGGAGGCCTCTCATAAAGTGAATGTGGGGCCCAGCCCTAACCAGCAGGGCTTGTCTGACGGACTGCTTGAGCACCAGCCTACTCTGCGGGTTCATGTCCATTTGGTTCATATCTTCCTTGAAAGACGTGGATCAAGTTGCCTCTGTAATATCCATGTGACCTTGCTGCATGCCAAGAACTTACACCATGCCAAGAACTACCAATGAATGCTGATCCAGAAGTCTGCTGGATTTGCCCCTTGTTTATTACTGCAGGGAGGTGCCCCTTGTTAGTGATTCTACAAGCGCTGGTTGCATAGTCGCTGGATTGCATGGTCCCTTCAGGCATGGCCTCTCACAGGGAATGCCTGCAACTGGCTAGTGTTGGCTGTAAGAATTCACAAATGGAAAGAAGAATGGCTCTGGCGTCTAACTATAGCTGCTACCTCGAGCAATGTTAACACTGATGTTTCCCTATCCTTCTGCACACTTCCTGCAGGCTTGACACACTTGGCTTGGCACACTTCCTACAGGCTTGGCACAGGCTTGGCACACTTGGCACAGGCTTGGCACAGGCTTGGCACACTTCCTACACTTGGCTTGGCACACTTCCTACAGGCTTGACACAGTCTGCGACCTGCTTAAGCTAGTCAAGGCGGCAGACCTCACCCCAGAAGCAGTTGGAGATGTTCTCGAAATGTCCGCGGAGACCAGCAGATTGGCCCACCAGTGGGATCGGCCCCTTGGCTTCCTTCCCGATTTCATCAGTGCAGCCTCAGCAGAAGCTCTAGACCAGATGCTGGAGGCTTGGTGCAGAGATTGGCCCCGGGGCAATACAATAGCACCAGAAGCACGCCGCCATCTGCACCAGGTTGCACAGCACCCACAGGTCAGAAGCCTCTCAGCAGCATCTCATGGCAGGCTCTTAATGCTCTCCTCTACCCACCCTATCCATGGGGTGATCACTGAGGTAGTGCTGGACAGCAGCAGCAGTAGCAGCAGCCTAGAGAAGGCTGAGATGGTGCACAAGGCGCTCAGATATGCTCTGGAAGACTTACACTGTGATGGGACCCCGGTGCCCTACTCAAAGCCAACATGCTTCGCCTCCTGCAGCACCCAGTAGCTCAGCAGCTCCCCCCTCAGGCAGCACAGGGCCTGGTGCTGCTTGCCAGGAAGAAGCGATGTCTATGGGCTTTGAAGGCTCTTCTGGAGCATCTCCCAGCAGTGGTACCGGCAGGAGAGGTAGAGGCACTGTTGCACTCAGGTTTGCAAGGGCAGCTGCAGGGGAGGAGAGGTGATGTAGGTTTCGGCCAAAACCCCAGCATCAGTGTCAAGTACCTCCTGCAGCAGCTACCTGGTGCTTTGCAATTGTCCGAAGGTGCCATGTGGAGGGTGATTTATACAGCTAAAAAGAACAGGGATGCAGCAAGCTTACAGCTGCTGCTTGCTCACTGCGGAGCAATACCAAGCCTGTCTGTTGGATTTTTTAGGAAGCTTGTGACTGTGGTGTTGCGGCTTGATTACCGTTGGAACAGACGGGAGCGTGTGCGGATCCTGCTCCGGTGTCGCCCTCTGGAAGAATGGGAGGGGTTGCCTGAGGGGGTGTTGTGAGGTATGCCCTTAAGATGCACACAGCTGGCAACCTGCCTGTCGGCAGGAGATGTCTGCACTGGTTATGCAATTGCCTGGTGCCTGCAGCTGCACAGAAGCATCCCCTGAGTCAGGGGAAAGGGGGGCCATGGCTGGGATAGGGGCTATAATCTGTGTCATTGTTTTGAGCATGGTTTTGGCTTTGAGAATTGATTGCTGGTGGCAAGATGGCCTTGCCTTATCCTGGGACATGGACAGCTTGTAATGATTCAGAGGTGTTTGCTTGTTGTGCCTCTTTCCCATGGCACGCTCACAGTGAACTTGACAGTGTTGCAATCCATGTCGAGGAGTGTCTGCCGTATGCAAAATGTCTTTCCTGATAAGGTGCCCATTTGACATTAAATGGGCTGTGTAGCAACAAAACTACAGTAGTGGGTTGACTGTTTTCCGTGCACAATGTTTGCGCAGTCTGCACTGCCGCATAAATCGAGCTCAACTTGATTCCTAGGACTGTGTTGGAGAGCCTACAAGTAGCTGACCTGGACGGTGCACTTGAGGCGGCATCTAAAGCCGGGCGCTTGATGACTACTTTGTCTGCAGCAGGGCTCCAGCTAAAGGTTTTAGGTGTGCTTAAGGTGTCCTCCTGGCTTACCCGTGTACTCTTGTAAGGCCTTTGGTTGGGCGCTGGGTTCCTGGACAAGCATGTGATGTCTCAGCTGACCAACTTCAAGTAGCGAGCGGTTCTCTTTGCCATTTAATGGCAGCACTATGGACCCCAGGTGGCACGTGGAAGGGTTGTCGCAATTAGCTGCGGGCTCCACCCAAGCTTCAAGTAAGTTACTATGCTGGTATTGAGCGAGAATGATGTGTGAGACGTTTTTGAGTTCAGGCCCTTGACCGTGAAGTCGTTGGGTCCTTGTGTTCTGAGGCAGGATGGTATGGAGCTCTACCTGCAACAGCAGCAGCACTGAAGCTTCTGCTTGCATAGTTCTCTTGCAAGCAGGATTCTTGAGTGATGAGTTCTAGTTTTTTCTTTCGATAAATTTGTCAGAAAGTCTGATAAAGGGTTTGGCAGAGAGACAGTCATGGCATGTAGGGGTCGTTGCTGCTGGCCTCAGTCCTGTTGGCTGTCTAGCAATAGGGTAGGTGCGCCAAGGAAGAGCCAACACGAGATATGATCGGGATGCGTTCCTGTGATCTACGATGTAATGTACTATCTGTTCTAACCTAGATACTCAAACACAAGGAAGAGCCAACAGGTATTGGCAGTGGCACGTTGTTGTGTCCGGGCTGGATACTAGGAGAATGAATACCGGGGCGCCCCTTGAATCCACTATTATAGTGAGAGCCCCCTCGCTCACTACCGTCACTACTAAGTGCGGCCAGCCTCGATGGGACGAACCCCTTCATTTCCGCACCGACGCGGATACTCCATATTCCGCCCATCCGACCGGGCACCCCACTGACATTGACTGGTACTAGTAGTCGTCCGCCATAACGCGAGCGCAGTGCCGGACTTAAGGCATACGTATTGTAAGGAATAACTTGAAGCCGCTCATGAGTCAAATGGCCATATGTCAGCCTGACCGAACTGAACCGGGTGCCCTTCCGATCGGTAGCGGCGGTATGTGAGATTATTCCGTTCAGCTCTATCGAATGGCTAATTACTATAGTGCAGGAATAGGACAAAGCGCAATCTACTGTACTTCATCAAAAAGCGCCACGCACCCATCACCATCATCCTGACTCCACGGGCCCACGGGCACCGCACGCGTGCCGATGGGTTTGCCAATGTAAGATTCACACACGGGCCACTCAGCATTCAGCAACCAACTAGTCAATCCTTCCAGCAGCGGACACTAAGTATTTTACAAGCCCCACATCACATTACCATATAAGCAAACGGCCCCATCAAAGTCGGGCGCCGGTATGAGGTAGCCCCACCCACAAGGAGCCAACTCCGGCTCAAACAGCATAATTAACAGCATGCTCAAAGCTTCTGTCCAAGACTCTCACACTGGCTGCCACCAAGCCTCCCGTCAATGTTCCGGTTTCATATGTCCTGCCAGCCCATTTTAACATGACGTGCAGCAGACCAGTCACTAACAGCAAGCGAAGAAGTTGATGCCTTGCGCATGGCAGCTCTCTGGGACAGGAGCAGGACAAGGTCCAATCAAGGAGACAACATATGCCTTTTTAACCGTACACCAGACACCAAAAAACACAAAAACAGGTACACCCGCAGACATACCTCACTGCCACCTGGCCCGTCAAATCCCTGTGCAATGCTCACCTCACACAGCCCACTGTCGTGCCCGGTCCCAGCATGGCAGCTTAAGCATGTCAGCCTGTATGGGTACATAAACATCACAGGGAAGATCCACATATGCAAGCCCTGTACGTACCATGTGATGACAGGACCCTAGTGAAGAGCATCCAAATGCCTTGACTCACCACATATCACCCAGCCCCACATGCCCCTTTGCCGTCGCAGAAGCATGGCGAGTACTTCAGATGTAGTGCCCACAGGAAAGCAGAGCTCAATCCAAGGCTGCGATACTACTGCCCTCACACTCATGGCAGTCCCCGCAATGCTGTGCACAATGTCCTGATGTGAGCAGACTCAACTAAACGGCAACCAACCCTAGCCCCTGCCCTTTTAAGAAGAGCCTAATGAACACACACAAAATGATCACCCTTCCAATTTTTTCATTGCAAACCCCTCCATTGTGCAGAGGACCAGGCCACCCATCATTGCCCAAATGTTGCTTGTTCAGAGAGGACGCAACCCCGGCAAAGCCAGCTACTATCCCTGTGACCCTCTTGCCAGGCCGCGCTGACTTCCATAGCAGGACATTTGTCAATTGTGTACAGAACAAAGCATTGCATGCAATAGTTATACAAGCTCTCTTCTCTCAACAAACACTCACAGGCCCAACAACGTCTGAAACAATTTTCACTTGTAGGTTGGGTACAGGTCTCTCCCAGGGCCCCCTCCCCCAAGATGACCAAGGGGACTGAACAACAATCCTATAGCCCCATCACCACCCCTGCATTCTTTCAGTTTCTGTTCATCAGCAGCACCCACGGGTGCAGCTAGAGAGGGCATCAGAAGGCATCCAAATCTTAGCGCCCCCCCCCCCCCCCCCCGCCACACGGCACCCCCACACATGGCAAAGCACCCGTACTAATGGGCATCTTGAGGTAACATTGGAAAGCTGGAGCACGACAAACCTTGGCGACTCGCCCCGCTAAGTTTCCCTGCAAGACAATGCTCCTCATCTATGACAGCACCAGTTTCAAGCCCTTAAAGATCAGCACCATGGACAAGAAACACGATGATAACCCATTCAAAGCCTCAAAACTGGTGCTGCTGGGAGATAATATCCAATTGTTGACATTATCCATGATGCTCATCGTTTGGCTGGTTCTACACCCAATTTTTGCTAACAACCTCCTCAGAAGGGGGCACCCTCTGCATTGCCACAACCATTATGATCAAGCCTCCCTGTCCCTGCACCAGATTCCTCTGTCTCATTGCCCCCTCATGCTTCAGTGACACTTCACAGCAATCCTGTACTACTTATCCGTTACTCATGGCATGGCCACAGCCAACGGGTGCCACCCACCGTTCAGCTGCTAGTCACTCAGTCCTGTGAACCAGTTGGCCCTATGTACTTAGCTTGTACAAGATTATCCAGCATAATGTTCAGGAAGTATCTGCTGGTTGGTTGGACATCCAGGCGGTTGTGTTCTCTGACATACTTGCCTTTCACTAGTTTGTACTGCAAGACAAGGCTTGTCACAACATATCCCTGCCCATCAATCTCAATTTCTTCCCCATTGTGAGTATGTGGTGGCAAGGCATAAATGCCAAGGCTCCTGGGTGGGGGTGTAACAACCTTCACCTCAAATTGACCTGGTTGTCGGGCCCTGCGTTCTGGTTTGCTGCCTCGCCGATTGAAGCTGCCCCCGCTGCCTTGTTGCGGGCTGCTTGTTGCTAGTACGCGTGTGCACAGCGGTCTGGACAAGCACGTCCTTGAGACCGGTAGCAGAATGCTGGGACTGCTGCTGCTTGTGACAGGGGCTGCCAGGAAAGAATCTGCTCTCCGGCAATCCATGGCTGTATTGCAACTAACTCGATGGTAGGGGCCGGGTAAAAAAACCTGCACAAGTGAACCCGCATGGGCCTCTACCACATGTCTGCCAGTGGCAACCATCGAAACCCTCGAAAGGCCCCGCACAGTCAACAAGCTGCCAAAAAGGCCGAGTAACAGGGACTTCAGCCGAAGTGCTCACCTGTCCTAAGGGTGTTACAAACCGATACAGGATATGCTAACTTTGCACCAACACCACCCAGTCAAGCACTCAGACCATGTGCAGCACGCCAGGGCCACAGAGATCCTTGAAGTACGTACAATATCCCTTCAGTACTGCATGCTGCGCCAGGTAATTTCAGAGGCAAGCAGACACAGAGGCACAGCTTAGAAAGTGCTCCGCTCCTGAGTTATCCGTCCACATGCGAGTGGTGAGGCGCAGTGTTGCATCAGAGTCACAGCGGGGATAGCACAAGCAACAGAAAGGAGCCTCAAAGAGATGATGGAGTTCGGATTGTGTCGACGTGGGTGCACGGATCCAGTTCAGCCACTCATGATGAGGTTCACAGACGCCCATACCCTACTCCAGGCGGGAACCGGACGGACGGACGGACCTGTGACTGCGGTCGATGCTTATCTGTCAATGCGACCCAACTAACGTACCCGATTGCTACTCAATGAATCACCTTGTAGTGGTTCTTGGCTGGCAGTACCTGACATGCCAGTGCTGAAGCTTCACAACAAAAGTTGCCCAGACGAACTACCGCCTGGAGACGCATAAGCACATCTGTTTACACATACGGGTTGACCTGACTGTGCATGGTCGCATAACCGGACAACCACCACGAGTTAATCCATCACCAAACATCCTGCAAGTTCAAGGAAACGCTAGCTCAAGTCAGTCTGCAAAGCATGTCACCCTCACAAAGATCACTTAATGCTGCTTAAACCACTCCCGACACCACTGCATAATCCTAATCTTGCTTGACAGCCGCGAAGATCTTGTAGACGAAGAGGAAGGAGGCCGCAAAGCCAGTTGTGGCCATGGACTCATAGAGCCCAAGCGTGAGGATGCACATGTAGCAGAGGTACTGGAACACAGGTAGGGCCCCTGAGAGGTTGTTTAGGCTGCTGCCCAAGAAGCCCAGGGCATATAGGGCCACATAGAAGGCCACACTGCCACCCCTAAAGAACGAGTGCCACCTACAGCAGGCACAGCAAGAGCAGACACAGCTTAAACCAAAGTGAAACATCAATAGGGTACACTCAGTGGCACATCGGACCCATACAGTTTAACCAATCCTCTGTATGTTGTGGCGGTACAGTATGGCACATGGCACAACTGTGCATTACACTGCTGCTGCACACAGAGCTGCGTGCGTAAGTAGACCTGCCAAACACAGCAAAGAAAGCTAAGGTTGCTGACACGAGGGCAAGCAATCCTCACTGGCTCTCACTTTGGCTGCTCTGACAGTGGCTTCCAATGAAGGCGCTTCAAGGCATTCCAAAGCTCTAACTCAAGATATGAATCACGGGAATAACATACCTATATCCCATGCAACGTAGGTATGTCAAGCAGAAACGTAGCGATCGTGGTCCCGCCCTTAATCGTGCAGAAGCTCACGCCAGGCAACTGAAGCATGCCCCCACTGGATTGCTGCCAACCATGAGCCACAGCTCTAGATTCTATTGGTTCCCTATCACCCCTTTTCAGGCAACATGCTGCCCCACTCACCACCACTGGTAATCCTCTGCACACAGCTGCACGTAAGTGCAAAGCACGCTGATCTCCGCATTGATGATGATGGTCAGCAACCCGATGATGAAGACAAAGCCAAAGAGGTAGTAGAAGAAGCCCAGCCACATGGACGTCATAGCAAAGTACAGCTCGATGAACATGGTCCCGAAGGGCAGGATACCTGCAGTCAAGCCAACAGCACCAGACTAGTCATGCCCGCATGGTTGGGAGCTGGTGCAGCGAGTGAGTGGGTTGGCCACAGTCATGGCTGCAGGTTACATGCAGCTACTGCACCTGGTCAGGCATCTCACATGAGTCAGGAGATGCACAGGAGGTGAGCTGCGGGACATGGTACGGTCGGGGAAATCCTTGGGGCATTATGCATTACTCAACGCATGAGTCTGGAGATGTGCAGAACCATTTTCACGCAAGTAAGGTGCCAGTCCTAAAGCCTACGCCCAGCACATCCGCGATTTGCTAGTAGATGTGAGCAGAAATGTACAACCCAGGCGCAGGCTGAACACGATATGTATGTGCTTGCAGCCAGAGCTAGCGGCATTCAGTGCATGCAGGAACTCTTTCGCCCCGGCATGCTAGATAGGCCCCATACCAGCACTGCCAGATAGGCATGCACCCTGCCATGCTGACTCCCCAGGCAGCTTCCCCACCCACCTGCTGAGAAGAACAGCAGCACTGGGTGTGCTACAACTGGTGGTGGTGGCACCTGACGAGGTATCTGGTTGGTCTTTACTGGATACTGCAGGATCGGCAGCTTGGTCGCAACGTAGCCACCCACAAAAGTCAAGGGCACACTGACCAAGAACCAGATGGCGACAATGGCAAAATACATGCCAGCCGGTACCGCTCCTGTACTGCCTGTGTGCGATAGCGCAATGTTCAGGATGGTGAAGATGGCCATGACGATCCCAGGGAAGAACAGGGACACGTGGAGGGCGACTCCAACCCAGCCCTGGTAGCTGCGCTCCATGACACCCCATAGGGCCACAGCTGCCCCGCCGGAGATGAACGCCAGCAGCACATACAGTACGATAGTGGCGGTGAGCAGGGCACCGCGGGCAGCAGGAGACAGGAAGCCCAGGGTAGCGAGAAGGAGGGTCACGAAGGTCACACATAACACCTGGACGCCTGAGCCGAACTGCAGGAGAAGACCGACAGCAGACAAGTGGAGCCAAAGGTTTAGTCAGTCGCTGCCGAAATGTGTGCAGCACAAGCATAGCGGGTTGAACAAGGCAGCAAGCTCCCAGCTGTTCAGCCGCCTGCGCAAGTTGCTTTGCTTGATAAATATTCATGTACATAAAGGGACACTGTAAAGAGCTGTTGGGCAACAATTCAAACAACATGCAGGCTGTAGTGCAGCAATGATTGAGAGCCCTGCCTGAATTGGAAAAGGAACATGTCAATAACTCCTGTTTTCGAAAATTTGTCACCAGCCCCGCCTCCCTCATCTGGCAGGACAGCAGACATAAACACTCCAAAAAAGCATCTCAGTTGCGATGGACTGCAGAAACCAGGCACACAACGTGTCCCCAACAGCACCACCACTGCTGACACAGCACGCTGAGCCTGATAACTTACCTGTACACACAGGTTCCTGCCCATCATGGGAGCCCTGAACACATCCCCGGTGAGCAGCTTCCAGCCAGCTTCATCCTTCATGTCCATGCTGCCATCCACCATGAGCTGCTCGTACTTAGCCAAGTCCCTCCGGACAGTCCTGATCAAGATGGTAGCCACCAGCGTAGCCATCACCAGCACAATCAGAATGCTGTTCATGATGCTGAACCAATGCACCTTGCCCCCAGGCATTCGAAGGTAAGCATCCCAACGACTTGCCCAGCGGGTCTTGCTGATCTGCCAGTACACATCGTATGTGTACACAATCTTGCCACCCAGCTTGACCTCCTGGGGGATGGGTGGTTTGTCCATTGAGCACATGATGTTCTCAATGTCCTTACCAGGAGTTCGCTGGATGCTACATGGGGACACCTCAAAGCCGACCACCATGTACATGTTGGGCTCCACAGAATCACCGCCTGCAGCACGACACAAACACACATTTCGTACTCTAGAGGGGACTTGACAGTATAAGTAAGACCTTGACGGTCACAGTCTATCCCTGCTACACATATGCCTGAATGCTGTATTAGCTACTTTTGCCTGTGGTTCAATTTTGCTTCACATATAAGCACGGAAAGGCGGGAAAGATGCACACAAGTCCCACACACCAGGACAAGCGCAAATGTCAGCAAGCATTGCTCTCCCATGGGGTGCCGCTGAACGATATCTACTCGAGCAGCACCGCTATTGCAGGGCACTATGAACATCTGCATTAAAATGGAAAGGGACCAGAGGTGACTCCGTCGTGGCACCATCCCCTGCAGGCAACTCGACTGTGAAGGTTTGAAGTCAGCAGCCACTGCTGCACCCTCTTCTCTGGGAGCACCTGCAACCTACCCTTAGCATCTCCTGCTGGTGCTGCTGACGTGTCCTCCAGTAAGCTCCTTGGGGCTCCAGCCCGCAGAACCTCCTGCTCACTTAGCAGCAATCTGTGCTTCCTCTTGGCGTCCATGTTGTCCAAGAGTGCAGCGCTCTTGTACTGCTGCCGAGCACGCATGTACTCCCCATGAGTGGGATGCACCAGGATGTTGAAGGTCAGATGGTTGTTAATGTAGTACTTGTCACCCTCCTTGAAGCCCAGCTCAAACCCAGCCCTTATGAACTCTTGATCCTGCAGGAGGCAAAAGGAGCACAACAGCCAAGCAGACTAAGAAATAGCTCCATGTCCGGAACAGACCACATGAAAAGACAGATAGCATGAACCCATTCAGATCAGCAGATTGGCAAGGGGTGACGTTCTAATGTAGCCAGCAAGCTAACCTCCTGCCAAATTCGCCCATGCTGCAGCTGGAGGTTCAGCTTAGTAAGGTTCCTTGTGCGGAATGAGGTTTGTGTGCCGCTATTCATGATGTTACTTGTCTGGCAAGGCCTACTCATACCTCAGCTGCCCAGTGAGTGACCATATCTCCCAGAAAAGGCTCACAACATTGCCACAGGATTAACAACTCAATGCCTCATAGGCCTTGTACTTTCGTGCTAGGATCCCATAAACTTCCCCCACGCACCTCTTCTGTCAGGTCATAGATCGTGACTGGCAGATTGTCCAGCACCATGTTGATTCTGTACTTCTTGTCAATTTTATGCTGGAGGTTCTGCACAGCATCACAGATTTCTGAGCACCTGCAACTGAGCATGACTGCTGCTGGAGTAGCTACTCAGCTTACCGCAACATCCTGCTCTGACATAGGGCCATAGTGTCCTGGTGGCCCGCATGCCAGCTTCCCCACCTCCTTTTTCTGCAAAAGCACGCCAGCATGTTAGCTGCTTCTCCGTTTGCTGAGCTTCTCCATGATGAAACTCTGAAGCATCTACTTCGGCTGCGTGAAACCCCTGCTGACCATACTTACCCACATGGTGAAGTTGTAGGGTGAATTCTCAAGCCTGACACCCATCAGTACTGTACCCAAGTTGGCTGAGCTTGTTGCCTTCTTTATCCCCTCTGGAGGCTTGCAGAAGGGCATTGTGTAGTATTCAAAAGGCAAGTCGGTCTCTGAGGATGTCAGCGAGTTCACTTGAGCTGCACCAACAGACTTCACATGAGTCCTTGGAGCGCGATGCCAAGACACGCGAGTGCATGACCATGTAATGAACCAGCACCACATCCTGAGGGACCTCTACAGCATATCTTGGCGTCCATAACACTGAAGTCTGACACGAAGCCGACCCACCCTGCAGGATATCGTTCACGTTGAACTCCTTGGGGTAAGTCCCAGGCACATAGTACCCTTCTACGCACGTAGCCACTAGCAGCGCAAGAACTATCAGAAGCTTTCCCATAGTGAAAAGACCCATATAAAACAGCTTAACTCCTTGGGCCTGCTGGGAGGTAGGTCAACAGCATCCGAGCATAGCAGCTAGACCCTGAGCCTGTCGGCTCTACCATGCATACAGAAGCAGCAGTATATCAATCTGAAGTGTCCTAGACTGTAAAAGAGCCATTTCCATATGCGCTAGAAGACAACTGCAAAGGAAGTTCTACTGAGGGGCTCCCAAGTGAGTCGCCACCAAACCCAGGGTTGCGGTCTCAAGCACTCACTCACCCATTCACACGCTGTGTGAGGCGGAGAGCACAGCCATTCGTACATTCTCTAGAACATATTTTGTGCCTGCTGCGCACCTGATACTTCTGCACGTTATTAGGAGAACTCTTGCTGGCTTGCATCACATTGGATCTACCGGAAATACCGAGACAGCGCATGATTGAGCACCCAGCCACAGCAGACACTGTGAGGCCCATTGGACATGACTATACGTAACAGTACATCCGCCTTCTTTACAATAGCCTACTGCCTTGGCGGGAGGTCAGGCTGCAATTGGCAAACCCGACCTGCCCAGCATGCAGGCATCACACAAATCTCCCAAATCCAAACATAGCGCGTTCCACCTTTTTATCGATAACTCAGGCAAGAAAAAAGTTCATGCCCTGCCTTCTAACGCTGCCCAGCCCTCTCGCCTCCATAACCTTCAGCCACCTGCAGCAGCTTCCTGACTGCTTGACAGAGTGGCAGTTCTTGCAAATCACAAACACCCAGGTTCCTATGCACCAACTCTTCTGCAGCCCCAGCAGTTGACAACACCACAATCTAAATACACTGCAGACCCCAAGCTCTCATGTCCTGCCATAAAAGCCTGTGCATCACTTCCAGTGATGCTAATGATTCAAGGACAAGCACAGCTCTGGAGCTGCATTCATATCATTTTTCGTCTTCAAGAGAGCTCCCACAGCCAGGGAGGGCGCAAAGCCCATCCCCAACAGTGATTCGTAGTTGTTGCAAAAGTCCACTATCTGCACAGCAGACCAGGGCGCGGAGGGGGGGGGGGGCACAGGCATTGCTCAGAGCAGCAGCGTCTTCAGCTGTTGTTGCAAGGCAGCGCAGAACGTGCAGGTTGTAATGCTGAGCACAACACAATGACGTCACCCAGGGGCATGTGAGTACAGCATACAGCCTTCTCATGTCCCAGCCTTAGGGCCCTTCCCAAGATCTACCCACTGGGACAGTTTTCAATAAAGCAATAGTATGGCCGGTATGAAGCTGCGTACCCCTTTTCCGGGGCTTGTTGCAGCATATGTGGCAAGCAACAACCAACCTGTACATGGCTGCATACCAATACCAATAGGCATCCCATCCTTTGTTCTACCTTGCACTTGTTGTGACAGTTGACTAGTTAGACCACTGCATAGCCATTTTGGGCCATGCAGCACCAGAGCATAACTCCAACCAGTTCCTTATTGGAGTGAGGGTGAGAGATTAGGAGAGCAAGCGCGACAAAGAGCTGAAATTACGAGAAGCTGAGATGAGCAGTTGTGACAGTTGAGATGGATGCAATATGTCTGGCATTTATGCTTGGCGTAACATGGGATGGGCACAATAACCTGCGGGGTAGCTACAATGGAGAAACAAGCAATAAAATTATTGCTGCAATAAATGCTGGAGGAGCAATTGCTGCGGCAGTACCTGAGCAGTGCACACAGAACGCTGGAGCTGTGGCGTCCCACAGGATCAATAGTGACACAGTACAGACAGCTTTAAATCATATCACAGCAGCGTGCTGCTCAAGGGTAGTTGAAGATTGCGGTGCTAGCCTCCAGGTGATTGCTGCTGCTCCTTCAAAGACAGGATGAACCCCCCGCAGATTGAAGAACAGCATCTGAAATCACGAGTCTACTTTCGCAGTTGCGGGATTGCAGAAGTGTCTGTTGGCACTTACTGTGTTATCATCTCCCCCTTGCGATGATCTGTAGGCCATGGCTAGGTGCACTGTGCTCACTTTGAAGCCCATGGACAGGAACTTGGCAGCCTTGGTGTCTGAGTAGTAGGATTGCTGCACAGGAACAAGTACAATATCAACAGCTGAACAGAGGTAAGCTCTAGAACACATGTCACTGCAATGCAAAACACCAGCAACTCAGTGAGATAAAAGAGACATATCAGTTGACAGAGAACCCACATTGCTAAATTGTCCAGCCTACCCAATGAGCAACTTGGCAGCTATTGCAGCTGTTCCACTGGGAACCCTACAGGGCAAACAGACTTGGATGGAACTTACTTCTGCTTTCTTCAAAAAGGTGTCCACTGAGGTTGACGCTTCATCTTGCATGACTTTCCGTTCATAGTCAAAGTCAAAGTCTCTTTGAGATGCAGTGGAAGCTGCTAGAGCTGGAGGTACTTGCACCTGGAGCAATCACATGCTGCTTGTGAGGGATCACGTCCAGTACGAGGCAGAACCAGCTGCATGTTACCAAGTTGCAGGTCTTGCACAGCCGGCCTGAACTGCTATGGGAAACGTACAGGAGGAGCAAGTCTGAATTCCTCTGCAATCTTGACACGAAGTGTGGAGTTGGTGTCTGATCCCCATGGGCTGTTGTCGATCGACGGCTGACTTGACAGGTTTGCAGCTGAGGCTGGGGCGCGCTGGGCATCAAACATGGCAGGATTCGTGTGATAAGGCGAAGGTTCGCTCGTCTGGGCCCCAGAGCCAGGAAGAGCAGGGTACATGTTTCCAAGCGTAGAGACCTATTGACGTGAGCTAGGTGCTTGAACGCTCAAGGTCCAGAGACAATGCACACGGCCAGATATCGCACAATGTAGTTGCTGCCTGCTGTGACCACGTGTGAGATATACATGCAGTTGTAGCGCGGTCAACGGTTGAGCTGCACGACAGCTGCAAAAAGTGGGAGTGTTTGGCCACTGTTCTGCCTGGGCACATAGCCGGCAGGTCCAAGGCGAGGCCTCCCGAAAGTCGTCCCGAGAGCTCCTGGCACTAGGTCGGCAATACAAGCAATACCGGGTGATCCCATGATGAAAGCTTGCGGTCAGGGAGCGCATGCAAGCCTTGAGGACGGCATGGAATACGACAGAGAGATTCTATAACATCAGTTTAACCACCTGCGGTCGTTCCCGGGCTGATCTAGTTGTCTCGAAGGGCTACCTCGGCTACCGGTGCGGTGGTGACTGTGGCGTCTCACAAATCGACTAGCCCACGGTTATTTTTCTGTGTGTGCGGAGACAAAACTGCAGGCATTTGTTGCGGAAGGACCAGGAGTGCGCTTGTCTAAAGGGTTGTCCATACATATTACCAGGGATGGGCGACGTCCCAGATAACGCTAATCAGGGTAGGCATTGCAGCGCGACAAGCGGCTTGGCAACAACTGTCTTGGCGTAAGTAGGCGATTTATTTGACCGCAGGTTGCCCGGGCACTTCCACAGAAGAGGCGGGCAAGGCTGCAGCATGCCAAGGCTGCCCCAATCAAGCAGTATGCGCAACTGCTCCTAAGGGGCCTGATCCAGGTCAGCTAACTATACATGCAATGGTGCACACAATTAAGATATTGCAGACGTCACATCATTGCTTTCACATGTTCCACCACATGAAGCAAATGCAACAGCATCTGACAGGTGCAGCAGCTGAGCCTCTGCCAGATCCATGCATGCATAACCCAGGCAGTTTCGCAAGAACCCGCAGCCAATTAAAGAAGTCTTGGTGTGAGTGTGCCTTTTATATAGTATATTCTAATAATTGTATAAGTCTGAATTCCTGGTGGTTTGCAGATCTGGAAGCGATTGCCCTTCGCATGTCACACATCAAGAACAAGATCCTTGTGCTGTCAGGCAAAGGAGGTGTGGGCAAGAGCACGTTTGCAGCACAGCTAGCCTTCGCACTTGCGGACCAAGGAAAAGAGGTAAGTTTCATACTTATCCCTTTGCTGGGAAACTGCTGCAGGACAGGGCGCCGGCTAAGACCCATTCTCACAGTGCTGCTACTTGGTGTGGTTGTCTCCTGCGCTACCTCATACATCTGTCTGCTTGTCTTGGGGGTTGAGGGCATGGTGCCATTTAGCTTGGGCATAGTCTATCACATTGAGATTCTAACCCCATATTGTAGTGCCTAAGTCGTAGGTCCTGCTGTAACCCTTATCAGCATTGTGTATAGCCAGCATACCGTAGCCGCATGCTTCGTTCTAAGTACAAGAATGGGCTCCAAGGACAGGCTGTAGGCTGCTCGACCACAAATCTAATGCTGGCCTCGCAACCAACAGACTAGCAGTGCAAAGCTTGGCATTGCATTTTAAGTGTGTATTGTCTCCGACACAGGCGCGATGTGCGTCTCGACATGAGGCTGAAGGCATCATTTCAGCTTAGCCTACATTTACAGTCTTTTATCTCCATTCACCATTCATGTCGGGGAACTATAACCGTGAGATTGAAGATTGGGCTTGACAGGGGTTCGTCTGTGTGCCCCATCTGCCTTTTTTGAGCGACTCCCATGGCTTGTGTTCCTGTGATACAGGTTGGCTTACTGGACATTGACATCTGTGGTCCCAGTGTACCCAAGATGTTGGGGCTGGAAGGTGAGGAGGTGCACCAGAGTAACCAGGGCTGGTCACCAGTGTATGTCCAGGAGAACTTGGGGGTCATGTCCATAGGTGAGCTCACTGCTACTGAGGGAGGGATGGGAATGGGCTAAGCAGCAAGGTGGGTTGGCACCACTCCCCGGATTAGGACTGAAGCACTGGTTCGAAGGGCGGCGCAGTGGCCCGCAGGACTGCTGCGTAGCAGCAGGGTGTATTGCTAATCCCTTGTGAAACCCCCCCCTCCCTCCCTCCCCCCCCCCCCTTCCTCCTCCCCCCCCCCCTTCC
>OY744493.1:8497319-8686948 GCA_963556185.1 Pseudopediastrum boryanum
GGGGGCCAAGGTGAGCAGGGCAGGGCAGGCATGTGTGGGAGGAGGAAGCTTGGCTGAGCGATCTCACCGTGCAGCTGTGATGGCATCCTGTGCAGCCATGGTGGGGCAAGTGATTTGTAAGTTTATGTGGGAATCGTCGCATGCAACGAAAGCTAGCCGTCTTTGCCCCCATCTGCAGTGCATAGGACAAGTGGTCGGTACCCCGTGGTCTGGAATGTGACGCAGAAAGTGATAAGCTGATGGAACTGGGAAGGGGAAAGTCACTAGGTCTGCTTATTGAGGAGCGAAAGGCTCCTGGGTTTGCATGTTGACAGGTAGTGGTGTTTTCAAAAACAACCATTGCTGGAATGGTTGCTTTTGAACGGCTGCAGCTGCCTTGGACATGTACATGTCAGGATAAGCTCTAGACCTGCAGGATATGAGGTGGATGCCTTTGATCGTGTAGTCACAGTGCACAGCCTAAGGATGGGCTTATCCGCTGCCTGTGGTTTTGGGCATCTACGTGTACTACCTGATCACATATGAAATGTTTGAAGCTGTTCACCCTGAGCATCCATTCAACCTTGATGTGCAATAATTAGTTGTGCACGGTTCTTGCTCCCATGCAGGAAGAACGGCCTGATCAAGCAGTTCCTAAAAGATGTCGACTGGGGCAAGTTGGACTACCTTGTAGTGGACGCTCCTCCAGGAACATCAGATGAGCACATCAGCATAGCTCAGTTCCTCCGTGCTGGCTCCTTCCCCTCTGCAGCAGTCCATTCACCCCCCGCACCACCCGGCGCCGCCCCTGCTTCCGGGAGCAATGCTGCTGGTGGCATTGACGCGGCCGTGATCGTGACGACCCCGCAAGAGGTCTCTATCATCGATGTGAGGAAAGAGGTTAGCTTCTGTCGGAAGGTGGGGTTGCAGGTGTTAGGGGTGGTGGAAAATATGGCGGGGCTGCAGCTGCCACTGTCAAAGGTGCGGTTTGAGAACCAGCGTCAGGAGCCTGGGAGTGCTGGCCGAGACATTACTGCTGAGGTTTTAGCCAAGCTTGGGGCGGTTTTAGGGGAGATGGGGTTAGGGGTTGGGGATGTGGCAGTCGCAGGGGATGTGTTCATGCCAAGTGGGGGTGGGGCTGCAAAGATGTGTGAGGATTTGGGTTTGCGGTTGTTGGGGAGAGTGCCGTTGGACCCTCGGTTGGGGCAGGCGGCAGAAAGTGGGAAATCGGTATTTGAGGCTGCTGCTGATGCAGGGGAGGCGGCTCCTAGTGCAGCTGCTTTGCAGCAGATAGTGCAGCAGCTCATGGCAGCAACTGCAACTTGACCTCTGCTCTTTGTCGTACAAAATGATTAGGGTGACTGTGTTGACTTATGTAGTTATGTTGTTATGGTTGCCGCACCTTAAGTTTGTGTTTGTTTGTTTGTTGACCTGGTATGTGCATGTCAGCAAGTTGATGCTGGGCACGAAGGGAGAACGGTGTAAGGAACTAGTAGCCTCGACGGAACTAGTCTGGATGGACAGATCTTGGCCGGTGGCAATGAAGGCGCAACACAGTATGCGATGTGGTTAGCTGTAGCTGATGTAAAAGGCTCTAACGGCATGCGAGTACTGCGCCGGCTTGTTGGCTGCTCCTCCATATACTCCAAATACTAGAACTAGCCGAAGGTCCATGCGAAGTGTCCGCCTTGACAGCTCATCTTGGATGGGCATCATCCTGATGAGTGAGTAGCTTGTACTTACTTTATGCCCTAGCTTTAATAGTTCACTAAGTAGCTCTTCCATACTTTCAAAAACTGGCACCTTGGGCAACCTTAGGGCTTGCTGGCCCTGAGCAAGGCATTAAACTGCTTGGCTTGCTGTTGACTGGGTCAACTGGTCAGCACATGGCAAGTCGAAATGGGCTGGCCTGCCGGCATACATTGGCTAGCAAGGGATTTAGGGTGGGCTGGTGGCAGCCATTTGTGTGAGTTTTGGACAGGAACTTGAGTATGCCGTTGGAGCCTAAGTTGGCTCCTTGTGGGTGGCGCTGCCCCCACCGGCGCCCCGCTTTGACGGGGCCATTTTGTAATTGGTAATTGGTATTTGCTACGGCCTACCCCAGCAAAAGGATCCATGTCCGTCCTCGCAAAATTCCACTCTCTTCATTCACAATTTATCCTACATATGTCAAGCATGTCTCATCACATATTTAATGAAGGTTGAACACTCACAAGTGAGCCCCATGCAGCCCTGCCTGCTGTTGTCAATGGCCTAAAACAGCTGTTTCCGGCGGCCACCCTCCGCCCGACAAAGTACAAAGCATTGCCACACATGCCACATATACCAACATGATGCATGCCAAGCAAGGTGTGCACAGCCACTGAAAGGGTCACATGAATCAGCTCATTCACTGCACAGGTTCTGGGCCCTGTACTGCCTCACTGTGGCATGACTCCAACCAGCAACCAGTAATCACCATTTTTCAGGGGCAGTCACCCACAGCCACGGTACAATCTTTGCTGACAACTTACAAATGTATACACAGTCCCATGAATAGGCAGCGGCAAATAATGTTGCCTCGGACGCTTGATCCGCCCAATCAATGAACGCTGAATAACCAACTTTAGCCGCTACATCAAGATGTCTTTACACAACAATGTCTTACCATGACAAGCTCTGAAAATATTTTCAAGAAATGATGTTGATGGCCTCCCATAAGTTGACACCCTCCATGGCTGCATAGCTTGTGTTTAGCAAGCCAACAATACATCAGGTAGACAGCACCCTCCTAACCTCCATACACCATGCCTGTCCCCATGCGTTAGGAATACAGATCCGGTACCCAATGTGGCTGACAAGTGCAACCCACATTGCTTTGGGGCAGCAGTGCCTGCTGTGCTCATTGAAAGCCAGAGACTCTCTTTCAATCATGCAGCAGTAACAACCAAGCAGGCCAAAGGCCAGCAGTGCACATAGAAAACAGCCCATACTTTGCTTAGACAAGCCGTGCCGGCCTCTCTTACAGGGTACCTCATACCCATCCCTGAACAAAAGACACCTGCTGAAGCCATCAGAGCAAGCTGCCCATAAGACAAGCATTGCATCGCTTTGCAGAGCTCAAGATTTACCAGATTACCACATGGCCCCATCAAATGGGGTGCCGGTGGGGACAGTGCCACCCACACGGAGCCAACTTAGGCTCCAATAGCAGACGAAATAGCAATTACGGATACCATAATAAAAGCAAACAACAGGGAAGTCCCCCCAACGTCAAACCACTCATCTAAGTTGGTTTCAATCGTCCGTCCCGACCCTGCATCATGATCCCTAGGCATCATGTCAATCCATTACCAGGGGACCCACAGATACAAGAGTCCCAATCCCCTGACCAAAGACAACCAAAGCATGGAACATAGTGGTTGAGATAAACATGCTCACTCGGATTCATTGATATGAACACGCTGACTCGAAGATCAAACTGCATGATAGTATATTGCGGCTAGGATAGGATGGCTGTAGTATCCTTACTAATCAATTAAACCAGAAGATCCAGTTTAATGCCCGTAATTGATAAAGCCAACTACCATGATCTCTGGCAAAGGCCAACAGCAAAGCCAAGGTCAGGAGCTGCGCAAATGGAGCCAATACCAAATTGCTACACAACACACCGCCAATTCAACCACTTTCGTTTTTACCATGGCCCTGAGGTCGGTGTGGGTGCACCGCAAGATCCAGTAGACCTTGCATCAAATGTCAGTTAGACAAGCAGCAGGTCACATGCGACCTCAACAAACAGCACAAATGCTGTGGCATTGATGGGAGAATACTGGGTAGGGACACATGTATGGGCTCAATCCAGCCTCAATAAACCAAAGCCAAAACGGCTGGGAAACTGATGGAAGAGAGCACACAGTAGGTCAAGGCCTCAACTCACCATTTGCTGGGTAGGCGCCCTGCCAACATCCATATAAGACTAGGGATGTCTGCTAGTGCAAGCTTGTAGGCCAAGAGAACCCAGGTGCCCACCATAACCTCAAAGCAATGTCCTTGATGTAGAGCGAGATGACCAGGCCCACGAGATGATCAAGGTGCCAAGGTAGGGAGCTACTGATGGAGCAGCCGATGGAGATAGCACAGACACAAGAACATAACGATAACAGATAGGGGCAGTTACCCAGACATTGCCTCTGTCAGCATGCACAGAACAGATAACAGATGACAGAATGCTGCAAACAATAACACAGACACAGAGCAGCCAATACGCAGCAATTTCAGGTGGAGCTGCTGCTCACATCGTTCCTAAAACTGGTAGTACTGAATCAATCATACCGGTAGCCATAGCTAACCCCCGGTCAACTAAACCACTTTGTGTGATGCCAGATGCTTGGATCCTCATGCTCTGCTGCTGCGTGTATGTAACAAGGAAAGGATGACACGCTGATGTGGCAGCTCCAATGCCAATGTCCCACGTGAAAGGAGGAGCAAACATGCATATATACAGATACCCCACAAGCAGACGATAAACTAAATCAACTGAGCCATATCTGCCAGGCAGCCTCCAATAACTGATGCATCATACCCACAAAAAAGCAAACTGCATGAACACCATGTGTCGAAGTCGCATGGACTTCCCATCCTTGTGCTGCTCCCCACATGTGCAAACAAATGAAGCTTTAAGGTGTGGCAACTGTCTGTATAAAGGCCTTGCACAGGCTGCATCAATGATTGGCACAGCAGCGCTATAGATTGTGCTCCCTCTGCACGTCAGAACAATTGGAGATACAGATGGTGAGCTGTCCCAGCCCAAATTGCCACACAACATGTACAGAACAGATGAGATTTAGTTTACCCCCCTTCTGGTGCCATGCAAGCAGACAGACCTGCTCTAGGTAGGTCAGCCTGCCACAACCCTGCCAAAACCCAGCCTGCCAGAATGCAGCCAGACCCAGGCTGCCAAACCCTGCCAGAACCCAGGCTGCCAAAAGCCCTGCCTCCATCTTCCCCCTTCCCAGTGTTATCAAGCTGTACGCAACAATAATGGACCAACCAGACATGCAATTTTAAGCTACCAAAGCTGACAACCACACCAAGCTCCATCCCCAATACCATCCCAACTGTCTTTCAATAGTAGCTACTCATCCTTCTTGGCTCAAAAACTCTCCGTGCCACCTCCGAACATCCTGAGCCTAACCCAATCACTGCAATGCAACTCTTCTCCAATCAACCAACTTGCAATTGAGTAAAAGCAATCAGAGCGCATCTCAATAATGCAACAGCCTTTTACTGAGGAATAGCCCGGGCGCCCATCCCTTGTCGGCCCATTGGACCCCCCAAATACATGCAATTTGCACCAGCTCCAGTGTCGTTCTCACAAGCAAAGAGCTGTATGTACCGTTTCTTGACACCAGCCTGCATGCGCTGTTACACAAACACACAACTGCAGATAGCCAAGTGCAAACAGAACCCACTTGAATGGATGTGACTTCCGGTATTCAGAGCAAGCCCAGAAACCCGTTGTTAAGCAACCACCCAGCCATGCGACCAAGTGAAACATCTGCCATCTTCGTTTAAGGAGCTTTCAGGAGCACTATACAATTATAACACTGCTGCTGTAACAACACTTTATGTATATACCTTTTCCTCCACACATATGCACCTGACTGTGATAGTGATTACAGCAAATAGAGGGGACTCCGCCAATGCTGACCACCAGTGTTGACTGTGATCTTTACACACCCATAATCACACCGTGGTCAATGGAAGGATCTCACACGTACTTTGACGCCTTGAGAACATTAGTTACGCTGGTGACTGGGTGGGTGCCAACATGCCTCAAATTGTTATCCAACCCAAACTCTGAGTCTGACCTCCTGTCACAGAATGATGCTGTCACACATGATAAGTTGCCCATTGGGAAGTTCTCCATATACCAGTAGCCTGCAATGCTCTTTACTAATGTTACTCTCTTATCTGCAACGCCATGATATGCAATCACCCAATCAACGGAGGGGGAGATCTGCGAGGTGGTGGGGGTGGGGGCCTCCGGGGTGGAGGGGGCCTCCGGGGTGGAGGGGGCCTCCGTGGGGGTGGCGGCCTGCGGGGCGGGGGTGGGCGGGGGCTTGGAGGGCGGGGAGGGGGGGGCCGAGGGGAGGGAGGCGGGGGTCGTGGTGGTGGGTTTGGCGGCGGACTTGGTGGCCTCGGGGATAGAGGCGGTGTACCTTCCTTGGTATGCTTGTAGATCGCGAAACCAGCTGCTGGTATGGCATTTCCACAATCTTGGGCACAAAAGCAAGCTTGGTCCGACGCACGGTAGTCAAAGAACCAAACCCCAGTGTAACTCTGCGCACATCTGGTAACGCATCCGGCTGGGTCCCCTGCATCTCTGTATTGGGGACCGCTGGGGGTAGAGCTGCAGTAGGAGCCGCTCTGCACGAGCTCCAGCGTCCCCGGATATGTGGGACAAGTACTTGAGCTGGCTGGAGGATCCCATTTGTAGATATCGTACCCACTATCTTGGGTGAGCCTTCCACCGGTGGTGCAACTTGTTGCGCAATAGCAGGCGCCATCAGACCTGCGGTAGTCAATGAACAAGGTTTGACCGGGGCTGAAAAGCGGGCAGCAGAGGTAGACACATTCCATAGCCGAGATCTTATCAGTGAACTGCGGGTCCGTCGGGGTGTCGAAACAGTAGGCACCCGGTGTTTGAAGAGTGAGGGTACCCGTGGCGGAGGTGGGTGGAGGCGGGGAGGAGGGAGGAGGTGGGGGCGAGCCAGGAGGAGGAGGTGAGCGGGGAGGAGGTGAGAACACAGGAGGAGGAGGCGGGGAGAGGGTTGGAGGAGGAGGGGAGGAAATAGACGGCCCAGAGCTGAATGTTGCAGTGATGGCATAGGCACCGATGGAGGCGTAACTAGTGTAACCCGTGCTTGCTGTGAGGTAACCGGTGCCCCTTACGGAGAGGAAGTACGTTCCGGCAGTGGTGATGGTGTAGGTGATGGAGGCTGGCATAAACGGACAGGTATCGGCGTTGATTGTTGTGGGGTCGCTGGTAGTCAAAGCTGTCCCACCGGAATTCGTCAGGGTCAGTAACACATCAAGGTTTGACCGGCATGACGGTGCGTTACTCCAGCTCACTTCCTTGACCCAATCAGGTGTCACCTGGACGTTCACGGTGAGAGTTCCCACAGATGCATCAACTCTGAAGAAGTCCACGTCAGCTGCCGAGCTAACAATCCCGCGGAGTGTTGTACCGCTGTTCAAAGCCGTAGCTGTGGCAGCTGTGTTGCCGTAGTCATCGGGAATGAAGGGGATGAAGCCGGCAACAATCGACAGGTCATCTTCTGTGTTTGTGGGGCTTGCATACTCCCCTTTGCTCCATTGGGTAACCGGCTCGTAATCTGAGAAGCCCATGATAGGCGCCCAGATGCCATGGCCTAGGTAATACTCGTCTCGTGTTGGTGCGGTGATGCCGTCGTGATCCAAACCAACAGCTACAGCAACAGAGCAACAGCCACACTTCAGCTATTTGAGCCACCTCCTAACAATCCCTCCCAGCTCACACAAAGGATTAGGTGGCAATCAGCATCAGCTCAATACTGAGTATGGGCTAAAAACCCTGATCCTGGCGCCCGCGGAACTTACATCGTAGAAGTAATGCATAACGCATAGACAATCTATGTCATTGCAGGCAATACAGGAGTCAATGCAGCAGAGGAATATAATTACTAACATTTATCTCCATGGGCCCTGCACCTCAATCTATCAATGCACAAGATATTAAGATGGCTTGGCATGAACTGATGATGAACTGCCTAAGAACTGCATAAACTTGAAGCAAAGGTTTAAGGTTCACGACAATCAAAGTGGCACAAATTGCAGCAGCAGGATAGCACCTGTGCTTCAAATTACCAGGGGCAAAGGGCCCTCGTGGCCCTCTACATGCTCAAGGGCTGCTCTCCAGTAAGAAGTTGTGTATACAGCCGCTACACGTACATTAGCACGAAAAGAAGGTCTGAGGCCTGATGTTCCTCCCATACCAATCATTTATTGCCAGATCTACAATGAAAAATGTGGATTAAACACCAAGCAGATGTCTCCGTCTCAGGCTGTGATGCTCAACACTTCCAAGTCATTGTACTATCTCATGGAAACATGTGCTGCTTGCTTAATTAGCTGCCCTAGACAAGCCAGGCAGTGCTTATGCCGGAACTTACTGTGGCCAACTTCATGAGAGATGGTCTCCCAGATCTTCTTTGGGATATCAGGGCCATTGTCGTCTGGGAAAACATAGGTGGGGGTGTCACTACAGGAAACAAGCAGCAGAGGTGGAAGGTAGGTCGTCATCTCAGTGGAGATGTCCTCTTGCACTTGTAACAGCACTTTCTACCACTTCATTTTCGGGATCATTGCTTTTACCACTGCAACTCCCTCGTGGTGACTTGAAGAAATATACGTTCAACACCATTTCATCTTCGACAGCATCAGATGCTGATCAAGAAGTATGTACAGAATTTGCCTCGACTAGTCTCTGCTATCTCTCACTTATTGCAATGCAAAGGATTTATGCAACCAACCGCCACAGGTAGACTTTGCACTTTACAGCTGCATCCCCTCTCGTCCGTAAAATCCCCTGCCTCACATCAGTGGGCCCATGCAACAACAGTTGTCACTCCCCTCCTCCTGACCCCTCATCCACCCCCCACTCACACCTCCCTTGCTTGGTCCCCACCTCATTGCACTAACCGCCCTCATCTTCCGCCCAAATCCATATCACTCCCCTCCCCCCTTCCCCCTCTCCCTTGATGGCTGTCCCAAGGCAGCGACCCAAAAAGCCCCCATGCACTCCTCCCACCCCTTCATCCCTCTCCATCATCTCAATCCCCCTCCATCCACCTCCCAGCCTTCAACTTATCCTCCATCCCCCTCCCCACCCTCTCACTCCCCTCCATCCATCCCCACCCCTCAACTCTCCCACCATCCCCCCCTCAATCCCCCCCCCCCCCGCCCCGCGCTGCAGCCCTCACCTGCTCCATGTAAAGGAGCTCACATACGCCACGCCTGCAATCCCACCCCCGCTATCATACCAATCTGCAGCCGCCCCTCCAATCACCACCCGCATGCCATATGCCACATCAGCACTAACTGACTTCCTCAGTCCTTCCACCCCTGGGTCTTCCGTAGTGACATCCACATCCCACACCGCAAAGTCCTCAGCAACAGCACGCCATATGGAAATCATCAACCTTTTCTCCAGATCGGTGAAGGAGGCGAGGTTTGTGTCGTAGCTGAAGGCGGGGGTGGTGATAGTGGTGCAGCCACCAGATCGACCAGAACAGGCGCAGTCACTGCAGGAGTTCCAGGAAGTGCCTGTTGTAGAAAGCAGCAGGCGTCGGCCACAGGGCTATTTAACTTACAAGGGAGCAGTCATAGCATAGCCTCCTGATGTGGTGAAGGGTTATACAAGGGTAATAAGCCATGGCATTGCAGGCAATCCTACGGCACTACGGAAATAGTCTAGCAAAGCATGGAAGGGTTTAAATGAACTTGGCGTCACAGCTGGAAGGGATAGGTGGTTAAGGTGGTGGAGCAGCAGCAAGGTTCCTTACTACAGGGGCATTTGCTACAAGATACAAGTGGTCCAAAGGTGCCTAGGGCATAGAAAAGCAGGAGTAGATGGATGGATCTATAAAGGCGAGAGTCATGGTGGCAGTGAAAAAAAGACCAGAGTGGAGGAGCATGGGATGTCCTGGGTGGAGTGGGTGTCATAGCTGTAAGGAGGTATAAAAATTTTCTGCTAGCTTGCTACCAGCTTTCCATATGGCTTACATCTGAAAGCAATACTGTATCAGTGACGTCTTGGTAGTTTGACCAAGCATGCAGAAATAGAGTTGGCCATCTGAGCGAGATGCCGAATGGTAGGAAGACTAGCACAATCTAGACACCGTGGACAGAGGTAATAACACCCTGAAAATTCCCCTTACTTCACCTAGAGCATAACCAGTAGAAGGTCCCTGAGCATTAAGGGTGCCAAAAGTGTCCAGCAGTTGGCCGTACAGCTAACAACGCATGTCATTGGATGACTTGGTGGCTATTGAGCTGCCATACCTCGAGAACCTTTTGGGTTTCATTGCCTCTGTTTAGTTAGCCAAGCTGTTGGAAGCTGATTCAGCTGCCCACCTCCTGGCAGTAAGTACAGTACCTTAGCTCAGCGTCTCCCTCACCTGTTGTTGTGTGTCCATCAAAGTCCAGGTAGATCTTCCTGGTGGCAGAGGGTCTGCTGTGTAACAAGGGGACACCAGTAGATGACTGAGCAAGGGTGCTGGGGAGGGGGTCAGCAGCATCAGCATTGTACTGGGCAAGCTTCCTGTGGTGGTGGTGATGATGGTTATTGCTGGCGTCGGCTGCAATATCAGCCACAACAGAGGTGCTGGGCTGTGGGCGGCTGCAGGCATACACAAGACTATTTCCTTGATCTACCTTCAGGTTTTTGTCGCTGAGGAGTAAGCGAGTGAGTTGCTCTGGTTCTTTGCCATAAGCTTGTGCTACAGCTGCTATGTCTGTGCCCAGGCGAGCTACTGCTTCTGCTCCAAAGGCAACTGTGCCCATGGGGGAAGTGGGGGAGGTAGCCACCTGATCGTCTGGGACGGGGATGGCTGCTGGTATGACATCATCCGCAGCTGTTTCGACGGTTTCCATGCTGGAGGGAGTAGGCGGTAAAGAATTGGGTGGGGTGGAGTCTGGCGGGTGCGGTGGAGTCTCCGAAGCAGTACTTATCTGCGCCGAGATGTCTTCAACACTAGGTCGGGCTTTGGGAGCGATTGCCTTAGGTTCACGTGGGCGGGGTGGGTCCTTTACAGGGAGACCCTTGACGGCAGCGTCGTCTGAACTGGCTGCTATATTCTCGGTGCCACCATGCAGCTGAAACGGAGTTTCAGCAGCATCGGGAAGAGTTGGTTCTGCTTTCCCTTGTTTAAGGATGGTTCCTGACAGCACGATGCTGACAATGAGCACCCAGCGGCGGTTCATACTGCTGCTTGCGCTCACTGCTGTTGGCGCATGGGCCCAAGCTGTTGATGGTCGGGCGTCTGTTTGTGTATGTTCCCTGCATACACAGAGCAAATATTCAACGACCCAATGTTATGGACAATTCATCTTCAATAACATGCGTTTGCTCTGAGCGTCTGCATTTGTAGAGTCTTTCTAGCCTTCGTCTACAACCATACCACAACTAGCTGTCGAACAACTGCGTCCAGGAGGGATGGAGGACAGTCCACTCGAAATTATGCTATAACGGGCTGTAGTCTGATGCTTGCGAACAAATGATAGGGTCTGAGCCCACTTCAGACAGAGGCACTTCAGATCTCCCAGTGCTGCAGGAATCATGTGCATTGTACCTGACAGGATGTCCAAGCCTTCCAGTCCTTTGGACGGTATTCACCTGGACAGCGCACAATGGGTTGTGATAAAAGTACAAAGCCCCTCGACCTCCACTTTCACGAGTGACGAGTAGTCCAGCCGAGCAATCCACGCTGTTCTGTTGATTTTCAGAGGTTGATTTTCAGCTAACAAGCTGCCAGAGCACCAACAGGCTCTAAATGCCTTTTGAAGGCCCCCGTCACGTGGCATGCGCTTCTGACAATCACAATGACCTTCACACGGGACGACGCACTATTACTAATAGCAACCAGAAGCAAGGACCAGGACCTCACAGGACCTCACTCCTCAGGAATTGAGCTGACTGTGCCCGCCGTCCCAGCCAGTGCAGGAGGTCGCCTATCGCTGTGTGGGTACGGGGCTGAGCCAAGGCAACTGCCATCCCCTGCAGTGCCATCTGGCGGGTGACCTCACACCGAGATGCAACAAAGCAGCAAAATGGGCAGCAAAAGAACATCACTGTGTCTGACAGTCGTCCTTAACACCTTCATAACGGTCGTCGTACTCAACGTCCCAATTTCTGGAGGAGAATTGCGCCCAGCATCAACAGGAACAGCAGCCGAACAGCAGCCCACAGTGTTGCCGCATTGGCACCGCGCTACTGGGTCCCGAATGGGCTGCGTCGATGAAAATTCATAACCGAGGAACTGAGGAGCAGTTCAGCGCGCATCCCGGCTGATGTGTGATTATCATGGGAGTCCACACTTGTGGTACTGATGGCCGGGAGTGGGTCCAGGCAGCGCCGTCACCTGACAATAAAAACAAACAAACATGTGGGTGCAGCAACCACAAGAGGGACTGCTACATCGGACCATACAAACACACAGATCGGATGGATCTCAAGACAATGGATTCCAGACCACTACTGAACCAGTATTGATGGCCCCAAACTCAAAAATCAAAAATCAAAGAAATAAAAAAAATGATGTATCCAGGTAGGAAATTCCAACCGAACTGGTCAATCCGACAAGTCGACACCAGATCATTCTGACTCAAAATCAAACATGACACAAACAAGACATCATTCCATTGTCACATCCAAAACATCCACATAGCACTTTTCTGCACCATCCATCGCGGCAGTCCAGTTCAGCCAGAACACATTTACCCTTCTTTGAGCGTATGTACCATCGAGGATGAGCACATAGCATGTGGCACATTGACTACCTGCCAGAGTCAACAGGCTGGATCACCGGCCCTCATGGCTTGTGGGCGACACCGCTGTTCTGCTGGTGGTGCCGCCTCCCTACCTCCAAAAAATATGGCAAAAGTGACTGGACAAACGCACCGTCTGGATGGAACAAAAACACTAGCGCTCAGGTTGACGACCAGAATACACAAAGACGTATGCAAGGCGCCCCCCCAGGTCAAGTTCTCAAAGCCTGTCGGTGTAATTTCTGCAGCAGCATGCCCTGCAGTACAAATTGTAAGAACCTTCTGCTCATAATGGTAGGGCAGCATGCATGGGCGCCCAAGGAGCAGGGGTTTGCCAGCTTGCCACCTTCCCAATGCACGGTGCTCACATGCAAACATGCCACTACTACGGTGAGGCAGTTGGATCCCTCGGAGTGAAAGGGAACCTGTTACGAAGCTGCATACACAAATTGCAAAGGCACGCCATTCAAAGTCTCCATGAAAATTGGAAAGCACGACAGGAAAGTATCGGGAAGAAACAGGTCAATCCGTCTGAAAACAGGGCCCCGGTGGAGGGGCATCTCAATCTGGGTGGGGGGGTGAGCCTAGGGTGGGGGGCTGGGGGGGATGAAAGGGATCAGGGCGGGGGAGCTAGGAGGGCACAGAAGCGTGGAGAAGGGTAGGTCAGGCGAGGCCACCCCTTCTGGGAGGACATGGTGTAGGAATTGAAAAGTGTGGTGGATGGGATGGAGGTGGTGATATGAAGAGCCAGTACATATTGGTCGTGTTCAGGAGGCGGGTGCCCTCACTGTAGTAAGGTAAGCCTACTTCCTTAACTGTACGCCGCTCATGGTGGAGCGAGCGTAGATGTAACAATGTAATTTACAGGGAGAGGACTGAACATGCCACTAACTTACAGGGAGAGGACATAGCACCAACACTCACTTGGAGCTGTATACGACCATCCGATGGTGTGTTTGGTCGTTTCGACCTAGCAGCCCTTTGCGGTTGCCGCACCTTAAATGTTTGTTTGTTTGTTTGTTCTGCCAACTGGTAACTAAACCCATAAGAGTTCCACCATTGACTCGCCTCTGATGAAATGAGAGCGAGGAGCATGTCAAAGCGGAGGAGGACTGGTAAACAGTGCCCTTCCACTGGCTATAAAATATAACATAAATGTCGGTACACAACCTGCCACGAAACACTGTCACACTATACGAGACCAGTGATTGAGCTTTACTAACATGAAAACACCTTCAATTACTACCGGTATCTGAGGAAATGAATACCAGGCAGCTTAGGTCAACCCAGTCCTAGTCAGTGGCTCTTGCACTGAAGCCCTTGCTCTGTCCTTTCATCAATAAATCATTGAAGTAAGCAGATGACCCCATGCCAACTCATGCAATCTGAGTGCTCAAACAAGCTGGCACAGTAGAACGAATGCCATGGACCACATCGCAATAAATCAATGACCCTAGGCTTCCAGAAGACATAGAAAAAGGTAATACTTGATAAAAAGGCTCCTGAGAGTTGTAAGGAATTAAACGTACGATAGAGGCAAGCACATTGCCGCAGTGCTGGGACATCCATCATGCTTGCAATGCCATTATGTGCCAATTGTCTGTGCTGTCAGAGAGAGAGAGAGAGAGAGAGAGAGAGAGAGAGAGAGAGAGAGAGAGAGAGAGAGAGAGAGAGCTACGCAAGGAGGGGCGTGAGGTGCCCTCCCGCGTAAGATTAAGGGAGGGGCCCATTGGTGTAAGGATTACACTGGGCCAGCCTACCATAGGATAGTTACATCCGTGGGTGGGCTTCCGCCCACCCGCCTTTGTTAGCTTACTTTCTTGTAGTTCCTCCTGTGCCATTGAGGCTCTTTGGGCTTTTCCAGTTTTCTTTTTGTTGTGTATATGCTGTGTAAGGACTTAACTGCTGCAGTATGTACTTCTGAAATGCATTGCTTTAGAGCTTGCCCTTTGATACCGAGGGCTTGAAGATTCATGGTGGTACTGTTGTATATGGTGCCTGCAACTCCGACAAGCAAGGGATAGTACCATACTTTGGCAGTGGGGTCTATGTCTTTGATTTTGTCAATGAGTACTTGGTGTTGATAATCAGCTTTGCTTTGCTGGCCTGTTGGGTCTGAATCCCTGCAGATCTTGACCTCTATTATCCAGTACTCTGCTGGGTTGTTTCCATTCTTGGGTTTGTAGAGCATACCATCAGGGCGCTTGTCGGTGGTGCCTTGTGCTTGTTGCACTGCCTCCTTTAGTCCCCTTGGAAGGAGCTCCCACGGGATGTTTCTAGACTGGTGGGCCATGATGCCGTCTTCTGCACAGTTTTCAGTTGATCCAAGGTCCATTTGAATGACAAATGCTCCTTTGCGTCCCCTTAACACTCTTGTCATGATTAGTCGGCCGACCTTGTTATGCCTGTTGATGTACATTCTTTTCAAAGCTGGGCATCCTGAGGCTGTGTGGTGTCCGCCATCCTCGTCACCGCACAGGAGACATTTGCTACTAGGTGCATGTCCACACCTATAGGCCATTTTCCTTGTCCACATGGTCCCGTACCGGTAGCGCAAAGCGGTTTTACGTTCTGCATACTTGATTTTTCCTGAGGTCATGTACTCGTTGCTAGCAGGCAGGTCCAGTCTTTCCTCAATCCTTTTAAAAGCCTCGAAATAACAGGTAGCTCTGTTTGCCATCCCAAAGCGACTCTTTTGGTGGCAGTAATGACGTACCGAGTCGTGAAGGTCTGTCAAAGGGTTCACCCGCTTGAAACGGTCAATTAACGTGCGCTGCCCATTATTGGTCCGTGACCAACGATTGTTCCATTGGGTCTTGTGCGGCCAATATTGGGTCAACCTGTTGTTACTAGGACTCTCGTACTTCTCACATTCCTCATAGTCGGAGGTGTCCCCTGTCGCAGCCGCCTTAGCGATTGCGTCCGCTCTTTCATTACCGATAATTGAAGCATGGCCCTTGACCTTGTGAAGGGTTGTCCTCAGTCCCCTGTTGACGATCTCGGTTACTATCTCTTTAATTAGCTCACAGTGCTGGTGATTTAGGAGATCTTGTGGGCGTCTCAGCATCTTTTTGATTTGGTACATTGAGCTGAGGCTGTCGGTGGCTATCATGTGGGCTCCATGCCTCAGCGCAGCAAGGATACCAACCAGTTCTGCTCTGTTTATGGTGTTCTGGGGATGGCTGTCGCCTGCAGGGACAATTGGAACCCCACGTTCATCGTCCTCATTGGCTGCTTGTGGGGGGAAGTACACCCCTGCCCCTATGCCTGGGGCATCACACTCTGCATCCATTGGTGATGTTTTGTGGCTTGTTTGCTTGTAGCTACCATCTGTGTAGGCATAGTTTTTCCAATTGTACCGGAGGGGTGGGGCTGTTGGTAGGGCAGTGGCTAATTGCGTTTCCAGGTCATCCAGTGTAGTGCTGGCGTCAACCATGGCTGGAGGGTCTTGACTGGTGGCTGAATCGTCCCGGAGGGACTCAGAGCCGTTTGTTTGTTTGGGGTAACCCATTTTGCTGAGCTGTTTTGGCGTCAGCAATGTTGGCTGATGAGATGTGCTGGGCGGGGCATTGCTGCTTGGGGGGTTGTAGTACATGCTGATGTCTTGTATCTCTTTGTCGTCCGGCAGGGACTGATTAATGGCATCCTGCAGCGTTTGCAGAAACCTGGTCATGTAGCCGCTCTCCCAGTAAGGGAGGTGGGCCTCAAAACCCTTTGCGTTGCCTGTGACAATGATATTTACGTCCCATCTAGGGTTTCCTGCATACATGTCGCCCCGTTCCCAAGTTGTGGGTTTCTGGAACCTGAAGTGTTTTCGGGGTATTTGTAGGAGATGCATGCAGTTTTCTGGGAAGTGTTGTAGCCATGCAAGGTAGGCAGTTCTGTTTGCATCGGACCAGGCAGGCAGGATATGTATGCCAAAGACAGGGGCTGTTGTGTTACGGGCCGCTGCTATGGCAGTAGCCATGTTCTTGTTCAGGTCTTCATCCTCATACTCTGGGTTGTGCACGCTTCCGCCAGTCCACCTATATCTATAGCTATCCCATTTCGCCCCAAAGATTTGGTCCCTTTTGTGGGCGCTCCAGTACATCGTAAATGTTGGGTTGTAATTGAGTGGGCTTGCGAATCTCTCTTTTGTTATGTCTGTGAGCTGCCTGAGAGCCTCATACACCTCAGGGGGAGTGGCCCAGTGGTTCTTTACTTGGACCTTCCTAATGGCTTTGTGATCTTTGATCTGTGCTCCATCTCTGTACCTGCACATGAGGGCATACAGTTCTTGGGGAAAGGTACCTGCCTTCAACTTCCGCATAACATTTGGTTTGTGGCGAGTGCTGTGGCAGTACTGTTGGTACAGTATTGCTGTCCTTTCAGGGGTGAGGGTGTAGCGACATTTGCCATCTGGTGTGTATATGCAGGCGAGCGTTTTTATCCACATTTGTCCATCTATGCACATCTCTACCTCTCTAATAAAGACTTCGTGTCTTCCTGTGGGGTGGATATCAGCATGGGGGTTCATTGGTGATGTGTCCATGTCGAAAAGGTTGCTGTACTGCTGTCCAATGTTGATGTTGTATCTTTGAGGGTGATCGGGGTAGTAGTCGCCTTGTTGCTGCAGTGCCGATAACCCTTGCTGAGCTTGAGCCAGCTCGCCAAGTGCAGGAGTTGCCGGGGACCGGTCATTTGCTGCTGCTGCCTGTTGCAACCGGTAAGCAGCAATCATCTCAGCAACAACTGGATTATGTGCGATGAGGTCACTCTCACTTTCTCGACTGGGCTTCCAATGGACGTTGTAGTGCCTTATATCAAGAGGGAGGCCTTTAGTGGCATACTGATCCCTGTTACATTCAATGCAGGTCCAGCCTGTCGTGACATCCTCTTCCAATATGTCCCCTGCAGGGCGATGGGTTAGCGGGAGACAATCAATATGATATCGTCTGCTACATATGCTGCAATGTGCTAGGGTTGTACGTGCAGGGATTCGTCGTGCTGGCAGGTGGGCGTTAGGACAGCAGCATTCAGTCGGGAGGTTTGGTGTGTTGCAGACTTCATGATGGGTCATTGGCTGTAGAGCGTGCTCTGGAGCATCATCAATGTGATAGCCCTTTTGCTTAGCCAGTTCCACCACCCATCCTTGCATAACTGTTGGGGCCCATCGCACAATGACCTGGTTCTGTGTTGCTACTTTCTTTCTCTTTTGCCCTCGTCCGGTGTGGCGTGCCGCCACTGCCAGACCTTCTATACCTTCTACTTGGTCCTGCCCTTCTGCAAAGTTGTTATATAATTGCTCTCGCATATCTTTGAAGGGCTGTCTTTTCTCATTCTTGATTCGCTGGTAAACGTGATAGCCTGTTTCTATTCGGTACACCAGTGGGGCTGTGATGTCTGTTGCAGTCTGGCGCACACTGCTGCTTTTAGTGTGGCCTCTTGGTGGTGCGCTGAGTGAGGACAGGTAAGCCTGAATTTCTGTCAGGGCTTGCTCTGTGCTTGGGGCATGTGTCTGTGCAGCCCACAATGCTGGGAGAGGTGCATTGCGTATGTCTATGTCATCGATGAGGTTGTGGAACTTCAGCAGCCTTGCATACTCCGGATGAATTGTTGCACCATGTCCTGCTTGCACAGGTGGCCTGCTGCAGTAGGTTTCTTTTGTGATGCCTGGCGGGAGAGTGAGCATGTATGCAATACGTTTAAAAGCGGTCAGCGTCCTAACGGTGATATCCTTGTCCAGTTTCAACATGAGCTGTCGTGTTGTAAGGACAGTTCTACCTGTGGAAGACATAATGTCCTGAAGTCGGTGCATACCTACTTGTCTGAGTTGGTGAAGGTCAGCTAGGAGGAGGTCTGGTGGTTGGGGGCTTGCAAGTGCCTGCATCTTCTGCAGGTCTTGCAAGAGTGGGCTGGTATCGGGTAGTTCTGTTGGGCCAAGTCCCTGCTTTTTGAGCTCGACATCTATGCTTGCGCATGCAATCACCTGCCTCAGCCTCAGGCTGTGGTGTGTTAGGGCAGGGCGAGCCATTGCTGTCAGTTTGTCCAGGCAGCTGCCATCTGTCTGCAGGCGTGTACGGCTGAGCTCTCCCACTGGTCCGGGGTCATTGAGAGCCTCTGTCAACCGCTGTATTTGTACAGTATTGTACTCTGCTAGTAGGGAGGGGCACCCTAGACCGCCTTTACTGACGTCTTCATGTGCTACTGCCGTGGCAGTACTGTTTGGAAGACCATATGCTTCTTTGGCTGCCCTACAGAGGGGGCTGTCTAACGCTTTGAGCTGAGCTTTGGTGTAAGGGGCCACACAGAATGCATACCGAATTTTTGTCCGTATGCATGTATTCAGGGTGCGCATCTTTTGGGAGGTTGTAGCGTATGAGTGCTTCATGATGTGACACATGTCTCGAATGGTATCCCTGGTCAGTTGATATTGGGCTGACCAGTCAAGGTGCATGGTGAATTGCAGGCCCAGGTAACGGAACGGTTTTCGTGGATCGTGGAGTGTTGCAGGGGATCGTGGGACCTTCACATCAGTTAGGCTACACCGGAGCTTCTCCAGATTAAAAGGGTCTTTGGCGTCAGCCCTATATCTGGCACCTGTGAGGAGGGTCTTTGTGTTGTTTATTTTTAGGTGTCCCCAGTCAGCATACAGGGTGACCTTGTCAGCTTGGCTGGTTAAATCCCCAATGCATGAACATATCAGGTTCAGGTCATCCGCATATGTGACATCTGGGATCTGCTGTTTCAGTTTGAAAAGCGTATCTCGGTTGTTGTATGCACCTGGGATGTATCCTCTGGCACCTACCCTTAGCCAGCGTAGCAGGGGCTCCAGATATAAAATGAACAGAAACGGTGAGAGGCTGTCACCTTGAATTGTCCCTCTGTCCATGGGCATTGGTTCGGTATTCCCGAATGGGGTTGTAAATGCTGTTGTTGCACCCGTGTACAGGTCTTTGACCACCTCTGTGGCATCTGTCGGGAAGCCCAGGTCATACATGATTTGCAGCAGCTTGTCATGGTCAATTGTGTCAAAAGCCTCGGAAAAGTCAACCATAAGGAGATAGATGTCTTTCCGGGTCAGTTTGGCATCCTCAAGCAAGAGGGTGAACAGCTCCAGCTGGTCCATGCAGGTTCGTTTGTTTCGGAACCCACCCTGGGTGTAGCTCAGAATGTTGTGTCTTTCGGCATAGTCAGCAAGGACCCATGTGATCATTCTGGTCCATAGTTTGTATATTGTCATCTCTAGGCCAATGCGTCTGTAGAATTGCAGTTTGAGGGGTGTGCCTTTGTTTTTGAACAGGAGCACTGTGGTGCTCTCTTTCCATGCTTTAGGGGTGTAGCCTGTTGCCCACATCAATTGGATGTAACCGTGTAGGAGGTCTTGTCCTTGGGGAGGCAGCATGTTCAGCATCTCATTTGTTATTTGGTCGGGTCCCGGGGCCTTGCCGCGAGCCAGGGATTTGAGGCAGGCCTGAAAAGCTTGCTGGTCCCTTATTTCATTGTGCAGCCATCGTCGTGGAGCAGCACCGCTAGTGATGGCTGTGTTCAGGTCAAAGGTATCTGGGGCGTTGGGTTGTAGCCAGGGATATGACCTTGCTTGCTCTGACGGGTGGTACAGTCCAGTTTTGCTACCGGCACCTGCTGCTGGCATCAGCTTGGGCGTATAATATGTTGTGATGGCTTCCAGGACTCCCTTTGGGTCTGTAACTACTGTGTCTTCTCCAGTTTTTATTGCCCTAAGTTGCATGCTGTTGCGCCCCTTGAATTGGCCAGTGATCATTTGGTTGCCTATCTTCTGCCTTTGGTCATACAGTGCCTGCCTTTTGGCAATGGCATTTTGCTTACGCTTTGTCTGGTGCTCACTGTCAATGACCCGTAGTTCCTTGCGGATTTTGGTTTTAATTTGTTTGAGAGAGGCTTTTAGGGGTTGAGGAGAGGTGCCACTGCGCTCAGCTGTTGTGTTCAGTGCTTCAAGTGCTTTACACACGTCTGCAGGCAGCTCTGTTTCCTCCACGTGGTCCTGTCTCAATGCTTGGACTACCTTCTTTCGTAACTTAATCAGGCCATCACGTTGGAGGGCCACAAGTCTGGGCCGATAGTGGTGCCCTGTTGGGTTGGTCATGGTGGTTGGACCTTCTGATAGCATGGTGTCCCGAGTCTGCAGCAGCAGGTCAGCCATCTGAGTGTTCAGCGCTTCCATAAGCTCCCTTTGGGCGGCGGGATCAGCTGCAGTTCCGAGACAGAGGGTCCGGAGGGGTTCCATGCTTGCGGGGTCTCCATTAGATAGGCGCTCCCAGTGTGGGTACACGTCGTTGAGCAGTAAGTGTTGGACTTGGTCATTCAGCTGGTGGTATGCTAGACCATGCCTTTCTTCCACGATAATCTTGAGGCCATCCCTCTCCTCCTTTGTGAGTTTCTTCAGTCGTTTCAGTTTTTCAAGGGTTGCTTTCTCGGCACTGTCAGTTGTGATTGGTGGGGGTGGGAGCATGTTGAGCTTGTGGTAGGGAACACAGACCTCCAAGAGATCATGATCTGTGCCTTTGCCGGTCATATCCCATATCTGTGTGACTGCAGAGGCTGGAAGGGCTTCATTGTTTGTGAACATGTCATCAATCCGGCTTGCCAGCTGTTCAGCTGATCCCTTTCTCCATGTGTATTTCCTGGGGTGACCAGCCTGGACAGGGTCCAGCGTATAGAGTTTTGTTTCCTTGATCTGTGTTTGGTGAGCGTTGTCCATTGGGTTGGTATTGCCACTTGCTCTATCCATATTGTTCAGTGTTGCATTGAAATCTCCTGCAAATATTATGTTGTGGCGACCTTCCTCTTTGTCATTGGCTTTTTCTGTCAGTGCTTTCATTCTCCTGTAGATTTGGGATCTGACAATCTTGTCTGAGGGATGGCTGGTAGGCATGTATACCCCAACGACTGTTAACGGTGTAGAGACCTCCATGCGAAGCTGCACTGCTTTTATGTAACCACCAAGGTCCCCGGGGATGTCAATTGTTTCAACAGTTCCCAGGTCTGCAAAGCTCTTGTTGATTAGTAGGGTTACTCCTGCTCTAGGATTGTACTGGCATGCGCTGTGTCGTTGTACATACCCATGGCCACTGAGATGTTTGCATGCCTGGCTGCATGCTTTTCTTGTTAGTTTGGTTTCTGTCAGAACGAGCACATCAGGTTGGTGGTCTTGCAGCACATCAAGCACATCTTCAAGATTCGAGTACAGCCCCCTCACATTAAGAGTCATTACTTTCAGCGTGGGGATGGTAGCACTCTCTTTATTGGGAGTTTCCAATTGGGTCCCTGTGCAGAGCCCCTGTACCTGTTGTGAGTGTATGGGTGGGTGCAATATCTCCTGAGTGTGCGCTGTGGGCTGTGCTTGCTTGTGGAAATAGTTTTGTATGTCTGGTATACTGGATGAGTTGTCATTAGTTTTGGCTGTCGTTGGTGCCTTGGTCTTTTTAGGCTTGTTGCGCTGCCCAGGCTCAGTTGGTGGGTTCTTATTCCGTTTCCTAAGGGTGGTCTGGGTGAGGCCCGACCGTTGGGCTTGATCCTGCTCTATAATAAGCAGATGCGGGGGGTCGCTTTGCTCTCTGACATGGGTGTGAGCTGCTCGTGCTTCCTCTCCTGCAAGTCTCTGTTGATGTGCCAGTAGTTCCTCATCTGTGAATTCACATGAGTCTAGCATTTGTTTTTCTGTGCTTTGTTTAATGATGTATAAAGTGCCATGGATATCCTTCCAGTCGGCCTCTGTCATTATTTTCACCTGGGCTGGATGCACAGCCTGGTCTAGGGAGTCAACAAGATACCAGTCTGGTGTAGGGCCTTTGTCAGTCCTTCCCTTCCTCACAACATGCCAGTGTCTGCCACTATCTTGCCCAGCGGATGGATTTGTTGTATAATTTACCATAAAAGCCTCAGCCTGGTGTAGCAGTTGTATTATTGCTTCGCTATAATTGCCCTTTTGCAGCTGTTCATGGCCAGAGACCACGTGCATCTCCAAGAATTCAGTTCCTTGGCAAGCCCTCCTGCACCAGAACCAATACAGGATGCGTTGTAGTGCAAGATCTGAGTAGTTGCCTTGTGTGGAATAGTGATCACCCTCCTGCCCTTCTTTATCCTCTCCTGCAGGCCAGGTCTCTTGAAGGTACTTGGTGACCTCTCGTGGAGTGGCAATGGCCTGTCCTACCATGGCTTCTAATGCATGCAGCCCGCAGTGACTGGCAATTTGACTGCACACTCTAATGTTTAATGCGGTTGCGAGCCTCCAGGGGCTATGAGGGTGGCGTGCCTCTGTTTGCTGTTGGGTCGTGGTAGGTTGTTTGTGGGTCTGGGAGGGCTGCAGGGCAGCCTGGGCTATGTGTGGTGCTATGTCACGCTGTGCAGGCTTGCGTTTGGGAAGCTGCTGAGATGTGCCTGCTCGGGCCTGTGCTATTCTCTGGGCCCGGGCGCGGGCTCGTTCTGTATCCTCATCAATCCATGCAGCAGCAGGGCGCTGAGTGGGGCCTGCTTTATGGAGCTCAATTCCTGCTAGGTCCACATAGTGCATGTGACTTCTGTTTGCCGGGGGCGGTGTATACCTACGTTTGTACAGAGTTAATCCAGTGGCGTTGTGGAGGTATGCGTCAGCCTCTATGGTTGTACTGATCGTGCCATTGAATGCTGCCCAGTCGGCATCAGTCAACTCCTTTATTCTGCGTGTTGTTACATAGGGGATCGAGTCCAGGCTGTACCATTTGCCGTTTATAGGGCTGCGTTTCCAGCATATGAAGTGGCCTGGTTTATGCAGGAACAATGCATTACATCCTTGCGGTGCCAGGGCGAGTATCTGTGCCTTTGCTGAGCTAGTACTGGCAGAGTGCTGTGGGTGGTTTTGAGGGTTCCTTAGGACAAGAAGGGTCAAGTCTATAGTTGTTGTGTAGTATAGGAGCTTGTTGATAGCCTCCCATCTGAACCAGCCGTCGGCATTGCAGTCAGGCCTATCGCTATCGGCTGGTCTTGGGACTTGTGGATGTCGGAGTAGTGCTTGGGCTTCAGCTGGAGTGATGATTGTTCTGCCTGCCATAGCATTGAGTGCATGCAGTGCGCAGTTCCCGCGATCTTGCGCTTGGCAGTACAGTCCTACGGTTTCTGGTGTGACCCACTGTGTGTGTGGGGTGGGACTAACCTGACGCTGAACATCTGCATTTCCCCAATTGGGACTGGAAGGTTTATGGCAAGGTTCGCTGAGGCCTTCCATATCGTGATCGATCATTATAACATCTTCGTCCTCACTATCAGGTTCGACAAGGGGGTCCGGACGGTGTTGGGGACCGTTTCTGGAGATGTGCGGGGCTGCTGCGATGTTATGCGGCTGTGGGGCAGCTGTCTCAAATGGCTTCTGCTTGGTCGGTGCATTGCCAGGGGCCATTCCAGGGACTGCTGCTCTAAGCATTGCATCGATTCGTCGCATACCCTGCTCCGGCTTCGACCTGCGCTTTACCGTGTGGGGAGCTTTTGGGCCGCGTGTCTGTGGTGCTTTAAAAGTCTTGCCTGCACCTTGCATGCTTGGCATAGGGGGAGGGACAAGGCTGAGCCCTTCGCAAGAAGCTCCTGTTGAAGTTCCCTGGAACGTTCTCAGACTGTCCTGTTCCCGCGGTATAGTGGTATATACCCTGGGTCTAGGATCTGCTTGGCCGTGGCTCTCATTCTGCCATTCTTCGCCGAGTAGCTCTGCAGTGGCAGCATCTTGTCTGCTGAAGCCCGCTCTGTGTACTGCATACCTGCCCAGCGTCGACTCGACGTAGTGTAAGGACATTGTTTCTCCTGTCTCCATGTGGTCGCTTGGCTTGCCTGCTGTCGCCGGGATGGGTTGGCGTATCCATCGTCGTGCAGTTTGGGGCAGTCTTCGGTCGTATAGCTTTTGTTCATGAAGTGCCTGCTTGGTCGAGGCTAGGTGGAAGCAGCGGAGGAAGTAGTCTGCAGGGACCCAGGCCCAGCCTCTGCAAGGACGCACGCTCAAGTCTGGAGGGTCTTTGGCTGGCATTGCCAGGTATAATTGCTCATGTACATTGTCCTGGAGGAGGTTAAAGAGATCATTGACCCAAAGGGGAATCAGCCTGTCTTCCAGGTTAGGCATACTCAGCAGGTAGGTGGGGCAGTACACCCAGGCACTTTTTGATTGCTGGCAGCCTGTAAGCTGCACTTGGTGGTGTGCCAGTCCATGCAGTTGCTCATAAGTAGTGCGGGCTTCGGGTCGATGGAGGCCCTCAGGGCAGAGTGCTCTGAAAGCCTGGCATTGCCCTTGACACCTCGGGTTGCAGCAAGTGTTATGGTGACATGCACTCTGTCCTAGCTTTGGTTTCCTTACGAAGGGCGCATTGGGCACGGTCTGGGGGTGGGTGGCCCTAGCCTGGCAGGTGACAGCAGTGCGATCATGGGCCTCATGCTGGCTGTGTGGGTCATTGGGTGCAGTGCAGTTTACATGAGGACATGAGGCTTCTACTGGGCAGGTTGTGTCTGCTGCTTTACAATCCTGGGGCTGGAGGTTTGCTGATTGTGGAGCATCATTCTGTCCAGGGGGTGTTGGACGCATGTATGTGACTTTAGTGTACCTGTAGATTCTGTAGGCTTTTCTTTCAAGATATCCATTGCTGCGTTGGATGCAGCGCCTCACTTGCTTTGCAATTGCTCGTTTGAGGTAGTGTGCGGCAAAAGCCCCAGGGTGTTCCATCTCCATTTGTAGGCGAGTTCGACATTGCATGACATACTTATCTTGCAGCCTCTGCTTAAGGGCTTTCATGCTGTTTTGGACACCTTTGGCTTTTTCTAATAGGCCGGTGCGCTGGTTGGTCTTTCTTTTCTTTGTGACATTCAGCTTTGTTGGTGTGGCATTCCGGGGTGTGTACGTGAGGCCAGAGATTGGCTTGCCAGCTTCATAGAGGTATGAGAGAGACCTCAGCGTCAGTATAGCAGAGAGCAGGAGATAAACAGGCAGATGGTCTGGAGCTGTGGCCAGAAAGGGAGGTGTGTCTGGTCTCTCCAAGGAGCTGCTGTTGGTCAGGGTAAAACTCCAAATAGCAAGGGTGGAGGTGCTCCTAAGAGTCCTAGCAAGAGTTGGGGCAGAGGTTCCCCACATCATGGTGGTAGCATATTATTATTACATTTCATGATGTGCCATAGCAATAAGTGCCATAGGCCCCGCACCTCAAGCTGTCACAAAGAGCAGCGAGGTGGAACAGAATACGGGTAAACTTCGACATGTATGACAATATATGCATGCCTAAACATGAGGTCCAGCAGCTAGGTCAAAATCACCCAAAACCTCCACTGCCCCAATGGGGGTAAGAGCCTCCCTCCTACTTGAGAAAGCAAGGAGGGCTTGTAAGCCCGGGTGCAAGCAATAGTTGGTAACAAACCCCATTGGTTGGACCTCACGCCACATCAGAAGGGTGAGCATAAGCATTCCTAATCTTCCAAGCAGCTGCAACATATTTAGCTATACACTTAAATGCATGCTTGAAAGGGCCATATACTAAGCCAGACTCCTCATCGACGTCTACACCCCAGAACTCTTCATTAAGCATGCTATGCAGCTTCTCCTCATCAGATTTGCCATCCAATATCTGACATTTTGCAGCAACATCAGGGTCAGAAGTCAGCTTCTCCCACAGCTTTTGCCTTTGTGCCTGGTAAACAGGACAGTCAAACAAGAAGTGTTCAGGAGACTCAACGTCACCTCCCAATTCAGGGCCAAGATCACAGGACTTGCAGCACTCCCTACGTGCACTTTGCCTGCTAGCGCTCTGCCTACCGAATTTTGCTGTCATAGCGTTGAGAGGAAGAATACCTGCACGCAGCTGCATAATGAGTTCCATGCCTTTGCTCAGAGGGCCTGTGCACAGATATGGCTGCGGCTTGAAATAATTGATATCGTCATTGTAATGCTGCATATATGTCGCTAAAGTAGATTTATTCCTAGCACCCTCCTCCCGAACAGCCCTGTCTCTTTCATATATACTCCACCTGACATATGCCCTGAAGCTAGGTAGGTGTCCCTCTCTCACTCTTGCTTGTAAGGTTTCCTCCTGCATGCCTAGTTGTTGACGTTCAGACATGGTGGTAGCATATGCTGGTGGGAGTATCATGTTGCTGTTACTGTATGTACAGGCTAACATACCACCATGTCTGAACGTCAACAAGCCATCGGTATCAATGGGGCCTTGCTTTGTTGTTTGCATGAAGCTGCTGTTACCTGTTGCCATCGAAAAGGCGATGCTGGTACTACTACTTGTAGCCGGCCTGACGCCAGAGGCTGATTGTCTGGTGGTTGTGATGTTATCAGCGGGTAGCGGTATGCTGCTGCTGCTGCTGGTGGTGCTGGCATCAGGTTCTTGTGTCGCCTGCTCGACCTGCTGGACATTCCGGAAGCTGAGAGGCTGTGCCCCAACCTGCTGTTGTATGTTTGAGAGTCTATCAGTGAGTATCCCATGAGTTCCATCAACTGCGAAATCCGCCTTGGGGTTACTATGCACTGTGGCTGCAATGGGTGCCTGGGCTGACGGGAAAGCAGAGGGGGCGAGCTGCTCGTAGTCAACTGTACTGGGGCGGCCACCTGCATGCTGCAGGGTAAAGTTCTGAGGAGTGCTGTCGTTACTGAGCTTTCTGCCTCCTGTCGTAGCAAGGGCAGTTTGCGGTGGGAGAGCCGGAGTGAAAGGGTGTAGGCCAGTCGTATACGCGGCAGCATTTTTCAGCCCTGTTCGGGAAATTTGCACATCTAGGAGCGGACAGCCCTTCATGTCATGCAGCCGCTCCCCAAAGGTGGCATTATTGGGGAGTATTTTTCGGAAAGCCATGCTGCTAGAGGCAACTGCGGCTCTTTTGGACTGCGTAGCTTGTCTTCTTTGTCTGGTGAGGGCCTGGGTGTGCGTAGACACTAGTGAGAACGGAGGTCTCTGAGTCCTCGGTATTGTCGTGTAGGATATGCTATACGTGGCCGCGTTCTCTATGTGCAAGAGTTTATTTTTGCTCTGCCGCGGCGAGAGTGCATTGGGTGCAATTCCTCCTGAGTTCGCAATTGGCAACGTTTCTGTGCTGTCACCTTGGGCATGGCTGGAGGGCACAGGTGGCAACAGATAAATGGTGGACAAACAAACAAACAAAAATTGAAGGTGTGGCTGCACCAAGGCAGCTAGGTCGAAACGACCAAACACACCGGGGTCAAACCCCATTTCCCTACTCAACGGAAAAGTTAACACTACAGAAATGGCAAAAGGACCAACACAAACTTAGTAGCTACACACTCTATCAGGAGTTCAAGCCATGGGGGATCAACCATTAGCTTGCACTACTATAAGCTCTTCAAAGTCTGATGCATCCTCAGATTCTGAATCAAACAGATCCAGATGCGTATCTGTATTGACAGAACCTCTGGTAAGAGATGCGCATCAGAACCTCGAGACTTCTGAGAAAACCATGCCACCCTGGTACACAGAGCTGACTGTTGCCCGGTTGTTTCCGGGCTTAACAACCTTCCCAACACACCCCAGAACTGGGCAGATGTTGCCATGTTCTGTCTAAAAGTCACTGGGAACAACCACCAGCACACGATCATTACACACACGACTTTGAAGCCACCTCACTTGAAGTGAAGTTATAAACATAAGTCCATTGCATGATAGCATGGTGCGGGGCAGGGTGCTGCACATGAGCACTTCGTGACCACCGTTGATGGTCTTCACAAACAGAAGAGCTCCTCATGAAGTGGCCATTCTAACAACATGAGACTGTAGACAAGTGCAGCTGATGAAAGAGCACCTGATTTCATGCGAAATATGTGTCCTAATTTAAGTGTACCAGATATACGGCACAAAAAACAGTGGGGAAGACTTGTTGCTTTTCACAACCCAGCTGCAATAGCAGAACCCCAACAGACTGATGTGTACTGATTCAAGTCATCCGCATCCTAAAACAGACAGCTATCACATGGTAGCTGAAGTAGCACATTGATGCATTCACCTCCCTCACCCATCACCCCTTGATTGCATTTGTAAAGATGTCCTGCTCTTTCATAGCACTGCCCTGCTCGTATCTCCTCTCTTGCATCCCTGCTTTTGCTCGTTTGGAAGGTACGAGTCCTCCATATTCCCCTGTGACAGGATGTCCGTCTGATGCCCGTGCCCCCTGCCGCCACTCCTGCAGCATATCCTTGCGCAGGCTGCAGACGCCCCAAGCAACAGGCTCCAACCCTGGCCCAAGACCCGTCCTGTCACCCATTTTCCATTGCAAAGTTTAACATTGCCCCAGACAGAATGATAGATGTAGCTGCCATGTAGCTCGTGATACGGCGTTCTCAGCAGGGCTTGAACTGCTCACTGGAAAGCGACTTAGCCACGAAATCTTGGAGGTGGAGGTCTCCGAGGGGGTGGTGGTGGCCGCCTGCGGGGAGGAGGGGGAGGGGAGCGGCGAGGGGGTGGAGGACGGGGGGAGGGAGGAGGAGGACGTGGAGGGCGGGGGGTGGGAGGAGGAGGGCGTCTAGGAGGAGGGCGGGGCGAGGGAGGAGGAGGGCGCGGGCTTGGAGGGGGTGGAGTGGGAGGATTGGGAGGAGGAGGGCTTGAGGCCAGGGTAGCGACTTTGGTGTGGCTGTAGATGGTATTACCAGCCTGGATAACTTCTGCATCTCCACAATCCTGGGCACAGTGGCAGGCCTGGTTGGCCCAATCGTAGTCAAAGTACCAAGTCCCTGTGAAGTTCTCAGCGCAGCGGTAAACACAGTACTCGGGAGCTCCAACGCCCCAGAACTGCGCATTGGCTGGGGTGCCGGAACAGTAGGCGTTGTCTCGGATATGCTCCAAGGTGCCTGGGTAGGATGGGAGCGCAGGGCAGGTGCTGTTGTCTGGAGATGGATTCCAGCTGTAGATATCATTAGTAGCGTTTGCGATTTGTGTGCCGCAGGTGGCCGCACACTCACAAGAGCCAGTTACTGGGTTGTAGTTAAAGCTGAAGGTCTGACTTTCACCTGAGGCTTCAAACAACAGTGGACAGCAGCTATACACGCAATCCATGGCGGAGAGCTTGAATCGGAACGAGGGTGTGGAAGGTGCGTCGCTGCAGCGGGCGCCAGTTGCCTGGAGGTTCAAGGTGCCAGAAGAGGTATCACCCAGTGGGGGAGGGGGAGGAGATACGAGAGGCGGAGGTGGAGGGGGGCTGGCTGCAGAGGTGCCTGTATTGAACGTTGCCGTGATCGCATACGATCCAATCGAGGCATAATTACTGTAACCGGTGCTTGCTGTGAGGTAACCTGTGCCTCTGATCGACAGGAAGTAGGTACCAGCTGTGGTGATGCTGTACGCCAGTGAGGCAAGGAGGTTAGGGCAGCTGTACGGGTCCGTTGTTGCTGGGTTGCTAGTGGAGAGACTTGTACCTGCACTGTTGGTCAAAGTCAACAGCACATCCAAGTTTGACCGACAAACCGGGCTGTAAAAATCGACGTCCTTGATCATATCTGGCACCAGCTCGATGTTCACAGTGAAAGTTCCTGGTTGAGCTGTCACCCGGAAGAAGTCCACGTCACTCGCCGAGCTGATGATACCCTGCAAGCGGGTGCCGCTGGTGAGATTTGTAGCGGAGGCTGCGGTGTTGCCGTAGTCATCGGCAATATAAGGTACGAAACCAGCTATGGTTGCGACGTCGTCTTGGGTGTTTGTGGCGCCCGTGTACTGCCCCTTGCTCCATTGGCTGACAGGGACGTTGTACCCAGCACCCATGATAGGGGCCCAAATACCATGACCAAAGTAGTACTCATTGCCCCCGTTGCCGTCATGGTCTAAGTTGAAACCTGCAAGAGCAAAACATGGACCAAACTTGTAACATTTGCCTACAGGCTGGCTGGTAAGATTGAGTGAATGCAAGGCTGGCGTCTAGCAGTTAGCTTCGCAAGGAACAAAAGGCGAGCTACTTGGCTCATTGCTACGGTCAGGTGATCTTTCGGGCATTATGATTTCTTAAAACATGGACCAGGCTTGGAGTAGCCGGCCATCCAATTACAAGGCGTTGTAATTTGATTTGAACTGCAACAGAACTTGGGCCACTGCAGTCTTGTGGTCAAAGTGCATGACCCTCAGCCCTGCTAAGCTTTACGCAGTGTGGTCTCATGGTGTGTGAGTTGAGTATTGTCAGTACAGCCCTGCAAGGCACCTAGAGACTAGGTAAATGCATGCTAACTACACAGCAGTGCTGTCCATGCAGCATAATAATGGGTTGACTGGGTCTCAGCGATGCCAGCAGCCAGCTCTACTTACTATGGCCCACTTCATGTGATGTTGCCTCCCAGATAGCCTTGGGGTCGTTGCCGAGGTCGTTGGAGAACACGTAAGCAGGGGTGTCACTGCACAAGGAGACAGCAAAAAAAGTCAGCGTATTATAAACAAATCATTAACATCTCGCCATAATCTGTCGACTCCGGTGATGTAATGTCGATTTCTGCAATTTAATGTCACTCTCTGTTCTAACCTTGAAATTAAAAACATAACTCTTGCAAGACAGCACAAAAGAAGCAAACTAGCCATTGCCCCTTTGCCCTTGACGGCCATAGCTTTGGTTTTAATGGAAAGGGAGCAATTGCTGAGTGCTACATCTGATCTACTACTATGCTCTATGGAGCAATTGTCAAATCAGTTTATGCTAGATTCAGCAGATGCTTGCAAGATTCAGCTTGGTTCATGCGAGGCCTTTTTTGAGGAAGTTTCACATCACAAATACGGCTCTGTCCTGGAGTTTGCTACGACCATCCTGCCCCGTCCTTGACTACCGTACCAACACAACTCGTTCAAACGAAGGAGCACAGATGCCGTAGCTAGTGCTTGCCATTGGCTCCTCTTTGTGCATGCTCCTGCACTCTTTGAATCTTTGACCATAAAGTCATATGTCCTGTAATCTCATCTGATTCAGTTGTTCACAGCTGTCATACCCGGTAATGTAAAAGCACTATGTTTGGCTCCTCGTAACCTACCTATTCCAAGTGAAGGAGCTCATGTATGCAATCCCCCCACATCCCTGAGACCAGTTCCAGTCTAGGCAACTCCCTCCAATGGCAACACGTATGCCATGGGCCAGGTCTGTGCTGCTTGACTTGCTTAACGCTTGTGCCCCTGGATCTTCCGTAGTGACGTCCACATCCCACACTGCATAGTCCTCAGCCACAGCACGCCATATGGAAATCATCATGCGCTTCTCAACATCAATGAAGGAAGAGAGGTCACTGTCGTAGCTGAAGGGTGGGGTGACGATACTGGCACAGCCTCCAGGATCAGTAGTGCATGGGCAGTCAGTACAATCGTTCCATGGGGTACCTTGGGGAAAGGACATCAGGAGTTGTGATCACAAGAGATAAGTGCATGAGAACTGCTTAACATATTTGATAGCAAAATGAGGTACCTGGTAAGGAGAGCAACCGCAGTGGCAGTGGCAGCGACAGCAGCAGCACGGGAGGACAGAAGGGCAATTAGACTCCTGGGGCAGAAGCCTTGGATAAAACATCAATAGACACATTAAGAGCCACTGTTCTCTGACCACCTTGTCTTGAATTGAACCTCCGACTCTCTTGCAACAAAGTAGGTAGCAATACTATTTGTCTTGCAACTTGATAGCTAGCAATCTTAGCAGCAGCATTCAAGGTCATGGTAAGACATACAGGATGAGCAACCTGCAGGAGACTTGATTTGAGGACTTATAGAAAGAGCAGTGCGCAAGCCTCAGTAGTCTCTTGTGGGAGATCAGACCCTGGGGTTCCCTTGAACATATGTCAAATTTTTGGCAGCAGTCCCGGGTGCCGCTAATCGAGGCAATACTGGAACAATGTGATACCATAAATGCAAACCCATTACCAGTACATGCTCATTCAGCTGCCCATATCAGTACAGTATAGTAGCGCAGTGTCTCCCTCACCTGTTGTTGTGTGTCCATCAAAGTCCAGGTAGATCTTCCTGGTGGCAGAGGGTCTGCTGTGTAACAAGGGGACACCAGTAGATGTCTGAGCAAGGGTGCTGGGGAGGGGGTCTGCAGCATCAGCATTGTACTGGGCAAGCTTCCTGTGGTGATGGTGATGGTGGTGATGCCTTCCAGCGTCTTCAGCAACAGAACCACCATCGGGTGGCAAGAGCTTTGTGCACCTGTTGAGCAAATATAAACAGAGTTAGATGTGGCTTGAGCAGACGTCAACACAGGCAAGAATGGTTGCGGATGGTTTTTGCTCTGATGGTTGTGGCCAAACGCTGAGGTCATGGCCATTAGGTGCAGGCAGTGTTCCACCTCGCTGTTTTTGTGACAGCTTGAGGTGCGGGGCCTATGGCACTTTTTGCTATGGCATATCATCAACTGTAGTAATAATAGGTGCAGGCAGTGAGAATGGCAGGGATGTCTCTGCTGATTCAGGAGATCAAGCTTGGGTGCTGAAATGTTACGGTTAGTTCAGCAGCTGGCCTTGCCTCTATTTTGCAGGCGTGTGAAGCACATGCGGAAATCAATCCGCGGGCAACCAGAAGAATGCAGTGGCAAACTCTGCATTTGCATGACTTCTTGGCCCAATTCCCTTACCATGTTGCATTCCACCAGTGATACTTGCAATGCTAAGACATGTATTGTGGAATGGTGATGGCTAGCGAACACGTGTGGAAGCGGAATTCACACAGGGTAGTGCAATGTACTAGTGGTCTCTGCATCAAAGCAGAGCAGCCTGCATTGTTTAACCACGTAAGATAGTTGCAACCACCGACAAGCACAAGCCAAGGTAGCTAGCTGGGCTTACTTGTAAAGGAGCTTATTGCCTTCGTCCACCAGCAGGTCCGCATCAGAAAGGAATGTACGGGCCAGTTGCTCTGCTTCCTTGCCATAAGCTTGTGCTACAGCTGCTATGTCTGTGCCCAGGCGAGCTACTGCTTCTGCTCCAGAGGCAACTGTGCCCATGGGGGAGGTGGGGAAAGTAGCGACCTGCTCGTCTGGAACGGGAATGGCCGCTGGCATGGCATACTGAGATGCATCGTCCGCGTACGGTTCTTGAGACGAGGTAGATGTCGACGAGTCGGCTACACCATCAGCTCCAGCCTGAGTAGGAAGACTCGTAACAAGATCGTCACCTGAGGCAGCGACATCATCTGTCGGATCTGGCGGCTTGTCTATGGGACCATCCAGAGGAGGGCTTAGGAGTTCCTTCCTGGTTCTAGTCTTGCCCGTATTAAGTTCATCTGTCGGAGCAGCCGATGAATCGACCGAAGCAGCCCCGTGCAGCTGGAATGGCGCAGCTGCAACTGCAATGTCGGACTCCGTCTGTGCTTGTATGGCTGTTGCAAGGACCGCAACGAAGCAGAGGAAAGTCAATCCTCGATAGGACATTTTGCGCCAGTCTGCGGTGCCAGTATATAGGTTACGAGTGGTTGAGGCCCCAAGCTATCCTAGCCCTGCGGACAAGATTGCAGATTAAAGGGCATTCGAGCCTCCTCTACACCCACACCTGGATGCTGACCCAAATGATCGAGCTATCACGGCACCTGCATACATCGCATTGCAAGCATCCACCCCGGACAATGGGCCTTTCACTCTTAGGCCAGCCTGATGGCTTCAAGACGAACGAGTAGGAGTGTATAGCCCCTACCTTATATAAAGACCCACCACCTAGGCATCTGCGGCTGAATGAAGCACCAGGTCGAGGATCGACCTCACGGGCAGGGTTAACTAACAGGTGCCTGGTTCATGACATAGTAATTGTTGCATCCGTATGAATTGATGTTACAGGTGCAACCTTTTGCCAGTTGTTGCGTGATTGCCCCAGGTGAGGAAGCTAGGAAGGGCATTCGCTCGTCATTCCTGAGGGCAGCATGTAGACGGCGCTGGAACACTCGATGGTGGACTCAGCCAGCAACGCTTCATAACATTGCCTGTCATCACAACAGCTCGCCATTGAGCATCCTTCCTCAGCGGAGAAACTGCGTCACTGCACTTGGGGTTAGTCATCGAGTTAAAGTTACACCGCGGTCACACTCGATGACTAACCCCAGATCCTAGCGAACTGCATTGGCCCTTTATGCAATAGTGCTTTATCGCCTGACCCAGTCAAGAATCATGGCCGCCATCAGGACATACACGAACAAGGTTAGGTTAGATGCTGCTCAAGCAATGCCCATGCATGCAAGAGACCCATGGTGCACGCAGAAGGTTTGCTGCTAGACGGACAGATGATCATTTGCACCTAGCATCGCCATTAATATCCTTAACGACTCGTCTACAGTGCAGAACGAAAACAATGCAACCCTCCATCCGCCGTAAAGCTTCCAACCACAATCAATTAACAGCCAAACCGCCACACAAACCATCTGCGGCTCGAATGGAAAGGTGGGAAGGCATAAAATAGAAAAGATTGGGGCCAGACCGTTATCAATATTATTCAGATGCACTGGACGACATCCTTGGGCGTAAGCACACATGCCTTCGCCCCAACAGGTGCAGCCACCCTCTCCAACTCCAACTCATAATCCAGCACCCCCACAGATCTCCCCCCGGCATTGAAAAACAAGGGGTGACGAGGGTCCAAGTAAAGCGCCACCCGTTCCCTGCCCTGAACCCTGCCAGGGTTTTGCAGGCTGTAGCTGCTGATCACCTCGTAATCCAGTACATCTGCCTGCCGTACCCCCAGCAGTACTTGGCGGTACAGTACAGATGTCAGGAAGGAGTCAGCCTGCTCTGTGCCACTGCTACTGCTGTCACCAGTTCGTACTGACGGGGCTTCTGTTTGACTGCGCACAAGACACGAGATAGCTTGGTATTGGTTACTAGACTCATGGCAAGCCTGAACAAATATATTGAACTATCTGGTTGCGGCTGTGTACACGGTCCCACTGGGTGCAACTGGGTGAGTATAATTTACGTTTCCTGGGTTGATCTTTTTGCCAGAGAACTGTGGCAACACATGCATGCTGAAGGGTTCATCAATGTAACAGTCCTACACACATGCTCATGTGATCCTGCACTGACCATCCAAACAACACATGGGGCCTATAATGCATCCAAGCTAACCACAACTCCATCTCCCAGCCTTGTGATGCTGTCTGTGATCCAATTGCTGCCCTCTCTAAACATACCAGATTACAGGATTACCCAACCGCCCCCGTGGGGTGGTTGAGGAACAGCGCCACCCAAACATACAGATGACACCTCCCACTGGGCCCCTCCTTTGCTCACAAGTAGTGCACTGTCAACAAGAGGCCAGACAGGGTGGACAAATGATAAGACAATGTCTGATTCCTGTGATGATCAACCACCCCCTCAGCACCCTAACCCTGAACCCTGCCATCACTGCCCTCAAATCAACTCACAATTTATTAATGTACAGCTCCAGGCGCTGAGGTGGTCGGGGTGTTCCTCCGGGGCCCTCCCGACTGTATTGCACACTGTACCGCCTAGGGTTCTTGCGGGGGTCGTAATCCACCTCCTCCACTGCGGGATAGCCTAGATGTGCATTGATACTGTTGATGGTGTTTGCTGCACGATCTGCAATGATGGCATCTTCTGGAAGCAAACCAAGGTTCATACGCACCTGCATGAACACATGCAGATCAATAGAATATTGGCTTGATAGATGGATAATTCAATCAATCAGTTTACACCACCTACCAATTAGTATACATATCGACACCCGAAAAAGTAGTCATACACAAGGGCAGTTATGCTGGTAGGTTAAAACCACATCCTGGTCAAGCAGCCCTAAACCGCTGCTTTATGAAGCCACACAGCACAGGCACACTTGGACTACTGCATACCTTAAGATGCACAAACTTTAATGCAGTATTCCTTGAACACTCAAGTGTATTTGTGGACAACTCTTTGAAGTTGAGTATGCAGGGCATGCATCCAGCAGTCCATGACCATGTCCCAGGAAGAGCAGAACATCCTTACATGGACCATAGGATGTGCAACACTCCAAATTCCGAGTATTGTACAGCCCCCCCTTGCCTCCTACCCTCGCTGTCTCCTGCAACCCAAAAGACCTCCCCCCTCCCTCCCTTTCTTTTCCATCAACGCCTTCCTTCCCTTCATCTCTCCTACTATTTGTCCCTCTCCTCTTCTCTCCCGGCCCTCCTTCTCCCTCCTGAGCCCCCCCCCCCAAGCTACCTGCGCCCTCCACCCCCTCCCTGTCTTTCCCCCACACCAAGCCATCTGCCCCCCCCCCTTTGCCAATTGCCGCCTCCTACGCGCCCTCTCTCTTCCCCCACTTCCATGCGCCCCCCCAACCCCCCCTCCCCCGCCCTCGCATCCCTTGGACCTCACCTCTTCATACCCCAAGCTAAGAACCTCACCCCGCCCCACCCTGTTTCCCCTGACCCCCCCCCCTTTTGAGCCCCCATCACCCTGTTAGACCCTCCCCAACCCCCTCGCGCCTGCTCCTCCTCCCCCTGAAACCCTCCCGCCCACCAGCCCCCACTGTCCTTTACCCCCATCCCCCCTCGTCCAAGCCCCTTCTCCTCCGCCTAAAACCCTCCCGTCCCCTCCTTCCCCTAAAAACCCATCTTGGCCCTCGCCCCTCCAGCTTCCCCCTTGGCCCCAGTGCTTTCTCCTCTTGCCCCTCCCAGGCAGCTGCTGCCCTCCTGAATTCCCTCACCAATGCACCCACCCACCACCCCACCTTTCCCCCCATAAAGTATGAACCGGGTGTCACCAGGTGACCCTCTCATCTAATAGTGTCCCACCCACCTGGTTGCTCAGGGTATCTGGCAGGGTGGAGTAGAATTTCAAAATGTACTGGCAGCTGTCACCCTCTCTAGCCTGACCCAGGAACGCCATAGCTGAACTGAGCATGGTAGCATCCATGTACTTTGCTCCTAATGGTGTCCTAAACCCCTTGAAGGTGGAGGTCACCTGGCGAAGCAATGCAACACAGTAATGATGCTAAAGCAACAGGCTGTGTAGCAATAAGAGGCAATTTGCAGTGTTTGAGCAGGATGCAAATGAATATGGGCTGCATTCAACTGCAGAAGAGAGCTTCCTGGCTCAAGTGCTTGCAGCCATGGTTAGAAAGTCATGGACGTGATCTCACACAAGCAGAGCAACCACAGATCAGAGACGTCCAGGCACACTGCATGCAGACCCTGCTTTTCTTATCGCATCACTCTACCCTGCTTTGATTACCTGTACCCAATCTCCGCGACAGCATTTCCTGGCCATAATTACATCTGAATATATTTCCTGATATCATGTTGATGCTACTGATATACTCTATAGATAGGGGGCACCAATGGTGACTGGTTGCTGCTGGATTCATGGGAGATGTTGAATTGCATTCATCACAGCCACCACCATGCCTTTGATTCTTTAAGCATGTGATATATTTTAAGGGCAGCTGAAGCGTATGTAGTATGGTATAGCATGCACATATGAAAGGATGGCTTCTGCAGAGCAGTGCTTGCTCCAGAGTCATGGTGCAAGATGCATATGAGACCAAACGGGGTCAACACATGGCCGAGGTACAGCAAACCGCAAGTGGTTTCATGCCCATGTTCTATCTATAACACCTGACATGTGCTGAATATCACCTACCCTGGTAGCCCTGATTGTGTATATTGACTTCGCCCCCTCCCCCCACCCCCCCACCTTATCACCCCCACCCCTGTGCTGCCTCTCACCCCACCTCCCCCTTTCCCTCCCCTGCTCCTCTCCTTCTGCCGCCCGTGGTCCCTCATGATTGATCACTCCTAGGCTGCCCAATGTATGTCGCTGGTACCGTGTGATGTGACAGAACCCCTTTTCAACCCCTAGCTCATCCCCCCTTCCAACGATGACAACCCCCCCTCACCCCCCACCTCCCACTCCCCAAACATCCAGCGTGGGCAATACCCGAATCGCACGCCCCCTCCCCCCCCCCTTCCCCCCCTCCTGGCAGGCCTGTAGCCCTCCCTACCCTCCCCCCCAGGGCTGCCCCCCGCCCCCCTCCCTCGGTCCCCCTCCCCACCACCAGGACCTCCCCTCCTCCCACCCCTCCTACCTGCCACTCTCCGAACATCCAGCGAGGGAAGTACAGCTGCTTTGGGTCCCAGGGTGCTCCCAGGAATGGCATCCTGATGTCACCAGCACTAGTCAGCCGCTGTAGCAGATCACTGCTGCCACTACTGCTACCATCAGCTGCTGCTGCTACTGCCGGGTGGATACAATCAAGGGACTGCACCAGGCCACCTGCATATATTTCAAGAAAATGACACATGGACAGATCAGGAGAGCTCCACAATCCTGGGGGGGCACGGTTCAAGCTTACCCTAATCCCCTATTCAATTCAGGGGGGAGCAGAAGGATGCACCCTAACCCCCTTTCTGAATTAGGCTGAATTAAGGAGGAGGTTGAGAAGGGTTGGCGGGCTTTTGAGTCCCACCCCCCTTCAGTTTCATGGCTTTTCCTCAGGCAAGGCCCCCCCCCCTCTGAAGCGTCCTACCCTGCCTTGATGGATTTATGGCGCTCCCAATACGCTCCACAGCTGCTGCAGCAGTGAGAAGCTTCCGTGGCATAGGCGAGAAAATGCAAGCTTTGAGGCCAAAGGCAGAAACAATGGTAGACACGCTACGATTACAGCTCCATGCTACAGCTACAATTACAGATCCATGCTACAACTACAATTACAGCTCCATGCTACAGCTACAGCTTACGCTACAGTTACAGCTCCATGCTACAGCTACAGCAATAACTTCATGCTACAGTTACAGCGCATTGCTACAGCTACATTCCTGAAGGGGAACATACATTGCTCCGCCCTCACCTAGGCAGAGGCTGGCAGTCTTTTGCAGCACACCTCTCCTGCTCCCTTGCCACGCCTCACTGCTTAACCCACAACTGCTGCTGCTGCTGCTGCTGCTCCACACCATTACCCCCCTGTTGCTGCTGCTGCTGCTGCTGGCATCCCTTGTGCTTAGATGAGCATGGAAGTGGCTGTCTTTCTGGTCTCCATTGCAAGGTCCAACATTACCACAACCACTGCTGCTGCTGCTGCTGCTTCTGTATGTTGATGCACAGCCCTCACCCAAGGAGCCCACTCCACTGCACTGATCCATCACCACACTGCTGCTGCTGCTGCAGCTTTTGCCACTGCTGTTGCTGCTGCTTCTGCCATCATCTTGGCCACAGCTCTCAGATCTTGGGTTGTTATCATATTCCCTGATGCTGCTGGCATGCTCACAATTACCCAAGGACCCCACATCATTCAGAGCAGTGGAAGAGCTGTGTGATGCCACCTTAACTGGTGAGGAGGTAGCATGGAGTAGCTGCTGCAGTGCTGCTGCTGCTGGAGGTGATGGTGGTGGTGGTGGAGTTACACGGCAGGTGAATCGGTGAATCCTCTTGCATGGCACCCTGCCGCTGCTGCTGTTGCGGCTGCTGCTGCTGGGGGTAGTGGTAGAGGTGGTGAAGTGTGAGTGAGTCCGCATGCGCCACATGATAGGGTGGTCTACTGGGGGTTGGCGCAGGTGTCCTTGCAATGGATAGGATCACAGCCACTGCTGATGCTGGGGAGCTTACAGTAGTGCGAGCCTATGAAGAGCTCTACTACTGCTTCTGCTGCTCTTGGCGGTCTGTTGTTGGCTATAGCACCCCCTGGAGGTTGGCTGTGACTGTTGCTTAACTAAAACCCTGATCTATTGCTATTGCTGCTGCTGCTGATAATGATTGTAGACGGGCTCCTGTTGCTGCTGGGCAGTTTGCTGCTGTGACTGCTGCTGCTGCTGTCCTTGTTGTTCCAGTGCTTTCCAATTAGCTTGGGCTCTAAGTACAGCTTCCTGTGCTGCGCGCCTGTGTTCTGCGTTCCAGGTACTTGCAGACACCTGAACCAGACAAAACCAGTGGTGGCAGCAGCAGCAGCACCAGCAAAGGTGGAACATATATAGAAGAGTAAAAGTCAAGGTACTCATAAGCAAATCCAGTGGTCCTCAAGCATTCATTAGGGGCAAATGATCTCTGATGCATTCAGCCAGAGACGCAGATGACAACACTAGGAGAGAAACTAAATACTCCTGGTGAGTCTGACAGATGAGAAGTGCCAGCTATAGTCATATTTTCACTCTCCAACTTCTCACATAGCCATGCTGCATGGTATCCTACCATGTCTGAGGGACGACTGCTTCATGAAACAACTGCTGCATGGAAGCATGGGATGAAATTGCTGGGGCATATTGAGGTGAGACCTGCTGGTAGATTGCCTATACCGGGAAGTCCACATGCTTTCAAACTGGGGGTTTGCTGTTCATGGTCTCCTACTTCTAGCTGTGTTCATGGCCCTTCTACCCTTGTGGTGAACTGTGGCGCCGCATGCATCCCAATGGGTTTGCCCTTGTAACAATCACACACACTTGTAAAACTCACACACACACGTACCCTGTTGGTGTATAGACTTACCCCGAGAGGCCCTGGCTGAAGGATTTCTACTACCTCTTGTACGGATCTCGTGAAGCCCCTGCACATGATCGCCACTATGTTAGCAAACCCTGCTGTTGAAGGCTTAGTCTGGGAGTGCCTGGGGTAGGCTGGGCTTACTCTGTCACCCGCTGTGCCTCTGTCAAGGCACGCCCTGCAGTATAGTGGACGTCAGATATTAAAACGGAGTACTAAGGTCGATAAAGCATAGGGCTTATTACCAGCAAGCCGGGTCAGCATATTTCGTGTTACGATGATCGGTGAAGCGCCCAGAGATTGGTGGATCTTTGTGACTGCAACATGGGCCTATCTGGCGTGTGTACCTAATAACCGAATGGGTATCGAAGCTTCAGAGACAGTGAAAGAAGTATCAAGCACTTCCGCTCGATGCTTGCATGTCCGGTCAGTGAGCTCACAGGAAGAAGTTTTGACAGCACAGGAACTGGCGCTAGATCGCATGCAGCTTTGCAGCTTTGCACTTACTGTGCAAGTGAGCGTGCGGGCAATCTCAAGACCACTCCAAAGCAAAGCCTGTCCTGGCACTCGAAGCAACCGCCGCCATCGCTTCTAGTGACTGCGGCCGTCTGGACGAGGACGATCCTAAAGACATCTGCGAACTCAGGCTCAAGGGCCAGGTCGAGCAGAGTAGATTGTGCGTCTTGGCAAGAGGGAATGCCGTCCTTGTACTAGCTTTTATGCAGACGCTGAACGCTCTTCTCTACTGCATCCTGCTGTGCTGCCAACTATAGAGAGCATATTGCGCGTAAACTGCCTTTTAGGCCATTAGGAGTAGGATACGGTCTCGCTACGTGAACTCTAGACGTAGCTGTCTGTTGCTACCATGGCGCAAGAAGCTCCACCTCAGCTCTTCCAGGGGGTAGCAAAGTCGTCTTTTGGTTACAAGCTTTTGGCGAGCTTGGGCTGGCAAGAGGGGCAAGGACTGGTAGGGCGCATGGAGCGTTCATGTTGTGCTATCTCGTTGGCAACACATGGCTTATGCACAGCACCGCCGTCGCAGGGCGCAAACAAGCAAGGCATTACCGAGCACGTGAAAGTCAAGAAGAAGCATGACGCTCTGGGCGTTGGCGCGGTGAGTTTCGTGTACCGGCCTACTATCTAGGCACATGCCCAGTCAGTAGAATCGAGAACACTGCCCATGTGACTTGCTAACTGGGTCTCTGTGACGTGACATGTAGGCTGAAAAGGCCACACAGCTGCGCGACTGGACCACGGGCATCGTGGGTTACGACACTATCCTGTCAAACCTCAAGTCAGTAAGCAACGCCAGCCCAATTGTCAGCGACTCTTCCGCCAGCGAGTCAGGCTATGACAGCGACAGTGACACAGATAGTGACCAAGACAAACACTCGAGCAAGCAGTCCCGCAAGCGGAAAGCCGCCAAGGCCGGAAAGGAAAGCAAGAAGAAGAGAACGCAGCAGCAGCAGGAGCAGAAGGAAGAAGATGCAGCAGCAGGGGCAAAGAAGCGAAAGGGCAAATCAAGCAAGAAAAAGAAGCAGCAGCAAGCAGCATCCAGCAGTAGCAGTAGCAGTGATGATGACTCAGCTTCCACCAGCTCATCAGACTCGGACTCTGGTGCTGGAGAAGCTGCTACAGCAGCAGCAGGCGCTGGGGGCAGTAGCAGAGTCAAGCTTGCTACTCATATTGGTCGCTACAGCCGTAGAGAGCGCGCCAAGGCTGTTGGCAACTACTCAGCCACGGATTTAGCAGCCATTCTCGGTAACGCTTTCTCAGCTCCTGCTGCTGTCGGCGCCACCAACCCCAACTCCCACCCTGGTGCCCATTCTCAGCAGAAGAAGGCAAGCAAGGCTGGTGCAAAGAAGGAGAAGAAGAAGCGCCGGCAGCAAAGCTCCAGCAGCAGCGATGACAACAGCAGCAGTAGCAGTGGCAGTGACTCAAGCAGTAGCAGCAGCAGTGACGAAGAGGGTGGTAGCAGCATGGAGCGGATTCAACCCAGCACACCACCTCCTGCAGAGACAAGCCCTCCTGCTGGAGCAGCAGCAGCAGTAGCTACCTCTGGAAAGCAGCAGCAGCAGGACGCAGACACAGCCAGCCGGCAGCAGCAGCAGCCTGAGTCAACTGGGCCACCGCCTTGGTGGGGTAATGTCTTTGTCAGGTCTGGTGGTGGTGGAGCAGGGGCTGGTCAGGGCAGCGGCAGGGCACATATCAACATCACTGGATTCTCTGAACAGGACCAAACGAACTTATACACTCAGGTGAGGAAGGGGTTGGAAGAGGAGGTGGGGGGGAGGGGCAGGGGGGCACAGGGGGAGGCAGGGGCCACAAGGGTGGGCAGGGGGCACAGGGGGCCTAGGGTTGGGGGCCTAGGGAGGGAGGAAGAGATACAGTATGGAGACTGTGGTGGGGTAGGCAGCTTTGCAGACTGTTTCATTTTTGCGCAGGCTTCCCCAACACATCAATTGTAAATGGGATAGGGAGAGGCCTAGCCGCTTGCAGATTCTGTCCATAACTTGGAGCCCTGCTACCGGTATGTGACAGGACCAAATGTATGGTTGCATCTTGTCGTCTGTTGACAATGGCTGTTCTGTGAGGGCGTGAGTCCCCTTCATACTGTGATGGCCGCATGTGTCACAGTAGCAGCAACTTTGGCCATGGAGTGGAACCAGCAGGTGTAAGCCCGAGAAAAGCATCTATACAATAACTGTAGGCACTGATTGGAGCGGTGATTGCACTCCCATGAACTTCTATACCCAGCGAAACTAGGGGCATATTCCTACAACTCTTGAATTCCTTGGTATGACGCTGTGTTTTGCAGGCGCATGATGCTAAAAGCCAGGGTCGCCAGGGTTTAGGGCGATCTGGCATGCCTAAGAAAGTGGCTGGGGCAAGGTGGGAGGGCAAGAAAACCATTCTCGCTGATAGCGACGATGAGGCGGAAGAGCAGCAGCAGCAGCAGGGCGAGGAGGAGGGGGAGGGGGATTTAGATGCAGAGATTCGGCAGCAGCGGCAGCAGCAGATGGATGATAGATATGTGACATTTGTACGGAATGGGATTACAATAGTGATGCCTAAGAGTAAGCTGGCAGGAGGGGCAGGGGAGCAGGGGGAGCAGCAGCAGGGCAAGTTGCAGCAGGGGGGGCAGCAGGGGGTATCACCTGGGAAGCAGCACCGGCAGCAGCAGGAGGGGAAGAAGTCTAAGAAGCGGAAAGGGGAGACAGGAGAGGCATCTGCTGCTGCTGGTGGTTTGGAGAGAGAGCAGAAGCACAAGAAGAAGAAGCAGAAGGTGAAGGCATCTGCTAACACAGCAGCAGCAGCAGGTACTAGTGGTGGCCCTTCAAAGGTCAAATGGAGCAAGTTGGCTCAGAAGATCTTGGAAGGTGCTCCTAAGCGTCGCATGAAGCTGCAGAAGCTACATAAGCAGGTGCTCAAGGCGTCGGGGCTGGTGGGGGCAGAAGCTGGGGTGCAGGGCTCGGAGGCAGAGGCTCTGATGCATAAGATGTTGGGGAAACTCAGGAAGGCAGAGGGTTTTAATGTGTGTGACAAGTACGTTAGTCTTTCAGGAGAGGGTGCAAGGTAGTATTCGGGGATGAATGGCAAGGTCGTATTTTTGATACCTTTTCTTCTGGACCAAGAGGTGATATTGCTGAGACAGCCACTTCTGATGAACCAGTATTTGGCTCCGTACGGGCCCCCCTTTGAGGGGCCATGATTTAATCGTAATAGAGGTTTATAGAGTAGATCTGCATGACAGTGAGGGGAGTACCAGACTGGTACTACAGAGTACTACTGGGCCCTGCCAAGACATCTTGCTCATATTGGGTGTTCTCCATCCATTTCACATGTTGATGATTTGTATGAGCGACATGTCTTGGCAGAGGCCACCACTGCATTGGTTGCTTCTGATGATGGGGGTGCTAGTTTTGCATCGTGTGATATGGTTTTCGATTGCCGACGGTTGTTGTGGGAGGGCTGGTGGCACCTCTTGGAACAGGAACTTTGATATGCCGATGGAGCCTAAGTTGGCTCCTTGTGGGCCAGGGCCATTTGTTAAGAGAGACCACTGCACTGCCCTCTGGGCCGTGCAGCACCCAAGCATGACTCCAACTCCAGCCAGGGCCATTTGGTGTTGGTCAGGGTAATGCTGCCAGCCGAGCTGAGATTAACAACACAGATGCAAGTGGAAGTGGAGATCACAGATCCACTTCCACTTCCAATAGACTTCCAATAGAGGTGGTGTTGAAAAACACCATTTTGAAAGCTGAAAGTTCAGCAGACCACATGCTTAGGCAGAGGTGAACTTGGTCACAGCCTTTGTGCCCTCAGACACGGCATGCTTGGCCAACTCGCCGGGCAGGATCAGGCGCACTGCGGTCTGGATCTCGCGAGAGGTAATAGTGGGCTTCTTGTTGTAGCGAGCCAGACGAGATGACTCAGTGGCAATCTTCTCGAAGATGTCGTTGATGAAAGAATTCATGATGGACATCGCCTTCGAGCTGATACCGGTGTCAGGGTGCACCTGCTTCAGCACCTTGTAGATGTAGATCTTGTAGGTCTCAGCCTTGGAGACCTTCTTCTTCTTCTTTCCGTCAGTGGCCTTCTTGGCGGGGGTGTTCTTGGCCGGAGCCTTGTCAGCCTTAGCGGGAGCCATGTTAACAAGTTGAGGTAAGAGAACGTAGATTTAGAGTGGAGAAGTTGGATAGCACTCCCCTCCTTCGCAAGCAAGCAATATATACCGCCAGCTGCTCATGGCAGCTCACGCAACAACAGCAGGCGACTTGATCCCTCACTCTCACCCCAGATTCAAATGAGGAGCTGACAGGTGATGGCACAATCATCCTCCGTCACGCCCTTCAGCAGACTTGATCCCTCACGGAGTGCTGCTTATCCTCATCACAAGGAACATTATGATTATATATAGCATGCCTACATGCCCGCACAACAAGGCTCTCTTTAACTTCCTCTCTGTTGTTGACAACTCTTCGTTCTTTCAACCAACAAAAAACAACCATGTCTGGTCGTGGCAAGGGAAAGGCCGCCAAGAAGGCAGTGAGCCGCAGCGCCAAGGCTGGGCTCCAATTCCCAGTGGGTCGTATCGCCCGTTTCCTGAAGAAGGGTCGCTATGCCGAGCGCGTTGGTGCTGGTGCCCCTGTGTACCTCGCTGCTGTGCTCGAGTACCTGACCGCCGAGCTCCTTGAGCTGGCTGGTAATGCTGCCCGTGACAACAAGAAAAACAGGATCATCCCCCGTCACCTGCAGTTGGCCATCAGGAACGACGAGGAGCTTGGCAAGCTGCTGGGTGAGGTCACCATCGCTGCTGGTGGTGTCCTGCCCAACATCCACTCCACTCTGCTCCCCAAGAGCAAGGGCAAGAAGGAGGCCGAGTAAACTGGCCCTTTAACCTACTAGGACTTTAGTCCTCCAAAATGGTGTTTCTCAACACCACCTCTTATGGAAATGCTGATAGTGACCCTGCTGGAGTATTGATGGCCATCAGGATTCAAACATGTGGAGCAGTCATAGAGTTCTGCACTTGGCTTCCGCTTCCTACACCACTTGCATATGGAACCGAAATGAGAAGGAAACAATGACTAAAACATACTTATATGAACCTAAGGGTTTAATTACACCAAAATTTGTCGTGTTGAACAAAGCAAGAGGGCTGGTAGCCCGAACCGTCCAAAGACTATCATGGAAGACATGTAATTTACTCTCTGTTCTTACACAATGGATTACACCAGTGAGCAATCAAGAACGGTATCAAAACATGTATTCATCAAGGGAACTTCAACCAACTTGGCATCAGAGAAACTCGCCCGATTGATCCGCACTCTGAGTCAACTCATTTCCAAATATTGACCTTCCTATTTAACGCCGAACCGCTGTCAACTGGCTGTAAGGCTGTAGACTCTTTCTGGACTCTCCCATACTTCAGTGCCAATTCTATCACACACTACTAATAGCTCCGAGGCAAACATGTACACGTCAGCAATAAAGCAGTACATACTGAGTGGATGTTGACTGGATCAGAGCTTTAGCTCCAGATACAGCTCAGTTAGGTGTAGCTGCCTTCTCATCCCCTCACTCAAAGAGGCAACAGCCGCGGACAGGATACTGCTAGAAGTCAAGACAACACAACACAGTACCATCCAGGCAAAGATTGTTCGACCAGCACCAACCAAACTGCTGGCCTACCGAAATCAAGGCTGACTAACACATGCTTGATATATCTAACATGAATGGTGAATGAAATCGTAAGTGTCGTAAATGGTGTTTTAAGCTTAGCCCAACTAAAAGTTCTGATGTTGTGTTTGGTCCTTCGCTTCTCAATAATGAGTTCACAAAGGCAGGCCGTTTTGGCACTGATAGTTTGCCAGTACTTGATACATACGCCTACTCGGGGATTGTTTTTGGTAATGGATGCAAATGGGAGGCTCACATTGCAGGTATGATTGAAAAAGCCACAGCCTCTATAGAAGCATTGCAGACATTCTTCCAGAATCGTAAAGTGAGTTTTGAAGTCACAAGAACCATGTTGTTAGCTTTGATAAAACAAACAAACAAACAAAAATTTAAGGTGCGGCAACCGCAAAGGGTTCAGTGCGGTTCTGAGGTATGGTGGGCAACATCCCAGCAGGCAAATAATGAGTCCAAGATCCAAATAGAGGTTTTGAAGAGATCACTGCATTGCAAGCCAGACATCTGCCATAAGGTATTGAGGGCAGAAGCTGGAGTTAGACATCTATGTAGCTGGTTAGACCAGAGGAAGGTAGAATGGTGGTACAAATTACAGCAGAAAGACAGTGCTAGCCTTAGCAGACAGGCTCTTGAAGCATCTTGGCCGCGCCACAGGAGTTGTACATCTTGGCAAAAGGAACTTGATACAGTCAGGGCTGAACTCAGGGCATGTGGGAGGAGACCTTACAAGCAGGTTGGAGAGCAACACTTACCTAGCCTCACCTTGCACACACTATAATTGGGTTTTCATGACTAAATTAGCTAGCAAACAGCAACACAACATGATATGTATTTGCATGTTCCCTCAGTCATTGAAGCTGATTGAGAATCGTTGATGTACTAAACACAAACTACTTAGTCAGGGCCAGAGCTCCTGCCTCTGCACTCAAAACGAGTTTAACATGCATTGGCACTGGCAACAAATATGAGAGGAGCCAGAATTCTGGTATGCTTTAGGTACTCCACCATCAGAGCAGTGTCACCAGCATCGTGGTATATAATACTTCATGGTATGCCATGGCAAAAAAATGCCATAGGCCCCACACCTCAAGCCGCCACAAAACAAGCGAGGTGTAGCAGGAGCAGGACAGCGGGAGCAGGATAGCGGGAGCAGGACAGCAGTAGCAAAAGACAGGAGAAGGAACACAAGACAGGAGAAGGAGCAGCAGCAGGAGCTGGGGCAGGAGCAGGAGCAGGAGCAGCAGCAGCAACAAAACCAGGAGCAACAGAAAGGAACCGGGGCCAAATAGGAACAACATAAAGAGCAGTAGCGGAGGTGGTGACTGGAGCAGGAATATGTTCAGTTGGCAGACATGAGCAATGAAAGCAGCACCGTAAAAAGAGCAGCAGCACAGGGAGAAGAGCGAACGTTGTTTGACCTTGCAGTAGGGCTCAAACCGTTCAGTTGCTTCAGGACAATATGAGCAGAACTGAAAGCATAATAGCATTCATGCCCGTGCGTGCTAAACTCTAAGGTGAAAGTGCTGCTAATGCATGTTGTTAAAAGCTATGCTCACAGTCACCGTCACAAGCATTTGTGGTGTCAAAAATGGGGATGTCAGCAGGCATTAATTGCGGTACATATGTAAACCCCGTGATACCGGTAGCCCCACAGCAAAAGTGCTATACTGTCCTACACAGTTACAGCAGGTACATGTGGTTGGTCCCATTGAATTCCCCCTTGAAAGTGATAGAAGCTGCACCCGCACCAGCAGCAGGAGCTGCATGCAACAACAGCAATAGCACCAGCACCAGCAGCATCGCCTCCACTCACCCACAACAACAGCAGCACTGGCACCAGCACCAGCATCGCGTACGCCCACACAAAATCGTGCACAAACTTTAATGTAACTGCTTATGTAATGCTTATTACCGTAGGAGGCTTGCCAGTTAGTGCCAGTGTGCTTGCATCACCTATATGCCCTGCATCTAGGTGAACACATCCTCACCTCACCTTACTGTCAACCTGCCCATATTCATTTCTTACTTTTCCATTTAGATATCTCAAGCAATTGTATCTGTTCCAGCCTGCCTGCCTGCCTATACATGTGTGCTACTCAGGCAAAAAGCCACAGCAGCTATGCCGGCATCAGCCGAGTAGCAAACATCACATATATGCTATTATTTGTACAATTCGTGACTCACTGCCATAGCAAAATGTGTCATAGCCCCGCACCTGAAGCTGCTACCCGAACTCAGCGAAGTGGAACATGCAAGATATGCTATAGCGGTGGTTCAGGGATTTTGCACCTGAAATGTCTTACAGCGAGGTGAAACAACAGACATGATATTTCAGCATGCAGCCATAGGATATCATATGCCTGAACATGACATCCAGCCGCTAGGACAAACCCACCCAAAACCTCCACTCCTCCAACACAGGCGGGAGCCTTCCGCCTCCTACTTCCCTCCTACTTGTTAGAAAGTTATAAAACGCCACTTCTTTTTGAGTGCAGGAGATAGAGAGCAGGGTAAGAAATAGGAGCCGGAGCTGCTCTTACTACTTGACTGCTCTTTCAGCAGATCATGGCGGGCAGTGGGCAGCAGGAACACTTCAAGCAGAGAGCTGCCCTGAGCTCACTGCTTTAGAATCTTGTTGCTTAAAACTTTAATGTCATTACAGGCAGAAATCGATTATAATTCCAGTGAGCTTTGGTCTGTCCTGTGAGTGCCAGCACTAAAGTACCACTGTAGCTGTTAGGACTCCCATGTGACATTACTAATAATGGAACCTTGAGTTTCTCCTGAGCAAGCATTGGGCAAGGAAGAAAACCTCAGACCCCATCCCCTCATTCTGGCCGTCAGCACCGGGCCCAGGCATTCCATCACTTGAAACTACGAAACAACTTCTGAGCAGATTTGTTAGGTGCCCTGAGCAAGGCACTAAACAGCCCAGAGCAAGGCATAAAACTGCTTGGCTTGATGTTGACTGGGTCAACTGGTCAGCACATGTCAAGTCAAAATGGGCTGGCCTGACATACATTGGCTAGGAAGGGATCTAGGGTGGGCTGGTGGCACTCCATTGTGCAAGTCTTGGACTAGAACCTGAGTATGCCGTTGGAGCCTAAGTTAATGCCCTTTGAGGGGCCATGGTGTAATTGTAATGTAATCGTTAATGGCCCTTTGTGGGTGGCGCGGCCCCCACCGGCGCCCCACTTTAATGGGGCCATTTGGTATTAATTGGCGGGTTGGGGGTTGTCTGGAGGTCAATTAACGGAGATTATTGGGCCACTTTCCTGTTCCAGTTTCTTGTGGCAGTATGGCCTATCGTACCGAGACTTCTGCCGGATTGGGAGATGAACCGGCATTGACCGTATTATTCGGAGAACACATCGGAATCAAGTTCTAAGCACACGGGCGCGTTCCTTAGGTCATTCTGAGCTCGACGAGCTGCTCGGGGCTGATTTTGGCCAAGTTAAGAGCTCTTTCACCCTTCGCCACCCCATGCCTGGCATCGCTGCCACCACCCACCCCATATTGTGGCAAATCCATGCTTTTCTTACTTCCACAAACACAACAATAGACCTAAAACAACGTCTCAAGGATTTGCTGGAAGCAGGACCTTCTCGAAGGGGCTATGACCCAGCCATGCGATGCCACCACCCCAGAACTTTAGGCTGGACGCAGCATGCAGAGATCAGCATGAACACCAACGTGATAAGGATGCAGGTACTAAACCGTTTATAAAAATCACATAACGAGGTGAAGCAACTGTCAGTTTGCAGCATGCACTTATGCACACAACCCTGAAGAAGATGAAAAGTCCAGAAACCAGTTAAACACGCATAGACACAAATACAGTACCGATGCACTCCCATGGATCTCTACTAGCTGGAACAAGCTTCATGCCTTTGTCATCAAGCCATGCCTTTGCCAGCAGCAAGTTGCCGTCCTGCCCTGACCTTGCAACCTTTCTCTCAGTTCTTTTGTGAAGCCTTCACTCTCCTGAACTCAAACCCCCTAGCCGTGGAAAGCTGCTGCCAACCATTCTCCCATCATATATAAAACACACTCCAGGAAGCCCTATAGCCGCAGTAGCAAGTGCAGCAGTTCCAGAAGCAGGAGCCATTGCCATTGCAGTAGCAGGAGCCATTGTCGTTGTAGCAGTAGTAGCAAGCAGTGAAACAGCAACAGCATAGCAGGGAGCTGCAGCTGCTGCATCATCTGCACTTGCAAGGATGCTACAGATGGCTGATGTGATGTCTGTGAAAGGGTGTATGTGACTGCTGGCACTGCTGCAGCTATGGCCATTCACCCTTGGCACCATTTGCAGGGATATAAGTGCCTCCTGGTTTCATCATGATGCGCAACCATTGGTAGACGGAGTCAACAGATTACAGATTACAAAGTGGCCCCACAAAGGGGGCGCCCGTAATGGAGCCAAACTAGGCTCCATGGGCATCATACACCATGCCAGACTCATCAATATAATCATCATAGTCAGACGAAAACGTATCAATTTGATAACCAACCAGACCTAGCTCCTCTAGTGTCTCCCTAGTTGATTACGATTACGATTACATCATGGCCCCTCAAAGGGGGCGCCCGTACGGAGCCAACCTAGGCTCCATGGGCAGAAATACTGGAACCTGGTCCATCAGAAGTTGCATAAGGTAGAAGGTCGGATGCTTCAAAGCGTCTATAGTCTAGGCATTCTGATACAAAGGCAGCAACCTTCCTGGGGTTCTGGTTCATGAAAGCACTGACCTTCCCAGAGGGCCGCATAGACCGAGCAGCCCGGGACACTCCTCCAAAATTTGAGAACAATGCTTCCTCATACTTCAACCGAATGTGGTGATATGTGGGGCATTCAAACAGGACATGATACTCATCCTCCATAACTGAGCCCAAAGTACACTTCTGACAGACCCTCTCAGATCTCGGCAACCGAGCGGGGGCCGGCACCCACCTTTCAGTTTCCACTCTTAAATGATGTGCACCAGTCCTAAACCGTATCAACTGCTTAATTTGAGAAAAAGGGATCCCACCAGAATGCTTAATGTAGTTGGGCATACCCGGAGGGTAGCCTTTCTCCTGTGTCCCACCAGTCCCATGGGGAACAGCAAACCAATTGTTGTACGTAACTAATCTTATACGCGCCGTGGGTGCTGTCCTGGGGTTTGACTCCAAATTCTCCCAAGGTTCTACCTGAACAAATTTCTCCCATGCAGCCCACACTACCCCACTGGGAACAGGTAAAATGCGGTCAGCTGTGGAGTCAAAGCCAAACTGTTTGACAAAATCCTGCACAGTGGCAGCATCATCCCTGGAGCCCTGGCCAGTGATCATATGCATCATAGACAAAAACCTTCCGGCCCACGATGTGTTCCTCTTTGGAGCGGCTTGCGCTCTTTTAATGGACTCCCTAACAGTAATACCCAAGAAGGCTTGTTTAAAAGGACCATTTGGCTTCAGAACGTGTGCTTCCTAAATCCTTGGGGTTTATTTGCACAGACATCTAGAGGCTCAGATGAATGGCAGCAGGATTAGGCATTGGGACTTGAGGTTTCGGCGAGCCCTGAACATGAAGTCCTAAGCTTGGCTTAACCGACGTCAACAGTTACAAGCACTTACGGCCCATGCACCCTCTGTCGTGACACATATCCGCAGCAACACACAACCGCTGCTGGTAATGATGCATAGACTGTACATGCACTGATCCACATCCATTCCCCAGCCATTATCGAACAAGCTATTGTGTGTTGTGGGCAGTGCGTTCGTAGCGGGGGACACCGATTGTTTGTGGGTCAAAAGCAAAGCGACGGTTTCTTGATCAGAACAGTCAGATTCGTGTTTGCATTCAAGTGTTTAGAAGGAGTCTGAGTTAGCAGGACTTTCATACCCATAAACCAAGCACAAACAGTTTCCCTGCACAGCTTCCTCATGATTCCCTGCACAGCTTCCTCATAATCTCCATTCGATCCTTCTCGCTCTCAAGGGATGTGGCTGCATATCGCGCTGCTAGCTCGATGTCGCCAATACTCCGGAAGTTGGCATGCAGGAGACTGCCTGTCTCGCAGGGATGAAATACAGGCGCCCCCCCCTGCCCGGAGACACCAGTGGTCTTGATGTTTATGGAAAGGCGCTCCTGGATCGACGCATGGCTCTCTGTTCTGTTCCTGCTAGCCGCGCCCAAACAGGAGTGCTCTCTGATCTTCACCACCGACTTCCGATACGCTGCTTCTTACGTACACAGGTGCGCAGCCCGACCTTGTGCAGGGTCTGAGAGGTTTCAAGCTATGGATCTTACAGATATATATGGAGCATGGATGTCCTATGCCATACATGCCCGCATAGCTGAACGAGCATCCGACAAGGACACATGGGACTGTCGCAGGGCCTTTGCCCTGGCAAGGAACCAGATGCAAGATCGCAATAGGCAAGCGAAACAACTAGACAAGCTGAATTCTCAGCTTGTACACAGATAAATACACACGACATGAATACATGTTTGCCCGCGAAGGACACACTAATAGGTCACTGGTTGAGTGACACCTCAACCAAGTCAAGCGGAGCACAACTGTCAACGAAGCCATACATGTGCGACACCTCACTTTCCTGATGCAGCAAGTGATCGAAGCGCGGAACCGTTCACTACAATGGCCTTACTTGCTTTCTGATACAAGATAGGATCAAAATGAACGTCCTACTACATTGCAGTCTTTTTGGCGGTTTCCAATCCCAGTTGGAATAAATACAGCCCACGAAGCCCCACACACTAGCCTGGTGACCCAGCAATCTGGCATTTTCACGACTTTCCTCCAGCTTGTAGGTCCCAGGAACTGCACAACAGTCTTTGTTGGGGACTGTTAAGGCTTCGCAAAGCGGTCCGGATTTCATGCGCTTCCCCTGCTTCCATCGGCACCGCGAGTCTCCATGAGTCCTGGTTTGCATCGGACTTGCGTTTGTCAAGCTCTCGAATCCTTGCAAGATTTCTCTTTGCCACATAACCAATAGGTCTATAGGAAAGACTCCTAGCCTATAAGGAGCGGCGGGAGCGCCTTTAACAGGCCTCACCAGCGTTTGCGCAGAATCCCCGTATTTTCCGCATTTTGTTCTAATTGGGATTGGAAACCGCCATTACAGGCTGTCTTAACTCAGGTGGTTATACACACATGCATGAGGGGGAAAACGAGCTCTACTACTGATCCATCTATCGCTTCCACGCGGGGTGACGGGGCGCACCGCACGCTGAAAGGCGTAAAAGTGGATAGGGTATGGTACAATTACAAAGGTTGCGAACAATGTTCGATCTCCCATGGGCCACGAAGTAGGCCTGCAGGCTAGTGCCGGGAGGGGTTTCAGTATTGTATTGTATCTACTACTGATCCATCCCAAAGTAGGTGGTGTTGAAAAACACCATTTTGGAGGGAGCAACCAAGCACAGGCGCTTAAGCCCTTTCACCACGGATGCGGCGTGCCAGCTGGATGTCCTTAGGCATGATGGTCACACGCTTGGCGTGGATGGCGCACAGGTTGGTGTCCTCGAACAGACCCACCAGGTAGGCCTCAGCAGCCTCCTGCAGAGCCAGCACTGCGGAGCTCTGGAAGCGCAGGTCGGTCTTGAAGTCCTGAGCAATCTCACGGACCAGGCGCTGGAAGGGCAGCTTCCTGATCAGCAGCTCAGTGGACTTCTGGTACTTCCTGATTTCACGCAGAGCCACGGTACCGGGCCTGTAGCGATGGGGCTCCTTCACACCACCGGTAGCGGGGGCGGATTTGCGAGCTGCCTTGGTGGCCAGCCCGAGTGGTGCAACTAAGGGGCAATTATTAAATCCATGCTCCGCAGCCCAACCACCGCTTGGGAGCAGCCCGCAAAGCGCGCGATCACTTCCGTATGCCAAAATTAGGTTCCCTGCATGGCTGCACTGTCGCTAATGGCTTGTATTCACCATTATAGGGTCTAGTAGTGACGATGTCACCATGGCGAAAACTAGGGGGCGGGCCCAGAGGGCAAAAGACGCCCCTGTCTATGCAATCCCTACCGATCGATGTCATATGTGTTACGTTACCCTAGAAGCGCTTAGAAAACGAAAAGCAGCCGGCAATATCACACAGATCAGCTATACATTGGCCCGATCCCTGAGGGACGCGGTAAGCCCCCAGCAACTTACAAGCATTAGATCCAGTACTTCAGCTGCACAGCATTGCATGTAGTCAATACAGACGACATGTGTATGATCCTGCGCCGTATATGGTGTGCAGGCTGCCTGTAAACTGGTTGCTGTCCTGGGGCTGCCAGCCCTTGAGCAGGTTCTAGATCAGAAGCAGCTCCTGTTATGTGACGAACACCGCAAAACGAATGACAGAGCCATCAGCAAGCTGTGTGATGAGGTGGCTATCAATAAGACGTTACAGCTGTCGGGCCGTTCTCGGAACGCTGTTGATCTGGCTAGGCAGAAGCAGCAGGCATCACAGGCAAAGAAAGAGGCAACTTGGGTTCAAAATGCTCAAATGTATGCTGCTGTAGTCAAGGAACAGCAGCAGCAGCAGGTGCAAGCGGCAGTGGCGCAGGCAGCAGTTCCCATGAGCCATGCACACCCAATAGGGGAACCAGAACACCAACAGCAGCAGCAGCAGGTGTCAGCAGCCATGGAGGCTATGGTTGGTTCTGAGACCATGCTTTGGCAGCAGGATCCAGGGCTGTTGCAGCCGCTGCTGCAACAGCAGCAGCAGCAGCAGGAGGGGGCTTTGAGGGGGTGGAGAGAATAAGAGGACGTGGATGAGCTTTCTTGGCCCTGGCTGGAGGTCCCCAATGAAGTACTTCACCAGGACCAGTGTCAGGCCAGTCAGTGATATGACCAATGCAGCTGCAGTCAATGACAGTCAGCTGCAACTGTCCTCCCCCCCCCCCCCATAAGTTACAGGCAGTGAGCAGAGGTACCAAGCAGCCAGGGGCTCCCAGTGCCCCAGCTGGCAGCAGCGAGCAACAGCCAAGCAGCAGCATGCAGCAACCAAGCAGCAGCAAGCAACAGCCAAGCAGCAGCGAGCAGCAGCCACCCAGGCCCCGAGGCAGACCACCCGCCAAGCAGCTTTTCAATCAGCCTGCCAGCAGAATCAACATTAGCAAGATGAGCCTAAAGCAGTTGCGGGACACGGTGATGAAGAAGACCATCAGTGTAAAGGGCATGCGCAACAAGCTAGCTAGTCACGCTCGGACAGCAGTACGGCTGATAGACCAGAATCTCCATCTGAAGCTGTGTTTGTCAGATCAGGAGCGGGAGGATGTCCAGCAGCTACAGGATGCCAGGGCAAAGCTGACGGCACCTAGGCATGGTATGTATATGTTTCGAATGTATATCTCTGTGCTGATTATGTTATATATCTTTCATGGCAGCCCTGATGCCATGAAAGTGTAGAATTTTCATTGAGGTACTGTAGAATTTTCATTGACGCATCGATGCTTGTGGGATCTCTGATGCATTGTTTCAGTATAGTAGTATCTACCATTGAACTTCTTCACCAATCCTGTAATGTGTAGGTGATAGGAGCCAGCATGATGTCACAGTAATCTGTGTGAACTTCCATGTGCTTCTGCAGGTAGTGATATCTTGATGCTGCTTGCAAGGTGCATCAACCAGGGTGTCCTGCAGCCAGACTATGTGCTCTTTGAGTTCATAGAGGATGTTTGCAACACCCTCTTGGTCAAGGGCTCGGGAGGGAACCGGTGGAGTAGCAAAGTCAAGAGGCTTGTGGCATGCATGTACTGTGCCAGGAGCGGGCGGATGGCCTTGGAGATCGCAAGGGGTCAAGTGAGTCCTTGTTGGTCATATCTAATCTATTAATTTTTGGATTGCTGAGCTCTTATGTATGCAACTGTGATTGTTGCTTCCAACCCGTGTTGTTTTGGTTTCTGTTTGTGTAGGGGGCAAGCATGAGTATGGATGTGTGTCTCTTGTGCTTGGGATTGCAGGGACATATGTATGCTCTATTACATATTGTTAGCCAGACTGGTGAAAACTGCCTTGCATGTCTGCTGTGCCTAGGTGTGTCCTGAAGGCTGCTCAGAGATGCCAGACAGCAACGCTGCTCTTATCAAGGCAGGCTGCCTCAACATCCCTTTGCCCTCCAGCACGACTGTGAGAAACCAAATAGACAAAGTCCGGCCGAAGGGTTGGAAAGCAGGCACAAGCAGGGCTCAAATCGGTGCTGCTTTGTCAATCAGCTGCCCTTCAGTTCGGTTGTCAGCATCCCGAGAGCTGCTACACGAGCAGCTTCCAGAGTGGTTGGGGATAGAGGCTGCTCAATACTCGCAGATGCTTGCTCATCTTTCGGAGGTGGTCAGAGAGAAGGGTTGGCATGCGGCGGACATCTGGCTGGGTCGGGGTGGGCCTGGTATGGTAAACTGCTTGCAGAAGGCGGGGGATGGGCATGGGAACGAGGTTGTCAATCAGCATCAGCAGTATGGGTGTAAAGGACAGGATGAGGAGCAGCATCTGGAGCCACAGCAAGGACAGCAGCGAGTGGAGGAGGAGCGCAAGCCGGATCAGGTTAATCCGGATGAAGAGCTGAAGCGGCTGCTGTCCATAGAGGTTGATGAGGGGCAGCAGCGGCAAGGGGAGCAGCAACACGAGCAGCAGCAACAGCAGCAGAATGGGGAGCAGCTGCGGGGGGAGGAGCAGCAGCAAGAGCAGCATCAACAGCAACGGGAGCAGCAGCAGCAGCAGCAGCAGGAGGAGCAGCGGCAAAAGGAGCAGCAGTGGCAACAGGAACAGCAACGGCAGCAGCAACAGCAGGATTCTGACGGTATTTTGCACAGGATAAGGGCACTTGCAGAGAGGTTCCCTTGCATGTGTACTGCCAGCAAGCAGCTGCAGCATGCTGAAAGGACCAGTTTGTATGAGGCTGTTGGATTGATATCTTCACAGCAGCAGCCATCTACATCATCTTCTGTTGCTATGCTATGTTTGAGTGCATCAGTCTTCTGTCGCTGAAATACCATCCACAATTGCTCTGCTGTCGTGGTTGGGATATGCATAGGCAGCGGTCTTGGCTTTAAGGCCATGCTTGCAACACAGATGGTGGTTTTGGGGGAACCTGTGCAGCAAGGGTTTGAGGTGGTAGTGCTATTGCAACGAGCTCCAGCCTCGTATGTTGCATGTCATCATATGTGTGCCCGGAGGGTAGACCTGGATGAGCTCTGACGTCCGCATGATATCCCTGGCTTCGTGTGGACAGGGCATGGCACCGCCACCCAGCACTTGCACCATGTCTGTGCCCATGTCCTCTCGGCCAAAGCACATCTAAGTGTTCCTATACTATCAATAGTTGCGACTATGGCTGCTAGTGGCGAAGAAAGAGCCGATTACTGCTCCTGAGGTCGAGTCCCAAGTGGCTAACTTGCGCATGCGCGGATGAGGATTAGAGGGCTTTCGCCAACGCGGCGGGAGTTGGGAGCATGGATTCAATTCAAATTAGATGTTACTCGAGCACCTTGAAAAGGTCCAATGTCCCGCCGCGCTGGCAGCGAGCCACAATAAAGCTCCAATCTGGGGGGGTTACTGGGGGGTGAGTTGCACCACTCGGGTGGCCAGCTGCTTCCTGGGGGCCTTGCCACCAGTGGACTTACGGGCGGTCTGCTTAGTACGAGCCATTGTGGTTGTTGTTATAGATGCTCAAGTATGAACAGCTGGGTGATTCTTCTGCTTGTTTACCTTTGAGCTGCTCCTTATATAGAAACACTTCATGTGTTTTTCTGTGTCGGCCTTCCGGACAGACAGGAACTCAAGGGGAAAAACAGCAGCTGTCAAGGACCTTGTTGAACCTGCCTCAACTCAACCGCTCAGCTTCTGAGCCAGCTCCTTTCAAACACAGCATGACAGCTGCTGTTCCCTCTGCTGCCAAAGGTTGAGGCGCTGTTGGTAATAGACAAGTGCATATATATAGCAGAAGGCAGGCACTGAGACAGACAGCAACCGACTATCCCTCTCTAGTCTTTTACTACCAATCAAACTTCAACATGTCTGGACGCGGCAAGGGCGGAAAGGGTCTTGGCAAGGGTGGCGCTAAGCGTCACAGAAAGGTCCTTCGTGATAACATCCAGGGCATCACCAAGCCAGCCATCAGGCGTTTGGCTCGTCGTGGTGGCGTCAAGCGTATCAGCGGCCTCATCTACGAAGAGACCCGTGGTGTCCTCAAGGTGTTCTTGGAGAACGTTGTGCGTGATGCCGTGACCTACACCGAGCACGCCCGCAGGAAGACTGTGACTGCCATGGATGTGGTATATGCCCTCAAGCGCCAGGGCCGCACCCTGTACGGCTTCGGTGGTTAGGCCATTGCACTTCAGTAGAAGTCCGAGCCTCCCAAAATGGTGTTTTTCAACACCACCTTCCACGGAAATGTTGGTGATCCTTTATGTGGTATGACATATATCACTGCCCTCGGACAGTGCAGCAGCTGCGACCAGTTCGGTAGTGTGAGGTGGGAGAGACTGAGAGCTATAATGTTATAGATGACGGAAGACAACATGCATGGAAAGCTTAAACAATCACTAATGCTTTATGACTACCCTGCCAACCCCTAGGTTCGAGAGGCAAGATAAATCTGACCCACTGCGGACCACTAGGCAAGCAATGCACGGGCCTAGGGAGCAGTAGGACAAAACCAGTACACACAAACAAACAAAAATTTAAGGTGCGGCAAATGCAATCATACCAGGGACAGTAGACTTCCTATGCAATCCCTCAGGGATATTATTATTAACGGTATTAGGATCTTAGTTCTAGTGTTGCAACCAGTGATGCTCAATCTGCTGAGCGTGCCTCTTGTAGATATGTGATTAAGAGCAAACCAGTACCCAAATAAGATGTGCCTTATCTGTTGCCACTGCCTCATCTGCTGGGCACCTTGGACTCGCCCACAGGCCATCTCCCAACTAGTATGATTGTGTGGAGGGGCACGTCAGTATGCAGTGAGTATGGCAGAAATGAGAGATGCCGGATCTGTTTTTAATCATGTTGCTGAGTTGCTCTTGACGTTACTGTTGCAGTGTTGCTCCTGCTGCTGTTCAACCTGCTGTTGCTTCTGTTCCTGTTGCTCCTGCTCTTAATGCTGCGCGCTGTTGCAGTGTTGCTCCTGCTGCTGGTGCTCCAAATGCTCCTGCTGCTGTTCAACCTGTTGTTGCTCCTGTTTCTGTTTCATCTGTTGCTCCTGCGTGCACTGCATCACGTGCTGATACCAAGCCAATAATCCTTCTTACTTCTAAACCATCCACGATGCAGCTATATCTTTCTCTACTGGGGCATACACCAACTCAATGATACCACAACACAATGTGGTCCTCCCAAAAGGCGCATCACCTGCAAGCCTGCACACCTCTTCAAACTCAAACAAGGACTCAGCTCTCACCCGTACAGATCCCAGGATTTTGGACCTGCTCATTTCACTGCCATGACAAGCCAGCTCTGCATACAAAACATTAAAGCAGCTTCAAACAATAAGCAGCAAGCACTACATGATATCAATGGCAGGACGGGTAATGCAACAATGTACCTTCCAGAGCGTCAGATGTACCATCACCCATTGCCCCTTTTGATTCTGAGGCCAAACCCAGCAGAATGGCCAGCGGGGGAACCTGCACCATTTGTAGATACTGGAATTGAGCATAGAACAATCCAGTGGCTAGTGGTGGTGCTTGAAGTTTGCAAGAAATTGTCCTGCAGTAACATGTACAGCTTCCCACTACATACCCTTGATAACACTGATGCTCTGCGCCCGAGAACAAAGCCACAGGCATACAATTCCAGCTGCTGACAGTCACACACTAACTCCCTGATGACAGACACAGTACAAACTCCAACAGTAGCACACCCAACCCGGCAAAAAGGTCAGCTTAAAAGATAAAAGCATGTATCCCATTCATGCTGTGTTCCAGAATGCGAAGCAAGATGTTCAACCAAGTTTATCCGCCGCAGCAGCTAGCTGCCAAACAACCTGCAACAACAGCTGGCAAAGGCCAGCTGCACACACAACTCCTTGCAAGACACCCTATCCCATGTACAACAGCATGATGTGTGCACTTATGGTATCAAGCTGCAACAGAACAAATCTCCCTCATGGGACAGAATAGTATTTCAGGACGAGCCACCATTGCAGAATGGTGTCATAAACAGACACCATGCAGGGACTAAGATGTGAGCGCACGAAATCCCCAAACTCGGCAGGTACACCCCTCCCACCCCAATTGGCTCACACCATGCCGCCATTCATAGTTCCGAAACGTGGAACCAGAACAACACCTCGCTGCCAGCAGGGTTACTAGATGCTGTGGCATGTCACCGGATGGATACTGGGCACCAACAGCCCCAGCGACCGCCTCTGCGCATGTACACTCTGCTATTAAAGAGATTGCTGCTGAAAGGCCAGGCTTTCACAAAGCAGCTTGAATATACTATCTGGCAGTAAGACTGCTCAACAATATTCACAGTCGTCAGCTAATGCGCTGCCCCCCCCCCCCCCCCCATCAACAGGACGTGTAGACTAAACAGCCCCATAATATTACGGTCTTTTCCTTGCAGAGTGGCTGCCTTCACACATGCCACTCCGTCAATAAACGCTGCGGCTTGAATGCGGGCATACTGTGCACACATCACCATCACTTCATACGGTGCTAGAATTCAAAAAGGGCCCAGGCTGGGCATGGGGTGCCAACATTGCAGCCCAAATAGTGAGATGCATACCGTATGCATAATGCATTTGTACAGCCCAATGGAGAATACAACCCCTCCTTACTTTAAGGGGAACAGGCCCGAACATTGGGCAGCATTGAGGACTGTGCAGCGCCCTTTTGCTTTGTACATAGCCCTGCAAACCCTAGTCATAGTCCAATACCTACTCCATTTGCACACTGCCAACTTCATGTTGTTGCACAAGGAGCCTTGGCAGTGCTGACAAAAAATACTTGGCCTGATGAGCTAAACCCCATACACTGTACGCAAGCTAACAATGTCACAGACACACACTGTGCACTCATGTGATGGGCAGTGGCTAACTCACTGTCAAAAAATGTGGCTTTGCAAGAGACTCACTGGGGAGGAGCTGGTTCAAAGCGGTTCGGGTAAGCATCAAACTGTCATGTCTGGCAATTTCTTCAATGAAATGGCGTGTAGTCAAACTACATGCATGTCATTGCCAGGTATAACTATAAGAAATTCCAGACACCATGCTGCAGCCGCTGCAGATAAGCAAGCAGGTAAAACAAGGAGCAGCACCACTAGGAATTCCAACCAATGCTTTGCCTGCAGAACCGATGACTTAGTTATCATACTAGACAACCACAAAGTCCTCTCAATTTTCAGCCCCATGTTCAAACAGCCTTAAGATTATGCCCACCAGGCCCGAAGTGTGAACCCCAAGGTACCCCAGGAGCCATCCTGTCAGTCCATCAATACCAAAACCAGACATACCTTTTGGGCTAATGGACTCCAACCATCCTGAACACACAGTACACCATGGGAACAAGTTTGCAGTGCCTTCATATAGTAGAAGGAAAACTCCCAACCATGCGGCACAAGCATAAATCAACTCCCAACCATGCACAAGCATAAAACCCCCTTGCCTCGGCAACAGCAGCATGGGTGCTCCTGCTCCCACTGCCCCAGCAGCATCTTGAACTGCCAAATGAGCAAGCCTTTGGAACAGCTGTTGCTGTCCATTGGCTGTAGCCACAAAATGGGTAAAGTGGCCTGCGTTACAGCTTTACCCAACCATTTCCTTCAAGGTGACCCCCGTGAAAGCTCTATAGCATCATTATGTATCAGTTGCCTCTCACCATCAATTAAAGAGCCTAGAGATGTGATCCACACTTGTTTGCCTCAACATGTGGCCTCATGAGTCAGCTGTTGATGATATCAGTAGCCTCTTTGATAATGTCCACAAGCTGATGCCCAGCCACCATCCCCCTATACTTAGACTCATCCACCAAACCAGATGGGTATGCAAAGCTCCACCCAGCAACAGCCCTCTGAGCACATGCCTCCCTCTGCGGCCCCCTCCTAAACCCATCCAAAACCTCATCAGAGATCCCCTCCCACCAGCCTGGCCCGGTATCCTGCTGCAGCTGCCGCCGGTGCAGCGCAGGTACTGCTGAGCCAAGGCCCTCAGTTAGTGCAAGAGCTCCAGGTACTTCCTTGAGTTTTCTCCCTGCGGCTGGTGCGGGTGAGGACTGGTGGTTTTCGTCTTGTACTGCTAGGTTGGATGATGAGGCTTGAGCGGCCGAGCTGCCACCAAGGCTGATGCGGCTGCCGGTTGGAGCGTCGTCGACCTTTACATTGTAGCCGCTTTCGGCAGAGTCTGCAAGGAAAGCGATGACACGGGTGAAGCAGTCAAAGGAGATACACGCTGAGATATAACACATTCAAGACGTCACCACCACAGAAAAAAGCAGCAGGAGCGCACCAGATGCAAGGATGCAAGGACCATATACTAGTCAATATCCTTAGAACGACCAGAACAAGTCAGGCAGATGAGCTTGACAAATGCCTTGCTGCTAAGGTGCCCCAGACCAAACCCTATAAACACTACTTGAAGGAAAGAATACATGATAGCTATACGGCTGGACCCGCCAGCCAAGTATCCTGGCCCTTGATCCTGTTGGTGGAGGGTGGCAGCGACTATGTAGGAACAGCCTCTTTTGTTGGCCATAGACGGGTTGGGCATAGACGCTTTGACCGGTGCTCTCACCCCACTGAGAAAGTTGCCCTGGAACCAGATCTCATGGTACATTAATTGGGAGAGGGCCTTACCTTTGGCACTTCAGACCCCAAACAGTCCTTGCCCTTGCAGCAAGTTCATTTGTAGCTGGCAGAATCTCTCTATCCAGACATTTAAAGACTAATTGGTCCAAGGCCACTTCCTCATCGTGACTTAGACATCCACATACAAAGCAGCTGCAGCCAGGACCGCTATGGCACAGGTGCCCTAGCCTTCATAGGTGCGGGACGACATGCAGCATTTGACCCCGCCCCACTCCTGACCCTCCTATGTACACTCACCCCAGAGAGCAGCGTTCCAGAACATGGCTCCCATAAAAGGCTTCCCTGTCCTCCTGGCCTCTATGAGCTTGTCAAATACCACAGAAAACACCACCTTGCGCTCCTCCTCGTCCATAAGGCTGCTGATGGTGCCAAACTCCTCCAGAACTAACGGCCTGCACAGTGCACCAGACACATCATGAACTAACACCAGTAAGTGCGATGTGATGCTGGCCCCCGTGATGCCAGACCCGGTCATTCCTTCCTAAGAGCAGTTGCTGAGTAGTTAATTATTGCAATGCACTCTGGGCTACTCCTGCTGCAACTTTGATGCCAGCCAGGTCCAGGGTTTGATGCGAGAGCTTGTGCCCTGCTTTCAGTTGCCGCGCCACATGTCAGATGCCAATTAGTCCCAAGCTACATGTTTCAAGGTGTGAACCTCTGTTTGGATCATCTGCTGTGTGTGGATCCAAGACATAAATGTCAATTTTATACCAAAGCCCATAACAGGTAGGTAAGAGCTGACAATAGTCAGGATGTCAGAAGGGCTAGGTGAAGGCAGCAGGCAGCCCCTGCTTCAAGCAGGCTGCTCTAAGTTGGCTGCCTGAGATTGCCCCTGCTTGGGCCAGCGCTGCTGAGGATCTGTCACAGGTTTGTATAACAACACTACGGGGTCCTAGCCAAACCTGTCTAAAATAGTTGTTTTATAGGTCCCATCTGCTTACATGGGTACAGCCCAAGGCCCTTCATGTCTAAGTGCATTAGTGTTTATGCGGGGTGGGTTGGGAGCAGCACCTGGTCATTCAAAGGTCCCATCTGCTGACAGGAATACAGGCCAAGGCCTCTCGTGTCTATATGTGCCTCTAGATTAGAATTGTTGTGCCTAAACCTTCCTACAGAAAGATGAGTCCCTGCTGCACTGATACCTACTTGCCCATGTTTCCAGCCAACTCTGACAGCAGGTCAATCTTCTTAGCCATGAAGTTGAAATAGGCCCCCGGCCCTGGCTTGCTCCAGCTGTGTGAGTGAGGTGGTTTTGGCTTCACTGCTTCCATTTGCCTGTAATAAATGTGAGCAGTGGTCACTTCATATCCAGGCTGGCTATTATCCAAGACCCAGTCTTCACCCTCACACTGGGCACCAGCACCAGGATTGTAGGCAAGGTAGGAACCTGTCAATTATGTTTTGAAAGGACAGCAGGAACAGCAGCAGTAGCAAGAGCGCTTGTGAGTGTTGTGCTACTGCCAGACATCCCATGTGTAAAAGGCTCCAAAACTAGATACATACACCCATGGTATATGCTGACTCAAAGCAGTCTGCTAAGCTACACTCACGAGTGTCCAAGGGTAAACAAACAAAAAAAATTTTGGAGGAGTATCCAGTCCTTATCCTGTCCGAGACAGAGCATCCATGCTTACTAGACAGCAAAGGCACGGGCAACAAAGCTCCCCAGGCTGCCAGGTACGGAGCTACCACTAAATGGGCCAATCGACCCCTCAAGCCTTAAAACGGTCGTGTGAGAGCTCTAGGAGTGGCAATGACAGGTTGACATCCCTGACCGCCCTGACATGCAGGCTCTGCAATCAGCCCACCCGGCTATTGAATCGTCTCTTGGATGCGGCACTTTTACCGAACTGGTGTCGCTGTAACTGGAGGGAACATGGGAGGTTGACTGGGATGTTACCTCCTGTCTTGTGGAAGTGCCCTGCATCTGAACGTGCCCATTTTGACAGCAATTCTACCATCATTGAAAACGATGCTGTCAGAGCCAATGTCATTACTTGCTATCGCCTTGTTCATGATGCACACTAATTTGTCCTCTTTGCCATGCACCAAGGGCATGGTGTCACAAGACTGCAGGCGGGCCATCAGGACATATGTCTTTTTCTTCCTGTACCTCATGAGCTCTGTTGCTGCGGGAATGTTACCTATCAGATATATGATCATTGTCTTTTTCATCGTAAGCACATGCCCTTAGCCCCTGCCCTCGCACCTGAAGCACCATCCGTGAAGAAGCCCTCAGTCCCAGAGAATATGAGCTGATTGGATGCTGCTGCCTGAGCATATGATGACATCTCAGCCATCCAGGTCACGTGTGCTGCCTTGTCATCTGGGGCATCACAACCAGGGCACCTAAACAAAAGTCCGAGCAAACAAGTCTGCTTAGTAACACATAGAAGAGGCCTGCCTGTATGCCGTGGTATAACTAATGGTATACCAAGGAGGCATGCACAGACTGGATAGATGCAAGCGAAGCTTTCAGCTGGAAATTAAATACGCACTGACCACTGACTATGTCTGTTAGGGTTCCAAGGTGACTGCTGCATGCATTGTTCCTATTACTAGCAACTTGCAGCTGATAGTTACATGCAGCAGCAACAGCAGCATGTACCCTCTTTAATCCGCCTTCAATCCATCAATTCCCCAAATGAGAACAGCCACCACATGAAAGATATCAAGAGAGCATGGACGCACTGCATGTGCCAGATTGCCGCACATCATAGGCACCGGAACACAGTGGAATGACAGCATATCCAAAGGGTTGAGTAAAGGTGCGGGCCTCCAGGTATCAGAACAACTAGAGTGACCCCTAGTGAGAGCAGTCCCTGTTTGGGCTTTACCTTGGTTCATTTAGAACATCCCAGCCCATAATTGTTGGATCATCTTTGTACACCTTGCCACTAACAGTGTTCTTCCTGCTGGTTAGGGCACTGATGTGCTGCTTGTACAGAGCTTTGGCAGCTCCACTCCTGCGCACAATTACAGGGCAGAAGAACTCAAGCTGTGTGAACCATTGCTTGTGACCTAGCTGCTGGGCCTCATGTACAGTATGTTTTGGGTTGCATGGCAAAGACAATCCGTATTCACCTCGCTCGTTTCTTAACAGCTTAAGGTACAGGGCCTAGGGCACTTTTGCAATGGCATATTACAAAAGTGTAATAAGTAACCCCTGAGGTAGGGACGGAAGGCTTCACAAGTGCTAGAGGTTCTTTGCCTTTTCCTTTGCCTACACAACGTGAATATGCGGCGTCCCCTCACTGATGCCTGTAAACAGTGGCCGAGGGGATAAGCCCCTAGTGCGCTAAGCTGGTAGGATACTGGCCTACTAAGCCATGCTACTGGCCTCATGAATTACTCTAGTCTCCCGTGCATGAAATGGCTGTCTACTAACGCGACTGGTACAAAAGAAGTGATAGACGTACGCAATACAGACGCCACTGGCGCAACCCAAACAGCTCAGGAACAATCAGTCATTCTTTTGCTGGATAGTGATTCTGCACACCTAGTGGGTTTTGCATTGGTACCCTGAATGACAATGATGATGGATTTCTGTACCATTGCTGCACTTCAGTCCTTCCAGACACGTACCCGGTTTCTTGATCCCCACTTAGTCTGCTTACAGCAAAAGGCACTTATAAGTAGGGGGAGTACACAATCCTTGTACTTCCACTCCTCCATATGTGTGCAGCGCTGGCTCCACTCCCCACTACCGATGGCACAAAGGGACACTCAGAAAAAGTTCCCACATTCCCCCTGCTGCAAACCAGATGCAGGTCGCTTGCATGAAAATGATATCTTCCCCCATCTTTACTCCCATCCCCATCTCACTTATAGAAGTCCAGGACCGTCTTTCCAGCTGTTGTGCCCTCTGCCCACAGCACCCAGTCCTCAGGGCCCTTGTAATGCGGCCACAGGTTCCCAATGGCTATGACCAGCCGAATGTTTCTTTGTTCAGCTGCTGCAATGACCTGATCTAAGCCACGGAATTGGCCCTCATCATACTGACCAGGAGCGGATGGCAGCTGGTCGTTGAAGCCCCAGATGCGGATCACCTTGAGACCTAGCCTCTGTACAGCAGTAGCAGCACAAGCAAAAAACAAGGTTGTTGAGGTCTTAAGGAAAGGACACAGCTAGAAGAGAAGGGGGTTGGAAAAGGGTGAGCAGCAGGAGAAATAAGGAGTGTACAATAAGACAGTAAAAAGCAGGACTGCAGGGTACGAGGAACAGCACTAGATGAAGGAGTGAGGAGCACTTTGAAACAGCTGGCAGGCATGGGGAAGAACAGCCACCGGGAGGAGCTAAAAGAAACTAGAGGAGCAAACGGGTGCAGCCATAGAACCGCAGAAATTGCTGTGGAAGCATCAGGATGTGGCCAGCTGGGAGCAGCAGGAGAAGCAGAGATTTGGAACAGGAGCAGGAGCAGGAGCAGGAGCAGGAGCAGAGCAAATGGCATGTCCATCTAGCCAAAGGACAGTGCATCCACCCTTTACCACTCATTCACTTAGCTGGAGGTTGAAAGGCACAATAGGATTGGCATTTGTCTCGATATCTGCTCTCCACATACTAACCAACTGGATGGAGTTATGCCGCAAGCCCTGCACGGCCCGAAAGCTGTGCAGTGATCTATCTCATATATTAGTAGGATTGGCATGCTGGGTTTGTCGTAAACAAGCCCTAACATGTACTTTGCTTTACATGCATGAAAATGTTGGCCCATTACAAGATCTATGAGAAGTGTCTAAGAGGTACTCACCTCTGCGGCATCCATAAACCTTGGCAGGGCATTTGGCTTGTCCTTATGTGCGACAGTGGAGGGCAGCCAATAGGCATTGGCGCCCAATGAAGTAGAAGGGCTTTCCATCTATGGTGAGCTGACTACCGCTTCTTTGCACGAAGAAGACTGCACCAAGGTGTTCATGAAAGCAGAGAAAACTGTTAGTAAGATGGCCCCGCTGAAGGTCCAGTTGTCTAACATGTATATGCTGTGGAGGTAGCGCAGCGAAGGAAGAGATAGCGCCGCCGGAGAGTTTCCGCACATCTAAGATCTGCGTACATCGGGTAGGCACATTGCTCTGAACAGGATTAGAGACCCCAGGAAGCTGCCTTGCCAGCATAAGTGCCTTGTAGTAGCCCTAAAAGCAGCAATACTGCTGAGAATCTCCAGTTTGACATGGCTCGGTGGCTTCTCTTCGTTGCCACTCGGCAACTATAGGGCAAGGACGGAGATCCAGGCCTCAGCCAGGGCGTCTGGCCGTTGTCTATATATAGCAGCCTAGTGGTGGTACTGCACCTATTAGCGCGTGCTATGGTAAGATCTCTAGCGGATATGTATGTCCCGCCGACATGGGACATGCGCATTGGCTATATAAAAGCGAGCTGGGACCTCACTTTGCAGATTGAGCCCGTCAAACAAGCATGGTAATGTGACTGTCTGAATGGTTAACTATTTCCCGAGTTTGACGCTCATTGTTGGATGCACAGCTGGCAGGCAAGGCCGGTAGCCGAGGAAAGCAAAATGGGCTGAACTACAGTTGGTTGCAAAAGCTTTGGCCCAAAACTCAGATTTTGTTAGGAAATGGTCTGCTTCTGTGAAATGGCATGGCCGTTCATTGCTCTCTTGCACAGGCAGCTTCTGTATGAGGTCCAGGTTGTCACCAATGGGTGCGGTCAGCATCTCTGTTGCTCTGTGTTGCTTGGCTGCTGAGAAAAGCAGGGGTCTTGCAAGGGAGACAGCGGAGGCATTTTTGCTGCTTTTTAAGGGGGTAAATGCTGAGAACTGCCAGCAGGCACAGGTGCCCTTTCTTTACTGTTTAGGGGCAGTAGCATATAGACCAGGTGTGAAGCAGGTGCAGGGGCTATACCAGTTCAATGGCAGGGCAGGTGGGGGTAGGCAGGGCATGCGAGAAGTTGGGGCAAGTGCAAGGCTGAGCTGAGAGGGCTGTGGGAGGGGAGCAGATGGGGTGTGGGGCTGGCAACCACAGGAGGGGCAGAGGTGGAAGGGGAGAGCCAGGTTAAAAAAAGCAGTAGGGCTATAGGAACAGGGGGGAGGCTTGCTGGTCTGCGTCTGCGTCTGCGGCTAAGGCTGGCTGGCTGGCTTTTATATAGTATATTTATAGGGCACGCCCGGGGCTCGAACTCGGGACGTCTCGCGTGCGAGGCTACTTGTGGTACCACTTGGGCATACTAACTGCAGCACATTGATGCTCTGCCTGTTTACTTTCTTAAACATAAATGGTTGTAAATCAGGTCTTGCTGCTGCTGCTTAAACCCCAGCCTTATGTTCCGGCCAAAACTTTTGCAACCAACTGTGGACATTGGTTCTGCTGCTGCTGTTTGACAGAGGCAAGGGCTTTGGCTTGGGGCAGGGCTGGTTTAAGGTACCAGGGGCTGGACCTATGCAACAGTCACAGCCAGGGTGAATAAATTGTTGCATGTGCTGGCAACCCATGACGGGGGCCCTTCCTACCCCTACCCTCACCAGCTGCAGCAGTACACTAAGCAAATACCAACAACTGAGGTACCTTGACTTGCACACTTCCCCTGGTAACACATGCCATAGGACATTACAGCTGGAGCAGGGGCTGTCTCTGAAGCTGCCTGTGCCATGCGGAATACCCAAAGGGCATATCTGGCGCCCCCAAAGCAGGGTATACCCCCAGCACATGTAGCGAGCTGCTGTTCTCTGCAGGTGGAGCATGATTGGCATAGCCGATGTGGTATTGTAGAAAGGGGGAGCGGTGCTGAATAAAAACATATGCTTTGAGGAGGTTGTTGAGAGATCTGCTAGCACTATCATGGCAAGATCTGGTGGAAAGTGTTAAAACAGCAGTAGCAAGGGCACGTCGGGTCTAGAAGGTGGTGCTGCACCGAAGGGATATGCGTAACATGTCTTGTTTTACAACAAGCCTGGCCCAGTGAACAACTCTGTGGTATGCTATACCTTGTTTCAAGCAGTGACAGGTGACAAAGAAAACAATCCTCCAAAGTGGTGGTGACAGCGTGGGTGACAGCCTTGCAGCATAGGCCCGTCTCGCCCGCCGCTGATTGCAGCATGTAGAAGGAAGCTTCCTACCATCAAACTGGCATGCAAAGCACACCAGCTTCTGTTAATACTGAATCCTTGGCAGTGACCTTGAAGCTTATGGTAAGATTGCCTGAAGCAGGGCCCCTCCAGCAGGGGTAGCATCCATGTTGAAAACCACACTTTTTGCTGCCTGTAGCAATGCTCAGCATTGCAGGGATAGCTAATGTGGGGCCTGCTGTGCAGAGCATGCATGACTGCAGCTAGTGACATGGTACTGTAAAGCCAAGGAAAGCTTGCTGATAAATGGGAGAAGTTCCATTCCATGCACCCTAACTCAGGTGACCACAGGGGCGTACCCACTTTTGACCAAAATCTGAAAAGTCAGCTCAAGCACTTTCTCAATGCGGTTGCGGTTGCCACCAATTTAGCACAGCAGGCAATAATTGCATCAACAATTTCTTTGCAACAGGCTAGACACAGCTGTTATCTCTGCTTTTGCTATGGCATATCATGAAATGTAATAATATCTCTGCTTGCACTTGAGGAAACAGGAGGTGCAAACATTGGACACAGTTGGTTGCAAAAGTTTTGGCCCAAAACTCAGATTTTGTTAGGAAATGGTCTGCTTCTGTGAAATGGCATGGCCGTTCATTGCTCTCTTGCACAGGCAGCTTCTGTATGAGGTCCAGGTTGTCACCAAAGGGTGCGGTCAGCATCTCTGTTGCTCTGTGTTGCTTGGCTGCTGAGAAAAGCAGGGGTCTTGCAAGGGAGACAGCGGAGGCATTTTTGCTGCTTTTTAAGGGGGTAAATGCTGAGAACTGCCAGCAGGCACAGGTGCCCTTTCTTTACTGTTTAGGGGCAGTAGCATATAGACCAGGTGTGAAGCAGGTGCAGGGGCTATACCAGTTCAATGGCAGGGCAGGTGGGGGTAGGCAGGGCATGCGAGAAGTTGGGGCAAGTGCAAGGCTGAGCTGAGAGGGCTGTGGGAGGGGAGCAGATGGGGTGTGGGGCTGGCAACCACAGGAGGGGCAGAGGTGGAAGGGGAGAGCCAGGTTAAAAAGAGCAGGAGGGCTATAGGAACAGGGGGGAGGCTTGCTGGTCTGCGTCTGCGTCTGCGGCTAAGGCTGGCTGGCTGGCTGGCTTTTATATAGTATATTTATAGGGCACGCCCGGGGCTCGAACTCGGGACGTCTCGCGTGCGAGGCTACTTGTGGTACCACTTGGGCATACTAACTGCAGCACATTGATGCTCTGCCTGTTTACTTTCTTAAACATAAATGGTTGTAAATCAGGTCTTGCTGCTGCTGCTTAAACCCCAGCCTTATGTTCCGGCCAAAACTTTTGCAACCAACTGTAGACGCACGGCCACGTGGGTCATCAGCGCCGGCCGCCGGCCCGAAGCCTTGGCACCTGGCAGGGTACTTAGCATCCGGCAGCCTTGGCAGTTGTCCCCGCGTGTAGGGACCCGTCAGGTCGGTGTTGCTGGGAGTGGGCGCGAGACTTTTGTCGGATTTTGAAAAGTCTCGGACAGACAGACACTTAGACAATGAGGCCTACAAAAATGTCGAACGTTTAAGACGTAGACATGTAATCAGGAAATCTTCCCTGGAAGGTTACCGCCGTGTTATCTCTATCTCGACGGAAGTCGATGGTGACAGGCACATGTCGCATACAGGGCAGACGCCTTGGACGGGGAAGTCGGCCGACCCCTGGATGTCTAGACATCGTACTCAGGGAAACTGGCAGAAACGCTGGACGGGCAGCAGACACCTTAGACAGGTGAGCGTTGCAGACCCCTGGACGCACGGACCCCTGGACGCACGGACAGGGCAGACAGGGCAGACACCTTAGACGGGGAAGCACGGCACACCCCTGGACGCACAGACAGGGCAGACACCTTAGACAGGGGAGCATTGCAGACCCCTGGACTCAAAGACAAGGGAGACAGGGCAGACGGGGGAGACACCATAGACAGTGTAGACAGGGCAGCCACCTTAGGCAGGGGAGCATGGCAGACCCTTTGACGCAAAGACAAGGTAGACAGGGCAGACGGGGGAGACACCATAGACAGTGTAGACAGGGCAGCCACCTTAGACAGGGGAGCATGGCAGACCCCCTGGACGCAAAGACAAGGTAGACAGGGTAGACACCATAGACAGGGTAGACACTGTAGACAGGGTAGACGCCATAGACACCATAGACAGGGCAGACGGGGGAGACACCATAGACAGTGTAGACAGGGCAGACACCTTAGACAGGGGAGCATGGCAGACCCCCTGGACGCAAAGACAAGGTAGACAGGGCAGACACTGTAGACAGGGTAGACGCCATAGACACCATAGACAGGGTAGACGCCATAGACAGGGTAGACGGGGTAGACAGCGCAGACGCCTTAGAGGGGGAAGCATGGCATGCCCGCTAGACACATCGACATGGCAGACGCCTTAGGGAGGGAGCATGGAAGAACCCTCAAACACATAGACAGGGCAGATACCTTCGGCAGTGGAGCATGGCATACCCCTTAGACGCATAGACAGGCAGACGCCTTAGAAACAGGAGCATGGCAGACGCCCTATCTAGACCCATAGAGAGGGCAGACGCCTTAGACAGTGGAGCATGGCAGACTCCGGTGTCTGACCTTACTGTGATTGCAACTCTTATATATGAGATAGCCTCCAATCTCAGCTGCATGTTCTTAGCATTCATGTTCGATATGTCCAACATGTTGACACATCGCAAGCTACACCGTAGCATTACGCACCATACCAAGGGTGCCTTGGCTACATAGACTGAACACAACCCCTGGATACAGCCACACTACTAACAGCAGCCCCTCAGGTTACCACCATGCCTTACATGTAGGGCCCCAAAACACACCTCAACACCCACCAAAGTCATGCACATACTGCTCCCAAGTGTAAACCTCGCGCTGCACTGCATACTTCCAAATGTATGGGGCAGATCCCTGCTCGGCAGCCAAGTGGAAAGGCAGACACGCAGGGCTCTGAAACAATGTGGCCAACAATGAACGCCTTTCCTCGCCAAAGTGATGCTCCTTGGCACAAACACAAGCCCTATCACCATTTCCGAGCCTTATACCTGGGTGGTCGGTATATCGGGTGACTGCACATGCTCTGCTGGGCGCATATACATCAAGTGGTCACTAGTGATGCCGCATATACACAAAGTGGTCACTTGCACCTCAGATATCCTCAATGTGGTCACTTGGCACCAGAGATATACGCGATGCGCTCGTTTGACCACAATTGAACAGGCTTGCGGACGCTTAATACTGGGTTTGCTGTTATTGTCCTGCTATAGGTTGATGTCCAAAAGGTATCGCTGTTTCTGAAGGTGCCATGCAGCCAGTTTCTGCAGAAGCTGTACTTACGCGCGCATGCGCCCGTCTATCCACAACTGAACAGGCTTGCGGACGCTTAATACTGGGTTTGCTGTTATCGTCCTGCTATAGGTTGATGTCCAAAAGGTATCGCCGTTGCTATAGGTGCCATGCAGCCAGTTTCTGCAGAAGCTGTACTTACGCATGCGCCCGTCTGACCACAACTGAACAGGCTTGCGGACGCTTAAAACTGGGTTCGCTGTAATCAAACTGCTATAGATTAGTGTTAAAACGTTCTCGCTGCTGCTAAAGGTGCCATGCAGCCAGTTTCTGCAGAAGGTTTACTCTACGCATGTGGGATGCATACCTCCCGCCCAGGTATAAGCTCCTTATCTACCTGTGCTCGGAAGCTTCGGCGGATATGCCCCCAGCCTCGGCTTATGTGCACTTGCGAGCGCTCCGCGCTCGCACCGGCACATGAGCCTCGACTGGGGGCATATCCCCCTCAGCTCCCCGAGCACAGGTAGATAACTAGATCAAATGACATATGCTACGAGCCACCATGCATTATCACCACGCATGTGGCTGTTGAACTCGGTTTTCCTATTCAGTTTGTAGTTGCCATGCTCATTGGCAGTAGTGCCCACAGCAGTAAACTCCTCAGACCATGGCATGTACTTAAAGAGCAGCTCAGCATCCTCAATCGCACGAATGGCAGCCTCCATAGCTTTGATGCTTATGCTCCTGTGCTCCTCTCGCCACTTCTCCAACTCATATTGGAACACCTCAACACTTAACTGCTGCCATGCATCCATGGAATAGCTATCTGGCTTATAGTACCCCATCTGAAGCATTCGTGCACAGCCACACCTGCAGGAGCTGTAGCAGCATGTCTCTGCAGGCCAAGCGCCTCTTGTATCAGCTGCAGGCCTACATGGGATCATGAAGCCCGATGCCAACTACATGGGCAGCATTGCTTGAGTCAATAGGGTGCATCTGCAATGAGAGCTTCTACACAGATGGGACATGTTGGGATTCCTCTCCAAGCACAGCGAGCTGGAAGGCACTTTGCCTAGTGCGCACCTGGTTCAATACCTGCTGCAGTCAAAACATGAGTTGCTCGGCGACAAACATTGTCAATCATACAGCAGCAGCAGCAGCTGTTCCTGTTTGCAAAATCAACTTCATCCTCATTGCCAATCAAAGCTGTGGAGAAATTCACACACAAAACAAGCAGCACCAATGTCCCGTGTATAAATACCAGTTGCAGGGCTGCTAACTGCTGCGCTCTTGTTCAACGGCTCCTTGCAGCGGACAATCCACCGCCATCTCTCCGTCCATCTCTTAACCACATTCTGCAGAAGCATCCTCACATAGTATAGCGTTCTGGATTAACAATGACAGCTCACAGTCTGCAACACCACCCCTCTAAGAATTGGTAGCACATCAAAGCCGTACTGCGGCATGGCTGGTTTTGCCTCTTAATTGATGGAGTACTCACTGCTATGTTTGCAGTGATACTGCATTGCTTATCCTATGACAGCACCATGCCTTACAGTGATGGGATGTTGTCCTGGCCACCCTGTTACAGCTCAAACCACAGCTCTCGCTAACTTAGGGTGTAATATACCAGGACTACACCAGACTACACTTTTCGCAACACACCAACGCAACAGCAGTGCAAGGCAGCAGCTGAAAGAGGCAACAATATCAAAACAGCATTGCCAGCAGCAGCGGCGGCTCGACGACCCTGTAACAGCAAGGAACAAGCTTTACAGCAGACATCAGGAGCTCTGTGATACCTTGCACAGTAGGTGTCTGCAGGGCCTGAATGCCCTCCTGTAGCAGCAGCATGGTACGGAGCAGAAGCAACAGCAGAAGCAAGCAGCGATGTTAGCGACAGGTGCAACTGGTACACGCAACAGCAGCAAAGTGGTGCAGCAGGGCAGGTGAGTAGAGCAAGCAAGGGGCGAAGCAGCAGCAAGAGAAACACAGACCATTCATCAGCAGCAACAGCATGGCCATCCTACTGCAGCAAGACCGCACATTCCCGGACGCTGTTGCTATCGCTGCTGCTGCTGCTGCAGTTTATTTCGTGTCCCTGGCCTTTCTGACGCCGCCCCTCCCGATACATCTCACATCTAATGTTTTCCAGGACTATGATTCAGGTCCTACTGCTGCTCTTGGTGCCTTTCTCCTCTTGCATCTTCCCCCGGCTGCGCCTTTTAGTCCTTGCCCACCCCCCAATAACATCAGACACACGTGTTCTTAAAAGCTGCCTAGTCCAATAGACATGAGACACGGCAGGTGCCTTAGACGAGGTGTGTGACCGGGCACATGGTCAAACAGACAGGGCTGGCAGTTTTGTTACCCTAACAGAGGAAAAATACTGTCCCATCCAGGCCTTACACAGGGTAGACAGGCCAGATGTGTTGAGGGTGTATGGCAGGGTGATGGGAGTGGAGATTGAATGCTCGGCCGCCTTCTCTTCCTGTATCCCTTCTGTATGGTTATTGGCCCCCATCCCCTTTTGGTGTGATCTGCTGCTCTGTGTTCCAACATTTATGATGTAGTGTGCAAATACCCTGAAACAAATCATATGCGGTTGGTACTCTGCTAATTCTCCTGCTAAAGACCACCCATGGCCCCTTCACTTTGACCGCTTGCAGTCTTTGGCCAGTGCTGGAAATGGGGATGCCTGCCTGCCTGCTTACCTTTGCTGCTGTGACTGCAGTTCCTCATGTAGATCACCAGGAGATGGTTCATGGCTAACCCTCCTGGGGATGCCTGCCTGCCTGCTCACCTCTTTTTTCACCAGGAGATGGCTCATGGTTAGCCCTCCAGGGGATGCATGCCTGCCTGTCACCTCTTCCTTTTGTTTAGCTCTATGGTAGCTGCTGCTGTGACTGCATAGATGCAGCACCACCTGCCTGCCTGGCCCCACCCCCCTTTTTCCCCTATGCAATCTGTTTTTTAAGGAATACGCGGATATGTCTGCACAGGGCCAAAGGCTATGACCCTGACTCCTTCTACAATAACCATCTGGCTGCCTGCCTTCTTTGTTTTGAACGCACTCAAGCTTCACTCAGGGGCACTCAAAGGCCCCCCAAGAGGGGGGCCCTTTGGGGGGCCAAAAGGCCCCCCCTCTTTTTTTTTCCCCCCCCTATGCGATCTGCTTCTAAGGAATACGTGGGAAATATGCCCCACTAGGGCATAAAATATCTATTAATACCCCTGCCTGTCTGCTCACCTCTACTTCTTCCCCCTATGCTATCTGCCGCTGTGACTGCAGTTCGTTGCGTGGTATCTAGATCACCAGGAGGTGGCCCACGCTAACCCTCCTTAGCTTTGATGCTTATGCTCCTGTGCTCCTCTCGCCACTTCTCCAACTCATATTGGAATACCTCAACACATAACTGCTGCCATGCATCCATGGAATAGCTATCTGGCTTATAGTGCCCCACTGCAGTGATCCAGCCAAACACCTGCTTCAATGCTTTCTTAGCTGGCAGCTGGCGACGAGGCAGCCGCCGAGCAATGCGATCCTTGGCATGCCACACATCATCCCCTACAGTCACCCTCCCAGCATGAGGGAGGCCTTGGAAACACTCTGAATGCACCCTGATAATCATGCTTTCATCCCCCTTGGGGTTGTCAGTAGCAACAAACTCAGAAACTATGCTGTCAGCATGCTTGCCTTGCTCTAACCAAACATCCCTCAAAAGCTTTGCCTTTTCCTCGTTGCTCTTATTTTCCATGAAGCGGAAGCCAACAGTCATTTGAGTGCAGCAGCTGTGAACAGTGTGCAATGCAGCAGCTGCACTCTTGTAAGTAACATACCTTCCATCCACTACTTTCCCCACAGCACACTTCAAAGCAATCTTGAAGGTCTCGTCTATAGACAATCCCTTGCTGAAATACCGCCTAGCTGTGCACATATCTGCAAGAAACTGTTTGGCGATGAAACCAAAAAATTATTGTTTTATGATATCCTGGACTTTTGACCTCCATGTGGAGTACGGGGATGTGTCTGCGCAGGGCCAAAGGCTGGGACTTGCTCAAGAATGACCCTGACTCCTTCTAGAATTACATCTGCCTGCCTGCCTGCCTTCCTTACCTTGATTGCACTCATGCATCATTGGGGGGCCGAAGGCCCCCCCGCTTCCCCCCCCCCCCCCCCCTATGCGATCTGCTTTCAAGGATAACATGGGAAATACGCCCCATACGCCTGCCTGTCTGCTTACCTCCCATTTTCTTTTCTTATGCTCTCTGCTGCTGTGACCGCATTTCCTTGCGTGGTATCTAGATCACCAGGAGATGGCCCACGGCTTACCCTCCTGGTGAACAATCCATGCCTGCCTGCTGGTGGTGGTGTCTCTGCATTGATGCTGCTGTTGCTGCCCCTTGCGGTTCCACACTTCCTGCCATGGGTTCCAGTTTGTCCAGGAGGGTGGCTATGACAGCATTCTAGGTCCTGCAGGGATAATCCATGAAACACAAACTTGTGCGTGGCTTACAAAAGGTAAGATTGCACTGGCAAATAGCAATACCCACTTGAATGTGTTTAAACTTAGTATGGTCTTGAAAAAACTAGGTCGAGCATCAGACCCGTCTGAATGCTTGATCAGCTATGCGACAAGCATCCGCGTTGAAGTTGCCCAATCACACAGTCATATTGCTTGCACGCTGTGAAACAACATTGCGACGTACTGGTTCCACTAGATGAACATGACATCTTGTTAATGTTTCCGCCACCACTAGCTTTTCATCCCGGATGGTTGGCACCCCAAGTGTGCTGCCCAATTGTACCAGTCCTCTCCCAACCAGCGTGACTATATAGCTTCCACTTCCATATGCTCAAAGGCCACTGCTTCCCGTTGCACTTGGTGCAGCATGTAAACTGCAACTCACCTTGCATTGTAGCAGGAAATGCTGACGGGCTTCACCGTAGCAGGGCCTCATTGGAAGCAGTAGCACCAACTGAGACTGTGGTGTTGAATTTGAAATGGAGGCTGCCGACCAGAGAAGTGGTACTCCTGTTGCTGCAACTCAGGCTGCAAGGAGATGGTTGGTAAAGTAATTGCTGGGGGGAAACCAGCTGCCCTGGCTACAGCTTGGAGTTGGCAATAGCACAAGCAGCCGCAGTGGAGGCAATACCACGGCAAAAGGCAGCAGTAAGAAAGCGAGCTACACCTTCTAGAATAACAGCTGCCTTCCTTCCTCCCTTACCTTGATCGCACTCATGCATCACTGGGGGGCCGAAGGCCCCCCCCCCCTCCTTTTTTTCTGCCCCCTATGCGATCTGCTTTTAAGGATAACATGGGGAATACGCCCCATACGCCTGCCTGTCTGTTCACCTCCGATTTCCTGATGCTGTCTGCTGCTGTGACTGCATTTCCTTGCGTGGTATCTAGATCACCAGGAGATGGCCCACAGCTTACCCTCCTGGTGAACAATCCATGCCTGCCTGCTGGTGGTGGTGTGTCTGCATGGATGCTGATGTTGCTGCCCCTTCAGGTTCCACAGTTCCTGCCATGGGTTCCAGTTCGGTCCAGGAGGGTGGCTATGACAGCATTCTAGGTCCTGTGAACAGGGGTAATCCATGAAACACAAACTTGTGCGTGGTTAACAAAAGGTAAGATTGCACTGGCAAATAACAACCACCCACTTGAACGTGTTTAAACTTAGTATGGTCTTGAAAAAACTAGGTCGAGCATCAGACCCGTCTGAATGCTTGATCAGCTATGCGACGAGCATACGCGCTAAAGTTGCCCAATCACAGAGTCATATTGCTTGCACGCTGTGCAACAGCATTGCGACGTACTGGGTCCACTAGATGAACATGACGATCTTGTTAATGTGTCCGCCACCACTAGCTTTCCATCCCGGATGGTTGGCACCCCAAGTGTGCTGCCCAATTGTACCAGTCCTGTCCCAACCAGCGTGACTGTATAGCTTCCACTTCCATATGCTCAAAGGCCACTGCTTCCCGTTGCACTTGATGCAACATGTTAACTGCAACTCACCTTGCATTGTAGCTCGCTTCTTCACTGCTGCCTTCTGCCGTGGTACTGCCTCCACTGCGGCTGCTTGTGGTATTGCCAACTCCAAGCTGTAGCACTTCGTAGGACAGCTGGTTTCCCCCCAGCAAAGACTTTACCAACCATTTCCTTGCAGCCTGAGTTGCAGCAACAGGAGTACCGCTTCTCTGGTCGGCAGCCTTCATTTCAAATTCAACACCAAGTCTCAGTTGGTGCTAGTGCTTACAATGAGGCCCTGCTACGGTGAAGCCCGTCAGCATCTCCTGCTGCAAGACACCTACGGTACATTGGATTCAGCTTCTGAAAAACAGCTACTTGAGCCGAAACAACTGCGTGCTGGCTACCCCTCCCATGCTTCCTCAAGTACATGCTGCTGCTCCTGCCGCTGACGTTGCAATTCAGCCAGCTTCCTCCTGACATTCCCCAGAGCTGCTACTGCTGCCCCCTGCTGTCCTACTTTCTGTAGAGCCTCCAGCGAGTGAGTGGGCCAGCTGCTGCGGCTTCAGCACACGCCCCTTCCCCCAAGCTGCCTGGATTCCTGCTGGTCGAGAGCTGCTTCCCCCTAACACCCGACTACATTTGTTCCCTTTAGGTCACTCAGTTGACTTTCCAGCGCATCAGCTTCCAATTGGCTCTGCTTCTGCTGACTGTGCTTGCCTCTCTGCTGCTCACAACGCTACCCCAGTTGCTCTGAGCTGCTCGTTCAAAACCGCCAGTGCTGCGAATTGGCAAGATGCAATAGCCATATAAATCAATATACCGGTATATCCAAGCCAAGGTCATAGGCCTAGATACCCGTCCCCCGCTGCACCTATCCCCTAGCAGTGCTTACCCCCACACACACAAGCAGGGTGCATGACAGCAGGAAATATTCTGGGTGGGCACTTGCACAAATACAACATGAAAGCTCCCACAGTCAAACGTTAAAACATGTTGCAGTTAACATGATGTGAGGACAAGTAGAGCACACAGGGGACGGCAGACCACCCATTTCAGCCGCCGTTGCTGTAAGATCTGCTTGGTGCCTATGGCAAGCGGAATGCAAAGAGCGTTCATAAGGAATTCATGACATGACATAGCAAAAGGGTCATGGGCCCTGCGCCTCAAGGCGGCTTGGAGCATCTGGCCTTGTGGACAATGCCTCCCCAACTAAACTAGATGGTCACTGCCAACTCTCTCCCTTGGCCTGACCTGTACCACGTCATAAAGCCACTTTCTCCTCACCTGCCCCCTCTCCTGCCACCATCACTTCCACTTTTGCAATTGTGTTGTCAGGTCTGAGATGCAGGGTGGCCAAGCTGGTGGATCAAAGCCCCGCTCCACCACAATGCTTTTATTATCGCCTGTAGTCGCTGCACTCCTGCCTGCTGGGGCACCACTGGCAAAGGAACCACCTGGCATTGGCCAAACACAGTTGCAAACCTTGCTATGGTTGCTTGAGTGGCTCTGCATATGGCAAAACCTAGGTGCAGGGTCGATTGGTTAAGTGCTGCTCATGAATAGGGCAATATGTTTTGCAGGCTTGTTTGGATTCGGCTGGGGAACTTCTGGCATTGGCAAAATACATTTGTAGGCTTGCTCTGGATTCCTTGTACGATTCCCCCCTATGCGATCCCCCCACAGTCGCAGGCTTGCTATAGACCTACCCACCCATTCAAGGCCTACTTGATAAGGATTGCCCTCCTGCCAGTGGATCAGAGTCGCCCAAAAAGGCGGGAGCTCTGACTAAGGTTAGTACCGATATGTCAGCAGCAGCTGTGGCAACTTCTGAGGAATAAGCGGAATCTGCGATTACTGTTGATGATCTGATGACAGCTCAGAAAGGGGGAAGGCGATCCATCCAACTTCCCCATGAGGGGGAAGGTGATCCATCCAACCCGTTGTAAGGGCAGAGGTGAGATGGGCAAAAGAGGGAAAGATACCCACATTTGCAGACCTGCTATATACTTCATCAGTGCCTCAGTGTTAGCCCTGCTCACCCTAACAAGTAGATCCTGTGCGTGCTGAGACCTTCACACCGATTGCCAGGCTCACATCATCAGGTTATGAAAGTGTGAGCACATGTAAGAGAAAGTAAGAAAGGGCCTTACATGCCGTATTGGCTGCATACCCACTGCCTCCCTGGCTACATCGTTCAATGTAGGCTGCCTACGCATCTGCAACTTTTCCCGGCCTGCCGTGGCAATGAGCCAGTATCTCACTATTCTGCAATGCAGAGACTGCTCGCCATGCAAAGCTTTCGGTGCATTCATGGCCAAAGGTGTGGCTGATTCAGCCGCTATGTACCACAGCTAATGTTTGTGGCCTATCTTCTGGTATACTCAAAGCCTGCCACCTCTTCCTGTGAGCACACCACAGCAGCTTCCCCCTGCATGCCCACTACTTACATGTCAAGCTTTGGTGTGCAGCAGTGCCATAATGTCCTCCATCAAGCTATGCTATTGCTTTCTGCCAATACCAGCTGTGGGTTCTTAATGGGGCTCTGACAGCTGGCGAAACGCCACCTACAGCAGACAAAGGGACACATATTGTCACATTTCATGATACACCCTAGCAAAAGTCCCAATGGCCCGCCCCTCAAACTGGCGGGTTCAAGGAGGAGCGAGGTGGGACTCTACATCATGGGGCCTTTGGCATGCAGCCATAAATTAGTTGGAACATCCTAATCAGCAGCTATATTGCCATCCTTTGTACAGCCACCTATACAAATGAAGGGGTTACAATGATATTCACAACCAGAAACGCTGACAAACCCCCACTGCTAAGAGAGACACATTCTCTCTTAGCGGATACTAACACAGCCTCCTGCAAGATGACAAGCTACACGAGAAGCCGCAGCGCAGTGAGTGTGATGAGCATGATAGATGCCTACAAAGAACTGGCTTCGAGAAAACCAGGCCCTAATTCTTCTGGTGGTTAGAGCCCAGTGGCAATTCATACACCACTGGTCCCCTCCTTTTCTTTGTGCATGCAACTATACATGCTCCAGCCTCTTTCCATAGCTATCCATCAGTCTGCATGTGTGCCGGATAAAGAAGCTTTTGTTCACGCTAGAACTGTATGTGTTGTTCCACAAATTTGGTAACCTTTCGCAGTACTTACAACCCCAAAGGAGTATGTCTTCCCTGTGAACCCACAACCAGGACATGTTTCAATCATATGCGGAGAGCATAGATCAATGCGGTCTCTTTGAACTGTAAGATGCTGTCTGATCTGGGCTCCTGGAGGCTTTTGACAGCGTGCTGATGTGCTGCTTTGCCAAGGCCAATAGTTACATGGGTACGATTATGCACACATAACCATTGAGACACACTAGGCCTACTTAAGACTGTGGATATCTTCTCCAACTATTAGCAGGGTTGCTCAGCTCGTGTGCCCAGCTGCGCCCAACCGAAATCAGTACTGGGCCAGGGCTTCATCAACTAGGGATATGCCAGCAAACAGCAACATGCTAAACCGCCGGCACACATCAGGAATGCCTGAGAGCCCACGCTTAGCCCACGCATGCAGCCAAACCACAGCAGCAGCAGCCTCACCTAGCATTCACAAAGCGGTCATGGGAAGGCTGGACATTCATCGGTAGATGCCACTGAGCTTAGGCTGGTCCTGCAGCAGACAGTGCAGATACATATGCCCTTGCCTTCATTGTTCTGCTGCTATTGCCTCGTACACTCTCAATCCATGGTGGGTGGCCATCACTATCAAGCACCTGCATGAAGCGAAACATATGACACGGTCTGAGCTAATAATTGGAGTATGCATTAAAAGACCTATGAACTGGGAAGCTTCACTTGAAATCCATGCCTAACCAGTGTAATGACATGATGTTTGATGCAGCTCATGCAGGCAGGTGAGGTCCGTGCCCGTTAAAAGTGCACCACCAAATGGCTGCACAGTGCTGACAACATTACGATAGTTGCGAATGAAACTGTCGATGCAACCTTAGGTAGCCGAATTTAGCCGCTTTCAACGCATGAGCTAAGTTTGCAGGACAAACTAGTCCGTCACTGTTTATCAACGATGGAATGAAGTGGTGCGGAAAACGGTTAGTCTTGATACTGACAGTAAACACACTTGTCGACTATACGGCTGGAAATAATGGGCTCAAGTTAAACAACACAACTCCACACCCTGCGCCATGCATGCGATGCTTTGGAAGCAACGACAGACCTACGCACCGGCTATCTTATTTCAGCAACGACAGACCTACACCGGCTGTATTATTTCAGCAACACATAAGCTTCGCGCAGATATTACACCTAAATTGTATAATCGTGACTTTCGATGCAGCCCTGTCTTCCCTGTCTACCCTGTCTACCCTGTCTACCTGTCTACCCTGTCTACCTGTCTACCCTGTCTACCTGTCTACCCGTCCACCCTTTCCTTTCAACCCTGTCTACCTGTCTACCTGTCTACCTGTCTACCCGTCTACCTGTCTACCCTGTCTACCTGTCTACCTGTCTACCCGTCCACCCTTTCCTTTCAACCCTGTCTACCTGTCTACCTGTCTACCCGTCTACCTGTCTACCTGTCTGCCCACATACGCAAGTGCTTCCACACCTGCAGGCTTTCAAACTCGCTATCCCGCGGCCGGCCACGCCGGCCACAGCCGACCACGGCCGGGCCGGTTACCGGCTGCCTCTAACACCGCGTTTTAGGGCTACCGGTTTTCCGCTACGCCTCGGATTTTCGCTACGCGGCGGAAGCCCACGTTCAGCAACATCCACCACCCGTACAACTGTCGTCGGATGTGGGCGTAGGGAGTGTCGTGTCTGCCGCCCACTACAAGCTTGGAGCGAGCTGGTTGGCACACCCGGGCCCTCTCGCTCTTTTTTCCTCAAGGTAGGGTTTATACGGCCGGCACCTCATATTGGTTAGGGATGCACTACGGGGGCCTCGCAAGGTCTGTGTGCAAACCGCCACATGATAAGACTGGCTACTCTACTAAACCCTGAGCAAGGCATAAAACTGCTTGGCTTGCAGTTGACTGGGTCAACTGGTCAGCGCATGGCAAGTCGAAATGGGCTGGCCTGACATACATTGGCTAGCAAGGGATTTAGGGTGGGCTGGTGGCAGCCATTGTTTGAGCTTGGACATGAAATTGTGTATGCCGTTGGAGCCTAAGTTGGCTCCTTGTGGGTGGCGCTGCCCCCACCGGCGCCCCGCTTTGACGGGGCCATTTGGTAATTGGTAATTGGTAATTAAACGACTGCTAGTGGTGCCTTGGACTTAAGACCACGCTGTATGCAGTTTGGCAGGTCGCCTGTCTATATATTGTTCCCTAAATTACACATCACACATCCACGGGCCCGTCAAACACCCACGAGCCCGTCAAACATCCACGAGCAAGAGGACAGACTCCTCTCAGTTGAATACTTACACAGAGTAGCATCAGCTGGCTCAGTGATAGATGCTTGACAAAGCCGAAGTGCAGGCAGCTGTCAGTGCGGCATACATTACGCACGGCATAAAGTCTTTATTAACAAGTCGTACGAGTTCCCGCAGCAGCTGCTTTCATCAATCCAAGTACCTGTGGCTCTATCGCCTGGATAACATGGAGGAGAAGCTCTCCTGCATGCATCGCAAGAAGCATTGCTGACAAGTCAAGCCAGCGCTGACCAGAGCGCACCTGAGACTTACACATTCCTTTCATGGTATGATTAACCCCTTGCATCCTGAAGACATGCCCCTTGAGATTCTTAGTACTCATGCACAGGAAAAGCTGCTCCCACATACAGGTAGCCGAGAAGGAATATTTGTTGTATCTTCACTTTGGGGAGGAAGTGAAGCACTCACTGACCGACAGCATGCAGGCCAAGGTTGCCCTTCAACCAGTTGCCATATCAACGTCCAAGTACTGCATACAATGGTGTATCCAGTACATCCATTGCCTTTGTGCACTTGCACCATGAACATGACCTAGCTGCCTTGGTGCAGCCACACCTTAAATTTTTGTTTGTTTGTTTGTATGTACAGCAGCAATGGTTACATTCCACAGCATACCAGTGGGACGGCAACCACAGCAAGCGCTCCATGAGCAAACACGTGCTGCTGCTTCAGCAGCGTTAAATTTTCAGAAAATGGTGACATTTCATAAGTCTATACTTTGATGCAGTCCTAAAGCATCCAAAGACAGGAAAATCATAGATTGGTGTTAAGTAGCATTTGTGCAGTAAAACAACACCTATATGCTAACGTCAAATTAACACATGCCTTGTGGCCATTCCTAAGAGGGTACTCCGCTCAGCCTGAGGCTGTTTGATTGCCATCTTGCAGTACCAAAGTCTGCCTGTACATCCACACCATCCTGACAGTCAATGCGAGTCATCTGCCATACAGCAAAGAAAGCAAACAAAGCAGCAGGGCGGCAAGCAAGAGCAGTACAAAGAGAATCTTAACCATATAGCAGAAGCAGCAACTAATTGAGTCGTATCACCGGTACCAACATACCTGAACTGCTCAAAGAAGCTGGCAGCCTCAGCAGGGAAGTACAGGGGGCCGGCCAGATATTATAACTCCAGCAGCAGCAGCAGCAGCAGAACCTCATCCAGCAGCAGCCGCAGCAGAAGCAGCAGAGAAGAGTACAGAAGCAGCACCACTTGCAGTGAGGAAGATGGGAGAAGAAGGGTCCAGCAGCAGGAGAAGCAAGTATCATACAAGCCTTCAGCATTTGCAAGCTGCTCAGCTGCGACATTGGATGGATGGACAACGGCAGCAGAAATAGAGTGTTGAGAAGCAGCAGCAGCAGCAGCAGCGACTAAAAAGCAGGGCAAATAATGTAACTTGCAGACTAGTGAGCGGCAGGGGCAGCAGCAGCAAAAAAGAGGCCCAGCAGCAACACCAGCAGTAGCAGAAGAAGGCGCCATAACAGCAGCAGCATAAGGAGCAGGAGGAGCAGCAGCAGGGTGGACCTTTATGCCAGCAGTGGTATAAGTCTCTTTAAAGTCATCACATCTACATACTTGAAACATACATGGGAAGCTGATGGGCTGCCACCACTCAATTCTGAAGCAGCAGGACGGATGTGGGTTTGGTCATAGGAATGGCTGGGCACAAATTGCAGGGTTGCCGGTGTCTCTCAACAGATTTACCCTCACCAGTGAGCTTAACAATATGTCTGTAGCAGACGATTGGACATGCGAGTGGACGCTGCTGGTCCACCATCGCTACCCTTGGCTGTCCTTGCTTGGTTTCCGCAGCAAGGACCACTTGCAGCAGCACTTCCGTACACCACCCCTGACAAGCAAATACTTCAGAGTGGCAGTAGAAGGAACCAGGGTGCAGCAGCTGAAGGAGCAGCAATAGCACAACCACGAAGGAGGTGCCACATGTGAATAGAAGCATGATGATCGGCTGGAACAGAAATCAGCAAAGTGCCACTGCTGCTGTTGCTGCTGCTATCCCACATCCTTCATTGCTGCTGCTGGTACCGCCACTAGTACCGCAACTGGTACTTACACCTTTCATATGCATTAGCTGCATAGCTTGCAAGTATACGTATGTGTTGCACTGCATGCTGCTGCTAAGCAGCAATACTGTTGCCACTGTGCAAATCAGGGCATTTGTCAATCAAGCACTAGCCAGCTTGAAATCACAAGGAGGGGCTTCCCTACAAGCAGGGCAAGAAGTGAAGGAGCCAGCACTGCATAGTGAAGCAGAGAAACATTACAAGGTAGTGTAACCTGAGCATATCAGATTGCCATTCTGAAGTCCTCATAACTCCTCAGTCCCAGCTGCGCTAGTTAGGAGCTTGCTTTTCTAACCTTACATCAACAACTGGACATGGACAATGGAGGTACAGTGCTCTATAAGACTGCAGATACAGTGTAGCATGGGTATTAAGACAAGCAGACCAATCCCCACCTCATCTGCTGCTGCCAGCACACATGCAGATCCAGTTGGGCCTGGGCTCAAGGCATGTGCCACGCATATACTGTCCCAATCCATGGTATCCATCCAGCTCCTTAGGCCCGAGTAACCGCTGGTGCTGAATGGCTAAAGGAGAACATGGGGCCACTCAGTGGCCAATAGCTTGAGAGGCAGCGTGAGTTGCCAATGCCCAGGTAACACGCCAGTCCCTGTAACCCTCAAACCAACTGCATGTGTAGGAGAATATTTCTGGCTGAAGTAGAGTCGGCTATCATTGTACACATGTGAGGGTTCAACTGCATGCAGCAACACTCAGCAAGGCATCATTGAAGGCTCCATGCAGGCTGTGGAGTTGCATCCTCATTCTCATAATCTCTCATGAATAGAGCATGTGGCACATCAGAATGGGCAGCCAATGTTTTGCCAAAACTGCTGCAAGAGCACAAAACCGGGGGCTGAGATCCAATTCGACTGTCAACTGAGAAAGCACCTCCAAGCCAAAGGCTCACAAGGTGACACAACCAAGAGGTAATACATATTCAGGTTTGCCTCCCCCCAAGAAAGCCCCTAATCCGACTTTACATACCATACCCTTTCACAGACAACCTGAAATCAGTGTTACCAAATCGGCACTGCTATGAAAACCGTAAGAAAGCCGTGCCGTGCCTCTATGATGCAATGTTATGTAAGTGACCGGGCCGCTTGGTCTGTATGTGCTAATAGCCGCAGCTGTACAGAGTAAGCCCTGCCATGATTACCAATGATTCATTATACATGTGAGCAGGCAACTGATGATGTGCATGATTATACCCTGTACCCCTCACACATGCCTAGCTCAATAATACCCCCAGCTCAATAATTGAGGACAAATACAGCACAGAGTACACGTTGTATGTCCTGTGCTAAGGTGTGTTCAGGTGCGTGCAGCTGAAGCAGCTTCTCCGCACTAGCAGGGTTGCCAAAACCATCCCCAACTGTGAAGAGAGCCCCAGATCCGTGCAACTGCTGAGTTAAATGCAGTTCTGCATCATCTTCTCCTGTAAAACGTGACCAACACAACAGCCGACTGTATACCTGTGGCCCTGAGCAAGGCATTAAACTGCTTGGCTTGCTGCTGACTGGGTCAACTGGTCAGCACATGGCAAGTCGAAATGGGCTGGCCTGACATACATTGGCTAGCAAGGGATCTAGGGTGGGCTGGTGGCAGCCATGGTGTCAGTTTTGGACAGGAACTTGAGTATGCCGTTGGAGCCTAAGTTGGCTCCTTGTGGGTGGCGCTGCCCCCACCGGCGCCCCGCTTTGACGGGGCCATTTGGTAATTGGTAATTGGTAATTATACATGTCTGCCTCGGGTTGGGGCATCCCTCTTGCTGAGACAGCACACTAACAGATACATGGGGCACATACATGCACCCTGAGGTGGTCATGGGGAACGAAATCAGGACAAGCATACCGAATGGGTCCTCACCAGCCTCACAAATTACAGTGGAGTCCATTGTGGTACAGACAGTAGCACTTTCTGTACCTCTCACTGCATTACGCACTTAATGTTTTGCGCAGCAGTCTGCAGTGACGGACTCTCACGGCTACAAAAGGTTCAGATCCCGCGACATCTTTGTTGGCCGTTATATGGCAACTTGACCTTCTCAGGTGTCAGTGGATGGACTGAACCTGTATTGTAAGGATTCCGTCAGGGGTGTTCTCTCTATTTGCTAAAGGTCATGCAGCCGAACCGATCTCAATAAGGACTTCAACTATCTATGCCTGACGGCTTTTCAAAACTGCCTAGAATAACTAAGTAAACACATTGATACTGGAGACGGAGGACTAAAGAAGTGCAGGTGAGGAGTTTTATATGCTGGTGAGTGCTTGCTTGATACTTGATGTACTTACAGGGCCAGTTGTAACCCTTGAACTCTCTTTTTAGGCATGATTCCTTAACACACCTTGATTGCCTGATTTTAATGACAGATGTTCCTAGTGATTCGTCTGATGAGGAACTGGTTGAAGTCTAGATAGCTACATGTTTGGGTATTCGCCTTGGTTGGTGTGCTGGCCGTCTTGGGTGGTACATATGCGGTGGACTTACTGGACATCCTGCTTGGTTGGTGCTCTGGATTGTGTTTGATTTGGATACACCCATCAGTCTCCTGCTGGTGATTTGTTTGCCGTGTCCGTAGTTGGATGTCTGCTTGGGTATTCCTCTTGCTTGGTGGTATGGATTCCATTGTTTTTGGACCCATCCGATGGTGTGTTTGGTCGTTTCGACCTAGCAGCCCTTTGCGGTTGCCGCACCTTAAATTTTTGTTTGTTTGTAATGGTAGATGAGGAATGGGAAGGCTGGAATATAGAAAAGAGCCAGCCCAGCTGAGACCAACAACACCAAAGGTAGATTGTAGTGTTATTTCACTTCCAATAGAGGTGGTGTTTAAAAACACCATTTTGAGAGCTCAGGGGACCACAGGCTTAGGCGGAGGTGAACTTGGTCACAGCCTTTGTGCCCTCGGACACGGCATGCTTGGCCAACTCGCCGGGCAGGATCAGACGCACTGCGGTCTGGATCTCGCGAGAGGTAATAGTGGGCTTCTTGTTGTAGCGAGCCAGGCGAGATGACTCAGTGGCAATCTTCTCGAAGATGTCGTTGATGAAAGAATTCATTATGGACATGGCCTTCGAGCTGATACCGGTGTCAGGGTGCACCTGCTTCAGCACCTTGTAGATATAGATCTTGTAGGTCTCGGCCTTGGAGACCTTCTTCTTCTTCTTCCCGTCAGTGGCCTTCTTGGCGGGGGTCTTCTTGGCCGGAGCCTTGTCAGCCTTAGCGGGAGCCATGTTAACAAGTTGAGGTAAGAGAACGTAGAGTTAGAGTGAACAAGTTGGATAGCACTCCCCTCCTTCGCAAGCAAGCAATATATACAGCCAGCTGCTCATGGCAGCTCACGCAACAACAGCAGGCGACTTGATCCCTCACTCTCACCCCAGATTCAAATGAGGAGCTGACAGGTGATGGCACAATCATCCTCCGTCACGCCCTTCAGCAGACTTGATCCCTCACGGAGTGCTGCTTATTCTCATCACAAGGAACATTATGACTATATATAGCATGCCTACATGCCCGCACAACAAGGCTCTCTTTAACTTCCTCTCTGTTGTTGAAAACTCTTCGTTCTTTCAACCAACAAAAAGCAACCATGTCTGGTCGTGGCAAGGGAAAGGCCGCCAAGAAGGCAGTGAGCCGCAGCGCCAAGGCTGGGCTCCAATTCCCAGTGGGTCGTATCGCCCGTTTCCTGAAGAAGGGTCGCTATGCCGAGCGCGTTGGTGCTGGTGCCCCTGTGTACCTCGCTGCTGTGCTCGAGTACCTGACCGCCGAGCTCCTTGAGCTGGCTGGTAATGCTGCTCGTGACAACAAGAAGAACAGGATCATCCCCCGTCACCTGCAGTTGGCCATCAGGAACGACGAGGAGCTTGGCAAGCTGCTGGGTGAGGTCACCATCGCTGCTGGTGGTGTCCTGCCAAACATCCACTCCACTCTGCTCCCCAAGAGCAAGGGCAAGAAGGAGGCCGAGTAAACTGGCCCTTTAACCTACTAGGACTTCAGTCCTCCAAAATGGTGTTTCTCAACACCACCTGCCACGGAAAAGCTGATTTCGAAGGTGTAAAGCAGTTGACTTCTGCCTTCTACACCACTTGCATAAACATCTGGAATTGAAATGAGACGGGGATGACTAGCCATACTTTATGCTCTTAAAGGTCGTTACAGTACTAAAGGCAGGCCTAACTAACAATCAATGGGGTGGCAACAGCAATGAGGGCCGCTAAATCGAACCAATACAACACCTTCACGGTTTGAAAGTTACATTTGGAAAGAGAAAAAAGCCCAGAGCCAACCCGAGGCTCAAGGGTTTCCAAAATAATAACCAAAACAACCTAAACTGACTGATATCCACTTCGACCAATTCGTTTCCATCATCACCACAACTGAGTGTGGTTCATCACTTGACTCAAATCGATGAAGCTGTAGATCGAAAAGCCACTCTGTATCTTCATCTCTGGAAAACACGCATCTAGTTCACAAACTTTGCCAAGATATGCTTCTTGAATGACACATAAGCTAAGCTCGGGCAGTACCACCATCAGTCCACCGGCCGGTGGCAACCAATGAGATCCAATCTGAGTCTCATATCTCGCCCTGAGCAAGGCATTAAACTGCTTGGCTTGCTGTTGACTGGGTCAACTGGTCAGCACATGGCAAGTCGAAATGGGCTGGCCTGACATACATTGGCTAGCAAGGGATTTAGGGTGGGCTGGTGGCAGCCGTTGTGTGAGTTTTGGACAGGAACTTGAGTATGCCGTTGGAGCCTAAGTTGGCTCCTTGTGGGTGGCGCTGCCCCCACCGGCGCCCCGCTTTGACGGGGCCATTTGGTAATTGTAATAATTGTAATTGTAATAAGATCAGCTAAGTACTCTGGGTTAACCGATCATGAGCAACATATGGTGCACACTGTGGCATACCCTACTTGGTCAGACGACGCCTCTCTAGGATCCTCAGCAATCTTTCCATCTGGTACTCCAGACACCCAAGACACTCTCTATATCCACACGCTCAATACCTGACGGACAATGACCTACTCATGACCAAATATTTCACCCTCTCAGCATACTCTGGAACAGAATCCAATCGACACTTCATCATCTCAGAACACCATAACCGTCCATGACCACCAATAAGTGACATCTCCAACTTCTCTGCAAATGCTGTACGCAACATAGGTGCAGATGTCTGAGTGACTAACCTATTCCAGAATCCACAAGCCATCTTAACCCACGTAAACGACACCGGCCTGCACCCAAGCTCAACATGCACCAAACTTTGTGATATAGACTTTATAAGCCATGTCCCACACTTTGTCTCAGAAACATGTTGTGAGCTTCTGAAGGGGGTTAGCAAAAGGCATCTTTGAAAGGTAGGGACCAAATTTCACATCCATTTGCCATCACAGGGAGTACCATTGTCTTGAACAATATGACAAGTAAACTGATCTGTCGGATGTCACGTTCCTAAGCCTGTCTGCCCAACGTCTCTGGCTGTAGCAATAGATGGACAACATGCATCGGCCAAAGAAGTCACCAGCACAATCATCCCAGAACACCTGCTGGGGATATGATCAGGTGGGATCGCAAGAAAATAACCTCAGAGGTCTCCATCCGGATTGCTAAAAGCCCCATTACTTTAGTTGACAAGTGACAAGCAAGCAAGGGTGATCCAACCAAAGCAGACCCTGAAACTTGGCCGGCATGCTCACAGTGACGACCAAGGTTGCAAGGAAATGTGAAATTTATGTGAAGCAGGCCCCAGCCGATCCGATCCGATTATGGCAGAGCTTATGGGGCCACAATCTAAATCTGGTATCCTCTACGACCGTTAAACGCCTGGCAAGCAGTGATGCAGCATTTGTTGAGCACTTACGTTAGGTTACAGCATGGCATGTTTTGAGGTGGCCTTGCGAAAGAAGGGACCAGAAGGATATTAAGCATGAAGGCCTGACATGCAGACATAATGGATGAGGCTAATGGCCCGAGGGACTGCTTGCTGCCCTGGCTCTGTGTTGAGTCTTGAGGATGTCTTAAGTCTTGACTCACAAGCGGTCTCGCATCGCGGATTACCAAACATTTGACTGATCTGTGCAGCAATGATCAAGGCGGTCTGGATCATATCCCCCTGTGGACAACCGTGTTGTTGCGGCATGTATGTAAGAAGAGATAAAAGCAGCCCAAAATGCGCCTTCTTCGGTCCGTGCTGCCCTTTCCCCGCCCTTGCTTCCTGTATTCTAAGCAGGAGGGAGGGGCGATTTGCTGTTCCTCACTGCCTGCCTCAGTGCTCAACAACGCTCTGAGCTCTGAGCTCGGGGGTTTGAACGCCACCTGCGACAGCTGCTGTTGTTGCTGCTGAAGTATCAACTGCGTCTTGCTGCTAGAATACCACCATTCCCAAGCTTTTTAATACCTAGGGGAGGGCGCGCAGGCCAACACAGTCAGTACCTAGCACATGTAACATTTTCACAACCTCTGACATCAACAGGCATGGCTGAAGTTGCTCCCAAGTCCGCTGAGCCTAAGGCTGCCAAGCCGAAGGCAGTAAAGAAGCCCGCCACACATCCTAAATACAATGAAATGATCACTGAGGCCGTTGTGACCTTGAAGGAGCGCAACGGCAGCTCCCTTCCTGCCATCAAGAAGGCCATCGGCAGCAAGCACAAGCTGCCTAGCGGCTGGGAGAAGGTTGTCACCCTTCAGGTGAAGCGCTTGCTTGAGAAGGGCACCTTGGTGGCTGTGCGTGGCAAGGGCCACTACAAGCTGGGTGAGAAGCCCAAGAAGGCGAAGGCAGCTGCCAAGCCTAAGAAGGCCCCTGTTGAGAAGAAAGAGAAGCCAGCCAAGAAGAAGACCCCCAAGAAGCCTAAGGCCCCCAAGGCTGCAGGCGACGCAAAGCCAAAGAAGGCCAAGGCCCCCAAGAAGCCTAAGGCTGAGAAGGCTGCTAAGCCTAAGGCAGCCAAGCCTAAGGCTCCTAAGAAGGCCAAGACCCCCAAGGCCAAGGCACCTGCCACCAAGAAGAAGGCCGCACCCAAGGCCAAGAGGGCTGCCACACCCAAGGCTGCTTAAGCAAGCACACAATCCTGGGCTGAGCACCCAATGCTTTGCCCACCAAAATGGTGTTTTTCAACACCACCTCAATGAGAAAGTGCTGACTGCCTCAAGAAGTCCATCTCACATTGGCAAATCACACAGTACAGCCAAACGCAAGACCAGCTACTCTTTGCCAATGGCCAAGCAAACAAACGTAGGCCATAAACACAAGACTCCTGATCACCGATCACGAAGCCACACAACCGATGGTGGATTTGCCACACACAAGCTGAGGTTAGATGTGGCGGCGTGCACACCAAGGGGAAACAAACAACACCACTAAAACCCGGCCAACTCAAACTACGATTACATTACGATTACATCATGGCCCCTCAAAGGGGGCGCCCGTACGGAGCCAACCTAGGCTCCATGGGCAGAAATACTGGAACCTGGTCCATCAGAAGTGAATGTCTCAGCAATATCACCTCTTGGTCCAGAAGAAAAGGTATCGAAAATACGACCTTGCCATTCATCCCCGAATAATGACAAATCAAAGTAAGGATTATAGTCCTCACATTCCTCCGACCTCCGAAATTCCATGCATTCATAAACCCTGAGCAAGGCATAAAACTGTTTGGCTTGCTGTTGACTGGGTCAACTGGTCAGCGCATGGTAAGTCGAAATGGGCTGGCCTGACATACATTGGCTAGCAAGGGATTTAGGGTGGGCTGGTGGCAGCCATTGTTTGAGCTTGGACAGGAAATTGAGTATGCCGTTGGAGCCTAAGTTAATGCCCTTTGCAACTTGGAAACTTGGCTCTTGGTCCATGAACAATCTCACGTTGTCTGAATTATGCTTCATTGTACTAGAAGCTTCCTGGCAACCTCCAAACTGTGCAAACAAAACGGTATTATACTTCTCACGAATTCTATCATATGCTGGGCATTCAAAAAGAAAGTGTACCTCGTCCTCAACCACTGTGCAAGAACATTTTGAACATACACGATGCTGCCTTGGCAGTTTGGGACGAGCCCACCTCCCAGTTTCAATAGCAAGATGGTGTGCACCAGTACGAAACCGCATTAACTGTTTCACATAAGTAAACGGGATACCTGATGTGTGCCTGATATACCTTGGCATACCCTGAGGATAGCCAGCCTCTAACTCCTCCTGAGGGATGTCTCCCGTCATAAACCACGAATGATATGTGGAAAGCTTGATCAAATTTGAGCTGACAGATTGCCTGGGGTTTGCATATGCGGCCACCTTGTCCCATGGCTCTTGCAACATGGTATCCCAAGTACCCCACACTTTAAGCCATGGAATAGCTGCAAGTTTATCATTGTCCGGCTCAGCTAGGCCATTTGTTGCCAGAAACTCTGCAATGGTCCCATCTGCGTCTCTACCCTGAGAAAGAGAGCGTACTGTATGCATAAACCGTCCAGCCCAGCTCTTAGGAGCAGAACCAACCCCCTCGCCTGCGTAAGATGCCAAAGATTCACGCACAGCCATGCCCAATAGGCTATCAGAGGGCACTTTGCCAAGCCTACGCCATAGATCAATAGAGGCTCGTAACCCTTTGCCACTGGATTCATGCACATCTCCTTATGCACCACAGTTGTTGGCACAGACTTCCTCAACTTCCCCAGCTGCCTTAAAAATATGCTTTGAATCTTTTGAAGCTCATTGTCCCATAGCTTGTCCAGTGTATCACAAGAGAACAGCAGATCCGGTCCCCATACCTCACTACAATACTCCATGATTGGCACAACCAGGCAAGAGAACATCCGTAACTTGATAGAAATATCAGTGATCCCTGCTAGCTTAAATCTTGGGAACAGAGCCCACATTGCTTTACGAGCCGCCGTGGCCAGAGATTCAATAGCGCATGACATACCTTTTGTCTCATGCAGAATAATGCCCAGGTAACGGAACTCAACGGAGCGTTGGACAGTCTCCCCGTTGTATAGCCATTGGTCAGGCACCTCTGGGGTATTGGCCTTGCGAAACACCACAATTTCTGTTTTGCGGACATTTACCTCCATACCTTTAGCTGAGCAAAACTGGTGTAAAACATCCAGCATCTGTTGCAACTCCATAGGATTGTGTGTCAACAAGACCATGTCATCAGCATACAACAACATTTGAACTAACTTTCGGCCCATTTGCACTCCCACATTGGGTAGCCTCTGGCGTAACCATGACTCAAACTCGTCTATGAAAAGACCAAAAAGGAGTGGAGACAGGGGGTCGCCCTGCTTCACTCCACATGTGCTGGGAATAGCATCGCCCACTGTGCCATGCAGCTTGGGTACCAGCGGAACAGACCAGTACATTTGTATGATGGCTTGCAACATACGACCATGAACCCCTAGTTCAGCCAACCTTTGTATCAAGTAGTCTCTGCGTACTCTATCGAATGCCTTCCGGAAATCCACAAAGCAGCAATAGAGAACCTTTCTGCTCTTCTGCGTAGATTCAATGAGATGCCGAAGCACAAACACATGGTCAACAGTACTCTTCCCGGCCCTAAAACCTGCTTGTCCCTCTGCTCTCCAACCATTCTTTTCTGCACAAACAGACAACCGCGTGTCCAAGATGACAGCATACAACTTGCCTAGAACCGATCCAACAGCAATGGCTCTATAATTGTCCAGGTTGGCTGCATCGCCTTTTTTGAATATGGGACTCAGAGTAGCCATGGACCACTTGCGCACAAACTCTCCACTAGAGAACAATGCCTGATACAAGTCAAAAAGAACAGGGAGCAGCACATGTCTTTTCACAGGAGGACCGTCATCTACTGTCTCCATCACAAAAGCTTGTTTGAGAAACTCAGCACGGAGCCCGTCTGGGCCAGGAGCACGGCCAGAATGGAGCTTTTTGAGTCCCATAATCACTTCATGCTCATCAAGGTCATTGTTCAACACAGTTGCTGTTGCTTGTCCAGCGCTAGTGAAGGCAATGGAGTTCATGCGGTGTAGAAGTCCTGCTAGGTCCTCTCCCCCTTCGCCTAAGGCCCCATGATCACCTGCTACCTGCTACCTGCTACCTGCTACCTGCTACCTGCTCACTCCATTTCCATTGACACATGGGCGGGTGGTGGGGAGGCAGCAGTGATCAAGCAACACCCTGGTAGGGGCTGGAGGTGGTTCCCACCCCCAAGACACCGGTACTGGTGGACCACTAGCATCCCAGCCACTGAAAGGCACCACATGGCACTCCACGCGCTTTTAGTCAATCAATAGCTTGCTTAGTTGCGCCAGTTCTAGACCTCACAATCCGCCGGCTTTCCCAAGGGTGCGTATTAATATCCCACAACCTTTTCCTTCAATCACTCTTAACTATCGAACATGAAGCCTCCCAACTCCCCTCATCTTCACCAAGCACCTTCAGATCAGCACACACGCATTTCTCCCAGGTATGGCGAGGCCTACCCAATTTCCTCTCCATGTTACCATGTAATGATGAGAACTCATGGCACTATGCGGTAACCTGCCCTCCTCCATGTGGCCCACATGCCCTAGCCACCTCAGCCTAGTATTTGCTGTGATGTGGTGGGCCAATCTGACAGCCTGACCCCCAGGATGCTCCTAAGATAGCTACGGTGTACCCGCTCAAGCTTACACTGTACGCATACTAGATTGTGCCCCACCCACTTATGTGCTCTGGGCTCCGAATGGTAGTAAGCCAGTCTATAATAGGTAAGCGGTCCACTCCCTTAACATATGCAAGGAGGTCTTTCCCCCCTTCTCTGCGTAGTTCTCTCTCTCTTTCTCTGCTTAGATTGTGACAAATCAAAAGCAGATACACCTACTCATGATATTGTCCCTAAACAAAGGGCCAAAATGTTGTATGTACAGATTGTAGAATGTAACTGAATGAGATAATCCGAGAAGGGTTAGCGGGTCCGCCATGTCAATTCATGGTCTTGGAACCGAGTCCGAGACCTGTACAAGTTGTATCCTCACACATACCCGGTAACAAAGGATATGACCGAAGTAACACTGTGCACCAGGTATACTTAAGTTTTTGTTGTTTGTTTGAATTCCGGTATGTGGTTTCAAACGTGGTTTGACGCCAAGCTGGACCAAGAGTTCTTTTAATCCTTCACTTTGCATTGAGCTCCACATGGGAGAAAAAGCAAGTACAGTGCCGGACAGCAGCAGGATGACATGACAAATCATCATGTTCCAAGGCGTTTCATCAATGCTCTGATGTGCCAAAGTGCTCTGGACAGGCACCTTACTGCATGTATCTGGTACCGGTACTTAACACACCTCAGCTGCACCTGCCAGGAGCCCACAGCAGGGCAGAGAAAACTTGTGTCAAGTTGCGTCATGACAAGCAGCAGCAATGACAGCACCAGCAGAAGGTGTAGGACCTAAAAGGCTGAGTAGGAGCAGTCATTGTTGGGTGCTGGCGTTGCTGTAAAACATGAAAGATGCTGCATTGCTGCATTCAATTGTGGGGCGAGGTGAAATACTAAGGGTAGGCGACATTTCTCCCGAGAAGCAGGAGCAACCCAAAGCTTCACAGCAACCAGAGCAGCCCCCGAAGTGTCAGAACCTTAAAACCACTTTGTGCTGGCCAGGACCCACACAGGTGTTTGTCTGTGTTGACCGGAGCAGCAGAATAAACTCGCGGCTGCACTCAAACAGTGGATGATACAAACATACTGCATGCACTTATCTGTCTAGGTGCAAAAGCCATGGCTCGTTTTACTGTTCCCCGACTGATGGCTCTATTTCAGTCTGCTCCATGCTGCTGCTGGCGGTGGTCTGTTTGCGGATGGTCTCATATCTGCCTACTGCTTCTCCTGCTGCTGCTGTTCCTGCCTTTTAACTGCCATTCTGCCTTTGCTGCTATCCTGCTGCTGCCGTCGGCTGCTGCCTCCTGAATCCTGCTCCTGTTGCTTTTCCTTCTCCTGCTCTTGTCACTGCTCCTGTTCCTGTGTCGGTACCTGTTCTTCTTATTTCCTGCTTCTGCTCGTCTTACTGCTCCTGTTCCTTCCCCTGTTCCTGTTACATTTCCTGCTGCTCCTCTTTGCGTTATTGCTCTTGTTCCAATTTCTGCACCCGTTCCAGTGTTGCTTTCCTGTTCCTGTTGTTGTCTTTTGTTTTTGCCGCTGCTTCTATCCATTTCCCTGTTCCTATCCCTATCCCTATGCCTGCTCCTGTCTTTTGCTCTTGCTCCTGCTTCACCTTGCTGTTTTTACTACGGGTGAGGTGCTGTGGCATTTCATGACATCAATGAATATGCTGGTGACACTGCTACGATGGTGGAGTGCCTCCAAACCCTTTGCTGAAGCACACCAACATTCTGGCTCCTCTTAATGTTGTCGAGTTGCCAGTGCCAAAGCATATAGTGATCAAGCCGTATGTAGGGGGAAGCTGCACATGTTAATGAAGGACGACTTCATTCTTGCAAACTTCCACCACCCACCAGTGGTTTTGATTGCTCTATGTTCTTGCTACTATAGTTCTAAATGGCCTGTGAAGGTCCCCCCGCTGGGATAGTATTGTTGTGCTGGCTTTAACATTGCTTTGCCATTGAGATTGCCTCGCAGTGACACTTGGAAAGGGGAGCAATGGGTAATGGGACATCTGATGCTCTGGTAGTTCAGTTACCTTGTTGGATTACCCTCTTCTCTCCTGCCATCGATGCCATGTACACACAAACATTATCCACTCAAGAAACAGCTTCCAGATAATCATAGCACCCGCAAAAATAACCCCGCCCCACGGTAAACAAAAAAACAAACAAAAATTTAAGGTGTGGCTGCACCAAGGCAGCTAGGTAAACTACTCGACACAAACCGAATACATAAACCTCCCCACGCAGAAAAAGATAACTTTTAAAGATTGATACGCCATTGATTCTCCCCGTTCTGCCACCAGATCAGGCACAGCTTTATTTGGGTACAAGTTTGCCCTTACTAAATCAACACAGAAGTGCCTAGGGTGCTAGGACTTGAGCATCAGTTGTAACGAAACCCTGTACAGAGGAATACTAAAAAAAATAAAAAAAAATAAAAAAATAAAAATAAAATAAAAAATACAGGTGATTTTGACCTAGCTGCTGGACCTCATGTTTAGGCATGCATATATTGTCATACTTATACCTGGGTGGTCGGTATATCGGGTGACTGCACATGCTGTGCTGGGCGCATATACATCAAGTGGTCACTAATGATGCCGCATATACACAAAGTGGTCACTTGGCACCTCAGATATCCTCAATGTGGTCACTTGGCACCAGAGATATACGCGATGCGCTCGTTTGACCACAACTAAACAGGCTTGCGGACGCTTAAAACTGGGTTTGCTGTTATCGTATTGCTATAGATTGATGTCAAAACAGTCTCGCTGTTGCTAAAGGTGCCATGCAGCTAGTTTCTGCAGAAGCTGTACTTACGCATGCGCTCGTCTGACCACAACTGTACAGGCTTGTGGACGCTTAAAACTGGGTTCGCTGTGATTGAACTGCCATATATCAATGTTTAAAAGTCGTCGCTGCTGCTAAAGGTGCCATGCAGCCAATTTCTGTAGAAACTGTTCTCTACTCATGTAGGATGCATACCTCCCGCCCAGGTATAAGCTCCTTATCTACCTGTGCTCGGAAGCTTCGGCGGATATGCCCCCAGTCTCGGCTAATGTGCACGTGCGAGCGCTCCGCGCTCGCACGTGCACATGAGCCTCGACTGGGGGCATATCCCCCTCAGCTCCCCGAGCACAGGTAGATAACTAGATCATGTCGAAGTTTACCCGTATTCTGTTCCACCTCGCTGCTCTTTGTGACAGCTTGAGGTGCGGGACCTATGGCACTTATTGCTATGGCATATCATGAAATGTAATAACAATACAGAGGAATACTAGTAATCTCCCTGAGCACCGTCTAATGAGATTGAATGGGAGGTCTACTTTCCCTGATGCTTCAATGCTTGCAATTGTGCATCCTGGCCTTGTCCTAGTGGTCCCTAATCCTTGCATTGCTTTTCTAGTGGTCTAACACACTACCACACTGGCCGCAGCACTGTCCCAGGGCTGTATCACATAAGCTTTCCATACATGCTTTTTTCCGTCATGCGTTTGGTCGTTTCGACTTAGCAGCCCTTTGCGGTTGCCGCACCTTAAATTTTTGTTTGTTTTGTTTAACATTATAGCTCTCAGTCTCTCCCTTACACTACCGAACTGGTCGCAGCTGCTGCACTGTCCGAGGGCAGTGATTTATATCAAACCACATATGCAATCACCAAAATTTCCGTGAATGGTGGTGTTGAAAAACACCATTTTGGGAGGCTCGGACTTCTACTGAAGTGCAATGGCTTAACCACCGAAGCCGTACAGGGTGCGGCCCTGGCGCTTGAGGGCATATACCACATCCATGGCAGTCACAGTCTTCCTGCGGGCGTGCTCGGTGTAGGTCACGGCATCACGCACAACGTTCTCCAAGAACACCTTGAGGACACCACGGGTCTCTTCGTAGATGAGGCCGCTGATACGCTTGACGCCACCACGACGAGCCAAACGCCTGATGGCTGGCTTGGTGATGCCCTGGATGTTATCACGAAGGACCTTTCTGTGACGCTTAGCGCCACCCTTGCCAAGACCCTTTCCGCCCTTGCCGCGTCCAGACATGTTGAAGTTTGATTGGTAGTAAAAGACTAGAGAGGGATAGTCGGTTGCTGTCTGTCTCAGTGCCTGCCTTCTGCTATATATATGCACTTGTCTATTACCAACAGCGCCTCAACCTTTGGCAGCAGAGGGAACAGCAGCTGTCATGCTGTGTTTGAAAGGAGCTGGCTCAGAAGCTGAGCGGTTGAGTTGAGGCAGGTTCAACAAGGTCCTTGACAGCTGCTGTTCTTCCCCTTGAGTTCCTGTCTGTCCGAAGGCCGACACAGAAAAACACATGAAGTGTTTCTATATAATGAGCAGCTGAAAGGTAAACAAGCAGAAGAATCACCCAGCTGTTCATACTTGAGCATCTATAACAACAACCACAATGGCTCGTACTAAGCAGACCGCCCGTAAGTCCACTGGTGGCAAGGCCCCCAGGAAGCAGCTGGCCACCAAGGCAGCTCGCAAATCCGCCCCCGCTACCGGTGGTGTGAAGAAGCCCCATCGCTACAGGCCCGGTACCGTGGCTCTGCGTGAAATCAGGAAGTACCAGAAGTCCACTGAGCTACTGATCAGGAAGCTGCCCTTCCAGCGCCTGGTCCGTGAGATTGCTCAGGACTTCAAGACCGACCTGCGCTTCCAGAGCTCCGCAGTGCTGGCTCTGCAGGAGGCTGCTGAGGCCTACCTGGTGGGTCTGTTCGAGGACACCAACCTGTGCGCCATCCACGCCAAGCGTGTGACCATCATGCCTAAGGACATCCAGCTGGCACGCCGCATCCGTGGTGAAAGGGCTTAAGCGCCTGTGCTTGATTGCTCCCCTCAAAATGGTGTTTTTCAACACCACCTATTTGGGATGGATCAGTAGTAGAGCTCGTTTTCCTCCTCAGTTATGTGTGCATAACCAGCCCACCTCCGTTTTGACAACCTGTAAAAAAAGGCTGCATGAAGTTCATTTTGATCGCACTGGTCCTATATTGTATCAGAAAGCAAGTAAGGCCACTGTGTAGGATGGGCGCTTAGATCACTTGCATCAGGAAACGGTGGGTAGACCGCCTCTGGCTATGATTACACTTCGTACAATGCCATAGCAGAAAGTGCCATAGGCCCCGCACCTCCAGCTGTAGTACGAGTAATAGCGAGGTCACACATCACTAGCAACGGATCAAGGTGGGCTGGTGGTACCGTTCATCAGTGTACAATGTACTGACGGAACTCCTGCCCATGACTTCGAGCTTAGAAAATATCCTTATAGAATCTGTCAAGAATGCCAAAGGAACTCCACATTCTACACACACCCAGACCGGCCTCAGCACTGCACCCTGTACGCAGTGTGTGTGTGTGTGTGTGTGTGTGTGAATCTTACATTGGCAAACCCATCGGCACGCAGTGTATATACAGACATCTGTAGCACTAGTTTGCACTCTGTTTACAATCCAGTACTCCAGTATTCACCACAAGAGAGAGAGAGAGAACTACGCAGAGAAGGGGGGTATTCACCACAATATATAAACTGGGCTGAGCGAAGTTTGATTCCTGCGATGTATTGTCGCTCTCTGTTCTAGCATAGAGATCAAAGCTAGAAACTAAAAGCAAAAGATGTGTCCAGCATGGACTCCGAATTAACAGCAAAGCCGTGCCAGTCCAATGGTCTCGGGCAGCAGCACATCATCTCATGCGTTTGTGGCCAACAAACCTGCCCCCACCCTGCCCCATCCCGCCACCCCTGCCGCCCCCCATCCCCGGACCCCTCCCCCGACCCCTATACCCCCCTCTGTAACCCCTCCCACCTGCCCCATCATACCCTCCTCTCCCTCCTACCCACTCCCGCCCCTGCTGCTGTTGCTGCTGCTGCTGAATCTGCTGTGCATCTGCTGCTGCTCTACGCATCACCAGGATTGCCATCTGCAGCTCCTCGTTCTCTTCCTCTAGGATCTCACAATGGCTCTTCAGTTCTGCGATATGTCTTCTTAGCTCTGCCGCATGCTCTTTCTCCAGGCCCAGCAGCACATCTTGTGCTCCCTCCCTGTGTTCCGCCAGCTGCCGCCCCATCTCCTCATTCTCTTCCATCAGTAACCGACATTTCTGGATCAGCGCACGGCCCATCTTTGACTCCTGAGCAGCAACAACACCACACAAACGACATGCGGGTCCTTCAGCTACACATATCAGGGCTGAAATTTGATCATAGAGATATACTTGTCAGGTTGTCTTAGGTCCCCATAAGTCTACAATGGCCACTCATAACCTACATATTTCACGCATGATGATTTGCTTGTTGCTAACACAACACAAAAGAAAACCAGCAGCAGCAGAATATAGGAGCAGATACCCGGTCAAGTCGCGATCCGTCCCCCGACCCTTGCAACTCTACCTTCTGCCCTACCTCGTTCTGGGGGGTATAGCACATCCGAAGGCCCCACAGCTGCAGTGAGTACATCATAGGTGTGACTGGTGTACTCACTGCAGCCGACACCTCAGTCCGGACGCCAATGTCTCGGTGATCGTATGTGGCCTTGCATAGCTTCTTAGCAGCTCCCCCTTCACCAATAGCCCACATGAACACTGCCTGCCCTCTGTCAAACCCCAAGATGTGTCGACAATACACATGAGCTCACTGCATGCTCCAACATCTCCAGAATAAGCAAGCCCATCTAGATACTGGTGTATCAGACAAACCCCCCTTCCCCTGGAACCTTCCTCCCAGTCTCCGCCCCATGTACAAAAACAGGAGCCACCCCATGTAGATTACGCCCCACCACAGCTCCCTCTCACAATGTACAGGTCTAATACCACTCCCCCCCATCTTGCCGATCCAAACAAATACACAGCCGTGACCCTCAATACATACTATAATTACTTCACCAACCTGCCTGGCCTCTTGTCGACAGTGCATTAGTTGCAAGAAAAGGAGGAGCCCAGCCTCAGACGGTTTGCTGACTTTTGTCCGCCCACTAACACAGCCTTATTCCTTATACATCACAGCCCCACCTCGGTCTGGCAGCCTTGCCTCTCTAGCGGTTCTGCCCTTTTGTCTGAATTTTTGCTCTCAACGTACCAACAAAATTGGATGGACTTATCACGCCGCACAGCCCGAAAGCTGGGCAGTTATCTATCTCATAGATGCAGCCCCGCCCTCACCTGCGTGAACTGCACTCCATCCAAATCCTCTTTGAGCTGCATGACCTGCCTGCTCCTCTCCTCCAGCTCCCGCTGCTGCCTCTGGAACTCCTTTGACACCGCAGGGTCCAACACCAGCTGACGCACTTGCAACACACTGGGCTCTGACGCCTGCCAGCCAGCACCCACCTCACGCCGCAGCTCCACGTTCTCCAACGAGGCATTGGCAAGCTGTACTTGAAGTGAGGCCTCACGCTTGCGGCTAGCGGCCAGCTCTGTCTGAAAGGGAGCACAAACAATTGCAGCAGAGGAACCAAAAGGTGAGTAATCGGTAGCGGGAACAGATATTGATGAGGAGGAAAGTGCTGAACAGTTGAACTTGAACCGATGCTTGCCCTTCTAGCTAGCAGGAACATAGGCACACCACCAAAGATGATTTGCTTAGTTCATTCCATGGACAGAGGACACGCACTCCTCCCTAGTCAGGAGTAGAGGCACTCGGGAAGAAGCTCCGGTAAGTTAGGTCTTAGGAAGATCCACAGGACATGGTATAAGCAAGTTCTAGGCCGTCTGCTCCACCTTGTCACTCAGGACTTGAACTGCAGTAAGGAGCAGCTCCAGTACGCATATTTGCCCTTAGAGCGCTGCAACCGCAGGGGCTCAGTAATGACTGCGCTGCATCTCAATCCAATCTCCAACCTTTACGATATAAACCAGCGCTCTGATAGAACTCCCTAACACCTTCGCCCCAACCCTCTCTGCATACACCCACATGCCTGCCTGCGTGCCTCAGCCCCTTCTAAGCAGCATTCCTCCCACTGGCATGTGTGCTGCCCTGCCCTGCGCTTCCCCGCTTCACAAGGCAACTTCCATTCCTGCATGGGTTCCTGCTAATCATGCACCTCCACCCGGTCATTTTGTCTCTGTTCCATCCCTCTCACACCTCAACTCTCTATTTTTCATACCTTGTTCAATCATGGGCTTCCTGCCTTCTTCCCCCACTGTGCCTCTTCTCTGCAGCTCCCTCAGAACCTGGTAATACACTGACACCATGCCGTGCCTCCCCCCCCCCCGCTGTACTGTTAGTTGACCTGCACTCCCCTTCCCAATTACCCCTATCACCCCCTCCCCTTGCTACTGTGTCATGCTCTCCCATTATCATGTATGACCACCAGCAGGCCCCCCTCCCCGGCTGCTACAAAGACAAGCACCCCCATCTCCCCTATGCCACCCTTCTCCATCAGTCCTTCATCCTGCCTCCCCTCATGGTCCACCATGGCTTCCCTCTCCACTAGTGTGTCATGATCTCCTGTATCTCCTTATGGCCGCCAGCAGCCCCACCCCTCTCCTCTCCGGGCATAAATGCAAGCACTCCCTCTTCCCCTCCCTGCCCCCTATTACCCTCCCCCCTGTCTCCAAAGTTGACTTCCAACCCTGCCCGCTGCCGTCTGCTAGTCTTGTGTGTTCTCAGATGTCATTATGACCACCAGTAGGCACTCCCCTTCCCTCTCCACCCCTTTCCTCACTGCAACACGCCCCTCTCCCCCTCTCTCCCCCTTCCCTGCTCCCTCTTCCCCCCCCCCCCTTTCCCGCCCTCTTGCCCTTCCCTACTCTCCCCCATCTCACCCCCCCCCCCCCTTCAATAGAGACGACGCCCCCCCGCCCCCCCCCCCCGGCAGCGGCCCCTCCCCCACCTGTTGATTGTCATGTGCCTCCTTCATGTCCCGTATAGCCGTCACCACGGGTCCCACCTCAGGCTCCCTACTGCTGCTGCTGAGTCCCAGCCCCATGATGGCTGCTACTTGACGGAAGGCATCACGCCACAGAGATAACTGAGACTCTAAGGCAGCCTGTAAAATGTGGGACAGCAACAACAATTAGCAAAGCCCCAAGATCATGCATAAGTTATACTTGGTGACATCTACTCATATGCTATCACTTGTTTAGTTACACCAAGTGGTACTTAATGCAAACACTACCGTATGATGCATGTCTTCTGGGCGTCTGACAGCACCTCACTGTGGAAATCACAAAGCTGGTTACAGCATGAGGTCCTTGCAGAGCTACATCAATGACCTTTCACCCTTGGAATCACGCCCCCAGCTGCAGTGTACAAGGACTTGGTTTGAATGCAAAGCCCAGGGCCAACATGCTCGCAGGAGAGCATGCGATATGGCAAATGCACAGCACCATCATCACCTCCAAGGAGTGCGAGCTGCCCCTTCTAATTGCCTAAACACATAGTCTTATCTTCATGTTTCATGTTATGCCATAGAAAAAGCGCCATACGCACCACACCTCAGAATGTCAGAGCACAGTGGAACACATGGCACTTCCTTCCCTCCCCCCTGCTCACCTCCCGTGACCCATCTGCTCCATGGCCCCTACAGCAAGACAACACAGTGCAGCCGTGAACAACAGCAGGCAACGGAGCTGAGCTTTGAAACGCTTCCTAGCGCTCAGACTACCTCAATACACAATGCTTACATGATGAGCCCCTACTGATTAAGAATTGGCCTTAACATGCTACATGGACCATACAGCTCACCCTATATTCAGCTCACCCATAGGTTCTGGCCCTGAAGATCTTCCCACCTGCTGCTGTTAGTGCTGCTGCTGATGTCTGCGCAGTCACTCTTTCCAAGTTCGCCTGATTGCTGTTCCTACTGCTGTGATCTGTGCTAACTTTCCCCATGCAAGTAACTTGCCTTCTGCCACCACATGTTCTGCTAGGAAGCACTTGCTGTTACTGTGATGGGAGGTACACATACTCCCGCGGACGGAGCCCAAATCCGTGCACTGTGATTTCTTCATGTGAATGTTTGAATGTTATGAATAGTACGCTAAAACAAACCACCCCTGTCTTTTAACTAAACGACAAGCCTGTGACGGTTTGTCCTGAAAAGCACAAACCCCCAAAAGCATTGCAAGCTACGTACAGCTGCTGCTGCTGCTGCTGTTGGTTGCTTCATGAGCTGCTGCAGTCCTCCAGACCGATAAGTAAAAGTAGATGAGATACCGGTAGATCACCGCAAAGCTTTCGAGGCCGTGCAGCGCCCATAGTACGCCTCCAATTAATTTGTTGGTGCATGGGGAGCAGAAAAGTACATATCTAAGCACTTCTACAAGTGGCAGCCCAGTGTGCCTGTAACCTGCACTAACAGCTGCTTCCACTGCTTGCAATATCGTGTACGCATCCAGCACTCAGAGTACCCCTGCTCAAGCATGCAAGAAGCAATGATCTATTGAGCTTCAACACCTGCTCCTGATGGGTATTGCAAGCATGACACGATGCGTCAATACACTACCGTGCCTGCTGCTATGTGTTGCTGCCTGCCTTGTCTTTGTGCTGCCCCTCCTCATGCTGCTGCTCCTGCTCGCTGTGCTGCTCCTGCTTATGCTGCTGCCCCTAATAGTGTTGTTACTGTTGCGCTTGCAAGAAGCACAGCACCAACAATTGGCTCCCAAGTGTCTTATCCCGCTCACCCTAGCTGTTGATCATCAGGCTGAGCGTCCATGGCATCTCCCCAGTCACCATCACCCAAACCCTGGGAACATAATCAGATGACATTGAAGTCAGCGATGAGACATATTCAGACCCAATCGGCGACTTCCTAGGATGGATGAACAGCTGTTGCCATTTGCCTGGGGGATTAGCTTAGTTTAGTTTACAGCAAAGAAGGGACTCGGCCAATGCTGACCACCAGATTAGGTACCAATAGACTCAGCTGGCTTGCCATGAGCTCCCTGATGTGCTCTGTTGCACATAAAGAGTCTGATAACAACCATCTAATATATGTAAGCGGCAGTTGAAGGCATTGAACCTTCTTGAGCAACAGGTGGCCAATGGACCATGGGATCATTCCCAGTGCTGTGAGTAGCTATGACAATTCAGCTCTGGTAGCTGCAGGTTCACATGCTTGCTGTTTGCGTGAGCAGCACCCAGTACTGCGTTATGCAGTGCCACAGCCAGGTTACAATATCGCTGCTGCCCACTACTCTGGACCCCCACAGAACTTAGACATGATGGGCCAACAGCTTGCAATTCATTGACTGATAGAAGTTCTGGCGCTGAAGGACTGGTGGATGGAATGCAGCTATGCCATGCTCCAGGGCTGTTGCCTCATCATTAGCGTACTCACCCCTCCATCGTATCCTTCCGTATTCCGCATTGGAGACGCTCCATTGTCTTCACTGTAGCGTTTGCCTGCTTCCAAATGTCCCCCATAGTCGTCCCCTCCTGGGTAAGAATCTTCTGTACCTTTGTACAAATCGTAATCCTGCGTGTTGACAGCATGCATAAGGGCGAAGGCCGTTATCGTGCCCAGACCTAGGTGATCATTAGAGGTACAGGACCCACATCGTCCATATCCACCGGTTCAGGAGTGGCTCTTCAGCAGCTGCTAGAGGCGGTGTTGGTAGTTCGGCTCGGCAGACAGTGGCCGCAAGTCAACAAGTCTGAGATGCTGCTTCTTGCTCTCAACTTTAATTAAAGCTCCGTTCAGGTGAGGGCCGCTCAAGATCGCATGGGCAGGCGGTTTGGGTCCCTCGCACAAAAGCGTCCTGTGGGTCCTATTGACATTGAAAATGGCTGGCGCATTGCATTCCTTTCAGATGGGCAGCAGACCCAGAAGTGAGTGAGTGAGTGAGGATGTACTGCATGAGTTCCGGGGCACCGCCCACAAGGTCGCGTAAGTTCCTTCATACCTTAGCTAAGGGGCAAGCAAGCAGCATGTTAGCACTCTGCAGATTACTAACGACAAGGTTTAACCTTGGAAGTGCGCTGTTGTCCCGAACTTGCTACTGGCATGCCTCAAAGCCGATGGGGCTTTGACGACGGGGTCGCCCATTGTGGAAAGCGCGCTTCTTTACCAGAACACGACGATCTCATTGATTACTAAGTAAACGTTGAGCACGTTGGAGCTGCAAGCCGTAGGATCTGGAGACCGGAAACCGGAACGTGTACTGGACGCCCCTGGCTGAAACCCCTGGACGATAGGTGCTGCGTCCCTGTAGTGTATGCTCAATGGATGTCATGGCAGCTATGAACCCTAGTATACCTTGGCTTCGGTCATCAAACCTAAATAGGCTCCGACACCCCACTCAGTTGTCCATCTTGCATCCTAGAAGCAGCAGGCACAGCAGTAAGTTCTACATGCCTGATCCTTCCTGCATCCAGACGCATGCCTACACAGCCTGGCTCATATTGCGATCCCTACATTCCAGGGAGCCATCAGCAGCACTTCAGCAGGCAACAGACAGTACAGCATGTGGTACGAGCTACCAGCCTAACCGCAGGTAGGTGGCACTTGCTGGACAAGAGACTGATCAAGTTATGCATCTACCATCTACCAGGCAGCTTTAGGACTGTTCAAGCAGCTCTAGGACTGTTAATGGATGGACATGTGTGTCAATTTGGGTGCTTATTGCAAAACTGTGGGCCATTAACCCTCATTGCTATACACAGGTTGTTGCATGTGGAGTAATCGATGCGGTAGGAAGATGACACTTGCTTTGCTTCCATCCTTTCATGCATGCTCCGGCATCTCCATTTAAACTGTGTATGACGCTCAATCTCATGCAGATACACTACAACCAGATGATTGGGCCAGCAGCAGCACTTCACAACAGCAGCAGCAGGAAAGAGATGCCACGCCCCCACCAGCAGCACTAGCAGCAGCAGCAGCAGCCACTAACCCGCAGCGGCGGCCCTCCACCCCTCTACCACAAGCACGCCGCTCAGGATTCCAGCTTTGGTCCCTAGGCACCCCTCTAGCTTGGGGTTACATGCTAGGTTACACGGCCCTTATGCTCATCCTCCCCATTAGCGCCCTTCTAGCCAAAGCCAGTCGGATCCCCGTGGACGTATTCATTGCTCGGGCAACTGAGCCTGTGGCGTTGTCCGCCTACTATGTCTCGTTCTCCATGGCCATAGTAGCTGGGCTAGTGAATGCCTTCTTTGGCTTCATCCTGGCTTGGGTGCTGGTGAAGTTCAATTTTCAAGGTGAGCAGCTGCCACGTGTGGAAAACGTTTTGAGACATATCATGTTATTTATTGTGGCCATTGACATAGCTGGTCTTGCATTTTTATTGTGATTGGAGCTGCCCAGTAGCTGTCATATCTGGCTTTGAGATGCATTGGGTGGGCTGCTGCAGTGCCGGCTACTACTCCAAAGGCATTGTCGATTACTGGTAGTTTTCCTATAGCAGAACCTCCATAGCATGAAATTGGCACTGTGCATGAGTGATGCAATGCTAACCTCTGGATCGTCGCGGCCAAAAGCTGCAGATCAGCCCAGCAGACGAATGAGACACTGTTTCCATGGAGCTTTGGTGCACACTTTGGCCTTTTATAGTATAACAATAATGTGACCTTCATCGAAGCAAGGCCTGCTGAGGCGCAATGCATGAGAACATTGCAGCTTTGGAAACATACACGGTCAGTTGGTTTAGTTTGTTGGGTCCTGGGAGCTGACAGGCAAGGCAGGCAAAGATGTTGACCTGCATGTCATTGCAGACATTTGGGGGTGCAAGGCTAGCACTGCAGGTCATGCCTTCTGTGCCTTCTGCTGCAGAGGTGTTGGGTTTCGGAGTATTGGGTTGTGACGCGAAGGTACAGCGTTTGTGCAAAGTACGTTGCTCAGGCTGACCCTGCTGACCTAGAATCACTGCTGTAGCCTCCGCTGCATTCTGCTCCTGTATTATTGCTTATTTCAACATGAGAGGTGCAACTTAAGCGCCGTGCAAGACATGTGGCCCGTGTTGTTCTTGTTCAGTACTGCTCGGCACCCCGGTCACCCACCCACCCTTGCTCCTGCCCCTCACCGCCTTCCTCATGTGCAGGCAAGAAATGGATAGATGCTGCTGTGGATCTCCCCTTTGCCCTGCCCACCTCAGTGGCTGGTCTGACCCTGGCTACAGTGTACAGTGATGAGGGAGTCATTGGAGCATTCCTTACTAAGCTAGGTATTGATGTGGTGTTCACACGCCTGGGGGTGGCAGTGGCCATGGTGTTTGTGTCCTTCCCCTTTGTGGTGCGGACCATGCAGCCGGTACTGCAGGTGGGTGGGGAGCAGAAGCGGGGGGAAGGAGGGAGGAAAGGAGATAAAAGGGGGTGGGGAGAGGGGAGGGGCCGGGAAAACAATCGGGGAAGAGGTGGTTGGGGAAGAGAGGAGGAAGTTGAGGCCCAGGGGGAGAGGAAAGTGGAAAGGGGGAAGGGGGGCTGACTTGAAGGGAGCACCTGGAGGGGGAAAGGGGAAAGGAGGATTTAGAGAAGGGGTGGGGAAGAATTGAGCAAGTCCGTACAGCAGATCTGTCTTTGTTGAAAGGGGCGGAGGCGGGTGAGGATCGGGAGGGCTGAGATTATTGTGCAGCTGTGGGGGGTGAGGTAGGGTTAGACTGGTGGAAGGGGTTGAGGCTGCTTAGATGGCAGAGTGGAAAAAATGTCATTGTCATGCAGGCACTGGCAATCTTTGTTTCAGCTACGCAGCAGCAAACAACAAGGAAGCATGAGCGTTGACAGCCATGCAGCCCTACTGTTGGTGGTGGTGCGTAATGGAATCGTTGGGCAAGTGGGGCAGTATGTATGGAACTATTGAAGGCAAAGTCCGAGAGTGGGATTTCAGTTTTGATTTGTCACGGGATCTATGAGCAGGGGAAGGGGTGCAGGATGGCAGGGGCAGGGCGAGCTGGTTAAAGGGGTAAACATAAACGAATGCCCTGTTTGCCTGGGGGTTTAAGAATTGCTTTGATATCCAATCAACAGAGCGGTGGACATTGTGTGGGTGGACGTTGGAAGGTGGTGACTGGGGGGGGCTCAGGGGCCAACATCTGCGTCTTTATGCTCTCTGTGGCATGTTTGTAGACCAGGCAGGATCTGTCTCTTGGAAATGTCTAGAAAAGAGCGCCAGTAGTTCCGCATGCTACTGCTGGACATGGTTATGTTTTGCTGGTGTGGCAAACACTCCAGCTGCTGGTGACATTGCTCAGCCTTTCTGATGCAGTATGGCCTCCCCGTTGGTGTTGATAATAGCAAGCCTATGGTCTTGGTTTCCGCTTCGTTCTCTGATGTTTGTGTTGGTGTTCAGGTAGGCCTGACATGCTCCACTGCCGAAGACAACCCGTAGTCAGTTCCACCTCGCTGTTTCTGTCACGGCTTGAGCTGCGGGGCTATGGCACTTTCTGCTATGACATATCACGATATGCAATTATAATGCTCCACTTCTGCTGTTGCTGTTGTTGCGCCCGCCCCTCATGCAGGAAATGGAGAAGGAAGTTGAAGAGGCTGCCTGGTCCCTAGGTGCGTCCCCCTGGACTACCTTCACGCAAGTGCTGCTGCCTCCCCTGCTGCCACCCCTACTCACAGGCACTGCACTGGCTTTCAGCAGAGCCCTGGGGGAGTTTGGCTCCATTGTTATTGTTTCCAGTAACTTCCCCTTTAAGGATTTGATCGCGCCTGTGCTGATCTTCCAGTGCTTGGAGCAGTATGATTATGTTGGGGCGACTGTGATCGGTACTGTGCTGCTGCTGATCAGTCTGGTGATGATGGTGGGAGTGAATTGGTTGCAGTCATATGCACAGCGGTTCAAGAGGAATTGAGTGGTAAGGGCAGCATGCTGGGAGGGTGATGCCACAGGGGTGACGTTGCTGGATTGGTGGTGGTGTGGCGACCTTCATAGAAGAGAGGGTAGCCTGTCTGCTTGGAGGGATGTAGCTAGGAGGTTTTCAAGAGAGTGCAAGGTGTGATGGTGAGGGTGGTCAGACCGACAAGGGGACTTGCAGTAAGCGGACAGCTGGTGATTAGTGGCTGTACAGTGCGACCTTTTGAATTGACTGCTGTCACATTGCGAATACCCAACAGCCATGGCCCGCCAAGACGCGTGCTAGCTCATCTGTTTGGATGGTACGTTTTGTTTTGCATCCTGCCTTGGATCTGTGGCTGGGTTTCGTGCTGACACCAGTCCGGACTGTAGGTGCATCAGCGTGGTTTAGGGATGGCATCGGTGGGCCCTAGCATCCCAGTCAATCACGCCACTGTTTGTTGGCGGATGTATGGGGGGTAGATGCCAGGGGGAACGTCTTCCAGCTCCAAGACTTGGATTCAAATGCTATGGCTCGGGAAGCGCCCGTGCTCCTCTTGGGTATGTGTACTACCACCGCAGCAGGAAGCCAAGAGCGTCTGCCCGCGGTGTGACTGGGAGTGGCTCCGTGAAGTGCAGGAGAGACACTGGCCACTCACTCAGGTTTCTGGTGGGGCAGAGTGGTTGAATGAAAACCTACGTTGCCACATCAGTAAATACCTAAGTGTGGGACTGCTGGCAGACTTTCGGTCATAGCGTGCATCTCCGTTGACGGGCAAATACTGGGCATCCGTCAGTGCCGCATCGAACTGCTGGCACGGGCCGGACAGAGGGAGAAAAGCCGTGCACAAGTTCCACAGACAACGGCGTTTTCTCCCATGTGTTAGGTACTGTCACAACTTCGTCACCATTCCTGCATAAAGAGGGCAAATGGTGCTGGTGGGGTCGCGTGCATGCGGCGACGTCCGGCTGAAGTGCCCATGAGGCCCTCAAGACGCGCATGGTACCAGCACTCGATTGTGCTTCGGCTTCCACGCCAGCCCGGCTAGTCAGCCGGGAATTTCTAGGCTGTTGGGCAAGTCAGGCCGCTAGTTGGGCAACTCGGAAGCTCACTTACCCATGCTGGAGCTACTGCCGCTACTGCGTGCGCCGAGCGGAGTACGACAGTGCATGCCCAGCCTGCACATATGTATTTGTAGCAAGGTTTGTATGGATCCTTGACAAGTAACAGGGTTTTGCTCTGACACCAGTGGTACCTTCCAACTGAAGGCTGCTGGCCGTGCCTGCCTGCCTGGGGCATGTCGCACCCTGGGCCCGAAGTTCGAGCTAATTCACGCCAACCCAACTGAGGGATCATCGTGCCAATTGGACTGTGGGCCTATTTGATTCCATCTGACCCCTTAGGGTGGACAATGGGACGCGGCTGCCTTGCTTTGAGGTTGTGTAGGGACACCTGACGGCGTCACTGGTTTGGACGTACTTGATCATACTATGCACTAGAGGCACTTTCCCGTGAGAAGTGCTTTCGGGAGCAACTGGAGGTGCGCATCTCAGACAAGTCTCGACGCAAAGGGTCCGCCATCCGTCAGCACCGACGGTCCAGTCAGCAGCAGACTCGTCCTGTCCGACTCAGAGCGAATCAACGATATCTCTGCGCGTTTCCTCCCTTTTTGCTCATTTAGTATTGGCCAAAATCCTTTCGTTCCCAGCTTTACGGACACGAAAGGCAGGTAGGTGCACTGAGCGAGTGATCAAGCATGCAACATAATGGGTCAACTAGCCAGCAGCTAATTCTACTGAAGTGAGGATTCAGTTAGCAGCCATACTGCACCAGTGTACCTTATCAGGAGTATATTCACCCTTCCTATGACATATATGTGCCAAGAAATACTGGCTAAACCCATGCAAGGTTGCCCTGCCAAACTCAAGTATTGCACGGATGTACTAATGCTGCATGTCATCTTTGCAGGCGTGTGTTCAAGTGATTGGCCCCTACCACTTCTTCCTACCTGTTACAAACAAACAAGATGCCAACCGTCACCTGCCCACCGCACCCCTCCATGTTTGACCCAGCACATACTCCATTCCGAGGTACGGTAATGCAAGGCGGATGGGCCCCACTGGTTTCTTGCCGGCTCACTCGTTCTCCAGGGAACAGAACGAGTTATATGGCATGTTAGGAACTGGTATAAGGGGGCGGGAAATACCATCTCCTTAGACACCTTCTGTAATGGGCTGGTGGCTGTTGCGCCAGCCTTGCACGCATCGGTGAAAACTGCAGGGTTGCTGCCAAATGCTAACTTCCAGGGCAAGGGCATTCGTAGCCAGAAGCAATCTATTATTAGCTATTGCATCTTGTTACTGATTCTCACAGCAGTGTCTGCAGCAGTGGTTTTGGTAGCTGAATGGTAGACTAGTGGCCACGATGCTGCGGAGCAAGCGGAACTGTTGTGGGTGCTAGCCCCACCGGGACACCATAGGTTGGAAAGAACCAGACAGAAGTAATCTGAAATTTCTCGTAGTAGGTCCATACATCTGCAGCTCAACATTTCCAGACGTTTCTAAGGATGCTGCATTGACATGCAGGCAGGGCAGCTCAATGGTCCAGGAGTTTGAAGTGGTCCCAGGGCCTCCTGTGGCAGTGGTGGTGACTCAGTTTGCAGACAGCAGCATCCAGGAGCTGGTCAATGGTGGAAACATGCCTCCGTAAGTGGAGCACATAGCACAATGCACTGAGGTGCTCCATGCGTACATGCTGGTGTTTTTTGGGTTCCTGCTGGTGTGGCTGCGTTGTTTTGGGGTCACAGGCGCTAAGTCATTATTTGTGGTCCACTACAAGATTGCCCAGATTTGTCCAGATTAGCTGCGTGTACTGCTCTTTTATCACTTTGTTTTTCCGTACGGTTTATATTGTGCCGCAGCTAGTGACTGTGTCATAAGAAACAGCACCCATCATGTAAGGGATGGCCATTCTATGGGATCTGCAACGCTCTTAGGGTGCCCTGGACTGCAACTCTTTGCTGGTTTCTTATGGGCAGCTGGGTATTATCTGTGAGGCTGAACAGAGATTCGCTGCTGATGTCTGCAGGCTAGATGTGCAGCTCAGAGACGCTCGAGGTCATGTGACACCTTGCCCCGAGCGAAGGGCGCTGGTGGTGGATGTGAAGATCACACGCACTGCTGACAACCAGTCCATATATGACCTCCTCGTGAGTAATACTGTACTGCTTCCATGACTGACAGTTTGACTGCCTATGTGGTGTCTGCTTCCTGCTCTGGACCCCGCCTCTTGTGCTAGACCTTCCCTGTTTGCCTTTGTCAATCCCGATGTATTTTCGTTGCCGGGGCAGAGTTGTTACTCAAGTGTGAAGGAGTGCTTATCATTATTATTAAATTTCATGATATGCCATAGCAATAAGTGCCATAGGCCCCGCACCTCAAGCTGTCACAAAGAACAGCGAGGTGGAACAGAATACGGGTAAACTTCGGCATGTATGACAACATATGCCTAGACATGAGGTCCAGCAGTTAGGTCAAAATCACCCAAAACCTCCACTGCCCCAAGGGGGGTAAGAGCCTCCCTCCTACTTAAGAAAGCAAGGAGGGCTTGTAAGCCCAGGTGCAAGCAACAGTTGGTAACAAACCCCATTGGTTGGACCTCACGCCACATCAGAAGGGTGAGCAAGAGCATTCCTAACCTTCCAAGCAGCTGCAACATACTTAGCTATACACTTATATGCATGCTTGAAAGGGCCATATACTAAGCCAGATTCCTCATCAACATCTACACCCCAGAACTCTTCATTAAGCATGCTATGCAGCTTCTCCTCATCAGATTTGCCATCTAAGATCTGACATTTTGCAGCAACATCAGGGTCAGAAGTCAGCTTCTCCCACAGCTTTTGCCTTTGTGCCTGGTAAACAGGACAGTCAAACAAGAAGTGTTCAGGAGTTTCAGCGACATCTCCCAATTCAGGGCCAAGATCACAGGACTTGCAGCACTCCCTACGTGCATTTTGCCTGCTAGCCCTCTGCCTACCGAATTTTGCTGTCGTAGCATTGAGAGGAAGAATACCTGCACGCAGCTGCATAATGAGTTCCATGCCTGTGCTTAGAGGGCCTGTGCACAGATATGGCTGCGGCTTGATATTTTTGATATCGTCATTGTAATGCTGCATGTATGCCGCTAAAGTAGATTTATTCCTAGCATCCTCCTCTCGAACAGCCCTGTCTCTTTCATATATACTCCACCTGACATATGCCCTGAAGCTAGGTAGGTGTCCCTCTCTCACTCTTGCTTGTAAGGAGTGCTTACAAAGCCCTCCTGGCTGTCCTTACAGCCAGCTTGAATTTTCACTTCGGCCCGGGCTGGATTTCTGTACATGACAAGACAGTAGTGAGCCATAGGCATCTCTTGCAGCCTGGTGCCCATCGCTACCCGGCCAAAGTTGCAACCGCTGGACCCATCGCAAGCAGCCTGACCCAAGTCACAATGATTATGTCTGTATCAGTTCAGGGAGCTGCATTTTGATTTCAGGGCCTCTGCAGCCTGAGTATTGTCCAAGGGTTGGCCCTCACCTGCTAATGCTGTGTGCTGATTCTAGCCTGCCAGTTTAAGGCAGCTTCCTTGTCCCTGAAGCTTCAGCTCTTAGTCCTCTCATGTAGTTGCAAACGGCATTCTAAGTGTCGTGTAGGTCAGTATAACAAGCCATCATCTGTTGGGTGGGCATAACATGGCCATGCATGTTCTGCTCTTGCTCCAGAACCCGCTTCCCCTGGACAAAGACACCGGAAGTGTGAGCATTGCAGCTAGGAGGCTCGCCCGCACAAAGTACGACCCAGCGGCCACCGCTCTGAAGTGTGAGATCACCTGCACCACCAGCAGAAGGAGTACTTGGACGGACCTCAGCCAAAGCTATGAGCTGCAGCTACAGCCAGATCGCAGCCCTGTGTCATTGCTCCTTCTGCCATCTCCAGAAGGGGGGGCAACACTTGCGCATGTCCCCTGCAACGAGGACCAGCAGCAGCAACAGCAGCAGCAGAAGGTGATCAGGCTGCTGAATGGTATCGGCAACACTCCCCTGCCATGTTTGGTTGCAGTCAATGACCTTGGGGAGCCTTGCAATTATTGCAACCTTACTGCTGCTCCAGCTGAAGTGGTAAGTGCGTTTGCAAGGGTTAGATTCAACACCGTTAGTCAGGGAAAAGTGGGATGAATCGGTCTGAATGAAGGCGGCGGGGACGTACTTTCAATTACCAAAGTGGATCCCTCACTGCGTAGCACTGGACCTACTTTGCTAATTCTGACTGGGTGCATTTGGGCTAAGCAACCCGCGCTTTGTTCAACACTTTTCGTGCTAAGCAAAATACTGGTGCATGCAGGCGTTGCAGAATGCAGAAGCTCCAGGATACTACATGCTGTCCGGTATGACTGGACCAGATGTGGTTTCCCCAACGCACATCAACACCTATGCCCTCATAATCACAGCTTTGGCGTCAGAGTAGATATTGCAGCCCGGCCAGGGCAGCTAGCAGGGTGGCGCTTGGAGTCCTTTGAGACAGACCCCTTGCAGGGTTTGCGAGTTAGATGCGGTGAAGCAGTTGGGTCTTCTGTCAAGATCACAGCGGTGGATGCCAAGGGGAATGCCTTGGAGCATGACGAGCAACGGCAGGCAGCAGCAACTGCAGCTGGACAGGCAGTACGGCTGAAGCTGGTGCAAGGGTTTGGGCTTCTGCCGCAGGAGCTGCTGCAGGGATGCAGGACTAAGTTGCGAGTGGGTCAGCTGCAGTTCTGTGTGCCGGCTGGGCAGTGCAGCACTACAAACCAGCAGCAGCCTGGGTTGGATGGCACTGTAGAGCACCGAGCCAGCGAGCTGTCACTGGGCCAGTTGGAGTATAGTGAGGAGGCACATGGGTTTGTTTTGGGAGAAACCAGCATTGTAGGCAGCATAGATAGCTCACTGCGGCACATAGGACGGAGCATTACTATGGTTTGCGAGACTGCAACTGGCAGCAGCAGTCCCCTGTGTGCAGTGCTACTGCTGGGAAAGACGGAGAGGATGGAGCTCGTGGTAGAAGATGCGGAAGAGGGAGCAGAAGGTGCACGAGCGATGCTTGAAGGTGAGGGAGAATGGTCAGAAGCTAACCAATTGCGACTTGCTGCATCATATACTCTACCAGGTTCTTCTGCTCCTGCATGGCAGCGGGCCACAGTGGACTGGATATCTCAGCTTCACATGCCTCTGCCTTCACATACTTGAGTTGTGGCAAGGTTCTGTCCCCCTTGGAGTTGCCCAAAGAGTTCTGTGCAAAGTTCTCCTCCTCCTCCTTTTCTTCACTTTCTTCTTCTTCTCCTTCTGCTCCTTTGTGTATTGTTGATTGACTTTAAGCCATCAGACTAGATGAAACCCAGGCAATAAGATTAGTTGAATCCAAGCATGATCATGGGATTATGATGATGGATTAATGATGATAATTCCATGTTGATGTTTTCATGATGATTGACCCCAGAGGATCAGACAAGCAAAGTGGGCAAAGTTGCTTCATGGCTCTGTGTTGGCAAAGCAGTGGTGTTATGGTGCAATCCACGCGAGGTCCTCATTGTGCCAGGGCAAGGCACACATGCTGGAGGGATGTAAGCTGCGATCTGAGCATGCCTGAAATGCCAGAAATGTGTGGGGTCAACTTCTGTAAATCAAAATGCAAGTAACGCACATACATGTACTCATATTGCAAACGATTTGTGACACCATTGATTGCATTTATCACCATCAATCAATGCAAGGTTGACCTATGGAGTTGTGTCTCTCTCCTCATCTGTTACCCTCAGGCCCTGTCACCCACCTGGTGGACTTCCCTGCTCAGTTAGTGGAGCTGAAGGACAAGGGAGGAAACTTGTTAGACCCTCATGAGCAGAACCTGGAGCAGTTCCAGCTAGAGGTGTATGCTGCATATGGGAGCCTCGCAGTGCCGCCACATGGAGCTCCGGCAGAGGTGCTGCCGGAGCTGTCCGCCTGGCATTTGAAATGTGTTCCTTCCTGCTGCCTAGTCCGGGTGAGTGCAGACTAGGACTCCCTAATGGTGCACTGACCAACAAATACATAAGAAGTCCATTGGTTTGTGCATAGGTACCATGCTGCAATGTATGTGTATGGCTGATTAGTGCGTGCTTGTTGTTGTTGGAAGCCAATGTTGGTTGGTGCTTCGAGCCTGGTGGCAAAGACAGAGGATGATATGGCATGCCAGCACTGTCCTGGGGTATGGATTTCATGTTGTTTTCATACCTATCCGCACCTCGGGCTCCAACCCGTCCAGTGGCCACAGCTAGGAGAGCAGGGTCTTGTTATGTCAGTTTTCTGCCTCCCACACTCTGCACATGTTCTGGTATTGTTCTGCTTTGGTTTCCTTCTCAGGGGCATACACCTTCAAGTTGAGAGGGCTGGGCTGGGATGCTAATGCACATACCTATCACGACGTTGTACCGCCGATACAGCAGGCAGTACAGGTGGTTGCTGGCCCCACCGTGGAGCTGGACACCCTAGAGTGGGAGCGTGGGGAAGTCTTGGTGCAGGCGGGGGTTGTGCAGCTAAAGGACTCTATGGTAGCAGGAGAGGACAGCATCCCATTGAGGTGCGTGGATGGAGGAGATGGTTGGAGGTGTTTGTATGCCAGTTCCTGATATGCCATGGGCCCTGCATCTCAAGCTATCACAGACGCCAACTGAGATGGAACAATACATGTTGCATTTACACATTTTCATTACATTGTCATCTTCAATGTTATGGTCTTTGCTGTGGTTACCGGTATGTCTGTTTGTAGTGCAGTTGGAGAGGCGGGATAGCTTCTGGGATGGTCGCATGCTGCAGGCAGGAATAGTCGGGGCAGCGATTGTTTGAAGCTTGGTTACCACACGCATCTGCTCTAGGATGCTGCAATGGGTAGCAAGAGTTGTGAACGGGCTCATCTTGCCCCACATGTTACATGCCTGCAAGCTCTAAGGAGATTGACAGGTTCTGCAAAGGTCTGCAGATGTGCTTTATACGGAGGCATGTCTCATCCACATTCCATTCCCAACACTGCAAGCTACTCAGCGGGTGGCAGAAACTGCGTCGAGTCTTGCTTTGCTTCAGTTTGGCATGCAAGGCAAGTTGGCGAGCTAAGAAGCAAAGCCGCTACATGCATGCCAGTTTTCAACGGATGCCAACAATGTATCATGTGAGCTGCGGCTGACCTCCTTCCTGCTGCTAGCAATAAATGTATGTTATTAGAGCTGTTGCAAGCAATACTTGGCAGCAAAGGTTACTCCTCGGTCTGCTTGCTGCTTTCTTCAGGTTCAAAGTCCAGCTAAGCAATGGCCAATCTGCACCTGCGGCTGTGTATGAAGGCTTCTCTGCCATGCTGAGGTGGCCAGGGCTACGCGAGAGCGAGCTCTTCCAAGCCGACTTTCAAGGAGGTTGGGGTGTGCTGCAGCTACCAGGGCAAATGCTGCAGCGAGCAGGAGTGTACAGCCTTGTGCTATTCTACAAGGACACCAGACCTGAGGTACGGTTTCCAGACGAGGTCTGCTCAGCTCATTGTTGTGTTTTAACTCAAAGCTCAAAGGTAGTGCATATTTCCTCTGAATGGCTGGATTTGCACATAAGACTTCATTGTCAAGCCAGCAAGGCTCTGCAAAGGCTCATGGAGGCAGCATAAATGCAAATTTTTCAGGGAGATCTTAGGGAGCTTCTTCTCCTTAGCACGGCTGTGTCCAGCTCCTGCAAAAATGATTGGCAACTGGCGGTGAGTTCCAAAAAAATTGCATAACCAATATATTTTTATTGCCATGAGAAGCCGTAGTCTCTGTGTTTGCTGGTGGCAGAGCCAGTGGAAAGGTGCAATAACCAAACAGACTGGTGACACAATCAGTTTGATGCACATTTCACAGCCTTCGCAAACAACCGCATACGTGCCTAAGAGCCAATCTTGTCTCCCTCTCACTCCATGCATGCAATGTTGCAGGCCACAAGGTTTGGGCTGACTGATGAAACCACAGTGGCCACCTGGCCTGGCTTTGCCACCATCACACCTCATCTACCCAGTGCCAAGGCAGCCTGGCAGGACCCCTCTCTTGCAGCTAGTAACGGACCCTACATGCTCAGCCGTAAAGTGGTCAGCAGCCAGGGCCAACTGGCCACAGTAACCATTACAGATCGCTACAACAATCCCATTCAAGAGGGAGTAGAGGTAACCGTTACCTTGAAGCCACATACAGCTGCAGGAGGTGGCGGTGGGGGACTAGAGGAGCTACCGGTGTTGCAGGGCACCACTGTCACTGCTGCTAGGGGCAAGGCCGTATTCAAGGACTTAGAGGTAGCTGCCGGCAGCGGCCACAACCCCAGCAGCAGCAGTAAGGTCCACCCCTTGGAGCTGGAGATCAGCATTGCAGGACATCCTGATTGGGTGGAGGGGACCGCACCAGCAGTTATGCAGTTTCTGGACCAGCTGTCTCTAGAAGCTGAGGAGAAGGAGCTTGGGCAGAAGGTACAGAAGGGGGCAGCAGCAAGGGTAAGGTTACAGAGGCAAGCAGCTGAGCTGAACAAGGAGCGGCTGGGTCATGAGAGTAGCAGGGGCGCTGCTGAGGAGAAGCTGAGAAGGGCAGGGCAGGTGGTTGATGTGCCAGTGCATGTATTAGAACAGCAGAAGCAGGAGGTTTTGGGGCACATTGGCACTGAGGAGCAGAGGCTCTGGCATTATCGGAGCAATCGCGGGTTGTCACGTCAGCAGCAGCAGCGTTTGGAGCAGTTGCAGGGGGAACTGGGGGCAGAGAGGGTGCTGGGCATGCTCTGTGACTATCTAGTCGTGGATACCAACTTGCCGCACTGGGAGAAGGTGGTGTGCCTGCTGTCGGCAAAGTTTGGGGCTAAGCTGCAGACAATCATTGTCAGTGACAGAGAAGCAGAGGACCGCGTTGCAAAGGACAAGATATTGTCGTGCTTTCGAGTGTACTCCGCAGACTTCTTTGGTATGTGCACACCGCTCGGCCGACCAGCAGCAGGGTTACGTGGTGGAAACCCTCGCTATGCGGCACAGCAGGTACGTGTGGACACGACCAGCCTCCCAGAGAACATTCGTGCAGCAGCAGCACAGGCTCTGCCCTTGTATGCCTTTGGTAGTACCGTACTGCTGGACACTACTGCAGAAGCCAGGAAGTACAAAGAAGACACCGGCCGCCACTTCAAAGCTTTCGTGTATTCCTTAGAAGGAGATGCTTATGACTCCTTCGGTGCGCGCATACCGGCTAGGGACATTCCTAGGGCTGTCTCTAGCTGTCGGATGTCTTTTAAAGTCCTGGATGCTCAGGTGTCCCAACAGCTACAGACTCTGCAGCAGAGACATCAGAGTCTGACAGCAGCCATAACAGCAGCAGCAGAGCGCAGGACAGCTGTGGCGGAGCTAGGGGAAGTAACAGCACAGCTAAGGTCTGTAGATGAAAAGGCAGCAGCCGTGCAGGTGGAGCTTGCTTTGGATAGGAGTAAGATGCAGCAGCTTGCGGTGCAACGGGCAATGCCTAGGGCGACTGCTGCTATGCCAGGAGTGCATCAGGGAGGGCAGACGGATGCAGTTGCAGCCTGCTACACAGCAGGATCTGCACCTGCTTCTGGGCTGCGCCAGAGGGCCACTAGGGATCAGCAGCAGCAGCAGCAGCAGCAGGAGGAATGTGGAGCGGGTGGTATCCCAGGGACTCCCCAGCATGCACCCCCCCTTGGTGCACAGCCGGAGGGGCAGCAGCCACCTCCACTCAACACACGCAAGCGGTCGGCTCGGGTGGTGGCAGCAGCTGCTGATGGTCTGCAGCAGCGGCTCCGGCCAAATACCAAGAGGCGCTGCTGAAGTGGTTCCTTTGGAGAACGAATCTTTCAAGAAGGAAAGAAGATTCTAGTAAACCTTTGGGAGGTGAGGAATGGTGTTGAGGGATATGCTGTTCAGCGACATGCTGCCAAGGTGCTGTAAAGCCGCCAGCGACACAGGGGCCAATGCAAGTAGGACAGCAACTTAGTGCAGAGATATGCAAGAGGTTCGTTGTGTAGAGAAAGTGTGCAGTATAGTTTACTTGCAAGAGATGTAATAGCATACTCAGGTTGTGCTCTGTGTGCCATAGGTTCAGTAGGTTACCGGCTGTGCCTAGCTTGTTACCATATGCACAAGTAAGTGACTCATGTATGCCTGGTATCTATTGGGTCTATTTATGATCTTAACCCTGACTTTATTTGATAAGTTACATGAGCACCACCTAGTTTTTCTGTATGTACAGCAGCGGGTCAAGCGGTGCCACTACGACACTGGCAGCAGCATCCCAGTAGCTCCGTCAGTGCTGGTGAGATGCAGGTGGTGTTAACGTGGTTGGTGGTCTCTGTTATTGGAATCCCAAAGTCAGGTAGTGAGATACTTCTCTGGTGCTCCATCCCAATCATTGGCTGGGCTAGTGGTGTTGTGAGCTAGTGTGGGCCATGTGGTTTCACCCAAGCTGATTGGGTGTGGGTGTACAGTTGATTGTGGGGGCGGGGGGGAGATCCCTTTGTTTTGGGTTTGGGGATGCGGGTTTGAGGCTTGCAGGGAATCCTTCCTGGTACAGAGGGATAGATGTGCTTGGGCCCGTACTATTGACTGCTGGTGGAAGGGGGCTATTTAAATGGTCTGCAAAAGGCCAGGTTTGAGAGAGAGAGAGAGAGAGAGAGAGAGAGAGAGAGAGAGAGATCTACGCGAGGAGACCGTGTGTTGTTCTCCAGCGTGGGATTGTGGGAAGGGTTCCTTGGTGTAAAGATTACACGGATCCCTTACCATTTTGTAGGATGTGATCCTATGGTGGGTGGGCTTCCGCCCATAGGGGCCAGGTTTGCAATACATGTCCATGCTGGTGTTGACTTCATAGCATGTATTGTAACATGCTTCATGCATGGAGGGTGCCGTAGTTTGCCCTGTTTCTTCATTGTGCTGGATGTCTTTGTGTTGCTGTACATACAAGGCTATAAAACAGTGTTCCGTTGTATAGTTTTGCTTATGTGCTGATCGCGGATCCAGTATGGCTTCCATCCTTTTTAAACCCTTCTGAGGCACAGGTGGCCTGGGCTGCTGCAATGCTGCTGCTGCTGTGGGGTTCATCGAATTTGTGACACAGTTTGGGGGTATATGTATGTGCATCAGTAGGGATTATGACTTCTATGCACTGGTCATATGTAAACATGAGGGTCACCTATTAGCAGTGGGCCATCGAGCCCATAGCGGCAAGTGTATGTCTCATTGAGCGGGGCTCAGCAACACTGCCGAATCAATCACACGCCTATCACATAATGGTTGATAGTTGACGGCACTAAACGTCTACGAACTTTATTTTTGATACGCTTTTTGCGCAGACCGTGCCCGACACTGTTCGTGTCGCGGTTCTTGTCCAATGCATTACATGTCGCGCCCATGTCGGATACGGCAACACTTCTTTCAACTCAAGTTGGACACCAGTGTAAACAACGCCCTTATAACCGTTTTACTTACATGGATGTAAATAAGGGCCCCAAAAACAGAGATGACATAAAGTAAGTGTAAAATGCCTCAGAGCAGCCACACAGGGATGGAACGGCCTTACAGCAAAGCCGGTGTGTTGGAGCTCCCGGTACGCAGGCGTTTCTGCACATAGCACAGTACCCGGCTTTGTTAAGTGCTTGGCGCTGTATGCATTGATGGTCTATTGATTATCAAGAGTGAGGCAGCGGTGAAGTGACCGTAAGTTTCTGTGAAGTTTGTCCTCTATGAGATACAGTTCTGCGAAGTGTATCCTCATATGCTTTGCTCTCCACAACTTGAGTAACCTCCCATACTCCTTCCCCATAATACTCAGCTCCACAGCTGGCTTGCCATGATCCACAAGCACAGTCCCAAGGCCGTACTTGCCACCTCCTTCACAACCTCCTCACCAACCCAATGACCACCTCTTCTGCCTCCGCTCCAATCCCACACTACCCTTCTCTTGCTGCAGCTTGATGGCCATAATTTCTGTAACACCTAGCCTATGTATAAACCTGAGTGCCTTGCTAAAGGCAGCAGAGCTCCTGACTCACTTGTCTGGAGCATCATTAACAGTAGCATTGAACTGCGTGCTAAGGTGCGGTGGATCAGTAATTCCCAACTACATGCCATGTTGCAATGTCTCTCAGTGCCGGTAACAGACACAGCACGGATGTAAGAAGAGACGATTAATCCTCATCCATCTCGACACACAATAGGCAAACAGTGCATCAGCACAAAAGTCTGGGCAGGGGTGTGGCTGCAAGCTGGTGGTCACTGCTAACGACAGCAGGAGCTGATTGCAGAACCAAATGCCAGCCAGGAAGACAGGTGCAGCCAAAAGCCCTCGGACAACCGTGCAGGAACTGGCTCTGCCTACTCCTGGCACATTCAGCTGTGCCATATATATGGAAAACAGCAAAACGCCTGCATAGAAAGCTACGACATTCCAATACCCACTGAGGAGCGGCATCACCGCTGACAAATAATGCGCTACGCTCCTCTATGGCTGGCCCTTAAATAAAGCAGGGCAGGATCCCTGGTCTGAATCTTGAATGCACTGGACACACGGCAAAACTACCACCATAGCTGCTGATGAATAGAGGCCATATGAAATGTATGCATGGCATGCGTGGACCGTCCCCACTTATTCCAAGTTCCTGGACAATGGACAGGGCAATCGGAACATGGAATCAAGCATGAGTCAGCAATAGAATGTTCCCCATTTACCCAAGGAAAGTGGCTGGGCAAACTTGGTAACTGGTCGAGGTTGGGGCCGCGGAGCCGCAGGGCGGGAAACTGGTACATGGGAGCATGGGAATGGGGGTAAATGGGGAATATGGGTGCCAGGGGGCCCCCCTGGCACCCATGTTCCCCATTTACCCCATGTCCCCCACTTACCCCATGTTCCCCGGGGCCCCCTGGCACCCATGTTCCCCATTTACCCCATGTTCCCCGGGGCCCCCCTGGCACCCATGTTCCCCATTTACCCCATGTTCCCCACTTACCCCATGTTCCCCAGGGCCCCCCCTGTTCCCCATGTTCCCCACTTACCCCATGTTCCCAGGGCCCCCCCTGGCACCCATATTCCCCATGTTCCCCACTTACCCCATGTTCCCCGGGGCCCCCCCTGGCACCCATGTTCCCCATTTACCCCATGTTCCCCGGGGCCCCCCTGGCACCCATGTTCTCCATTTACCCCATGTTCCCCACTTACTCCATGTTCCCAGGCCCCCCCTGGCACCCATGTTCCGCATTTACCCCATGTTCCCCACTTACCCCATGTTCCCAGGGCCCCCCATGGCACCCATGTTCCCCATTTACCCCATGTTCCCCACTTACCCCATGTTCCTAGGGCCCCCCTTGGCACCCATGTTCCCCATTTATCCCATGTTCCCCACTTACCCCATGTTCCCAGGGCCCCCCCTGGCACCCATGTTGCTTGGTTGGTGCTCTGGATTGTGTTTGATTTGGAAACAGATAGATCCTCCTGGTGATTTGTTGGTTGTATGCTTGGGTATTTCTCTTGATTGGTGGTGTGGAATCCATTGTTTTTGGACCCATCCGATGGTGTGTTTGGTCGTTTCGACCTAGCAGCCCTTTGCGGTTGCCGCACCTTAAATGTTTGTTTAACCCCATGTTCCCCACTTATCCCATGTTCCCAGGGGGCCCCCTGGCACCCATGTTCCCCACGTTGGCCCGCGTCTCCCTGGGCCCCGCCATATTCCCCGTCGTACGAGTCAATTGGTCGGCCACATGGAATAAGTGGGCGTTGTCCAACCCTCATGCATGGTGTGCAGTATTGAATCAGTATTGAGAGTGACAGGTTGAAGTGCAGGGCCTATGGCAGTTTTAGCTATGGCATATCATGAAGGGCTGCTGAAAAGAACTGTTAAATGTCCGCTTCAGTTGATGATATCCCCATTCTAAACTGATTTCTGCAGCCTCGTGCCCGTTCTGCCATCTGACTGCTAGAACGCTTTGGCAGAAGCACCTGTATGGCAGGTGGCCACGCTTATATGGATGTATGACGCATGTGTAATATGCAGTATTGCTGCAGTAGCAGAGTACTCAGGGACGATGTGCCCAGCGACACGGATAAGCAGGCTACCTGAGTCGACATGTGGGGAGGTGACACGCCGCAAGAATGAGAAGCTAACGGACATTGACATAGAAAAGCATTCGTTTTCACCTCCTTTATCGCCGTGCAGCCCGCTCTGGGTCGCAACTGTTTCGCAGTTCAGCCATGTCCTCCGGCAGGCGGGCTCCGGTATCACTTTCTTCATGGCTGCTGAAATGATTAGGACTAGCAAGTGCATTGGGGTTATCACAGGCTTCAAAGTAGCTGCGATTTGGCTGGAGCTGCTGAATGCCGCGACTTTATCACAGTTCAGCCGTGCTCCTGGTCGACAAGTCGTCCGGCATCGTCTTTTTCACGGCTCTTTGCATCATGAGGGGCAGATTGTGCAGGCAAACCTTCAGAAACGAGCAGCTTGCGAAAATGGGCCTGGGGCCGCTGCATGAAACGACTTTTCAGGCGTTCTGGACCTGGCGCCACGGAACATCGTCGCTGTAGGGGCCAACAGGCCCTTCGCGAAGCGGGGTCTTTGCATATGCATAGGCCGCACCTGGGGCCACCCGACTATGTGCATCCGGAGCCTCAACAAGCACGCAGGGACATCTGCTGGGCGCTGCAACGGTTCGCAGGCGGTTTGGGAAGTCGAACCGGCAGGAAAATGACTGTTGTCGCGAAGCCCTTCCCTGCAAATTCCCGTTGGAATTTGACTTACCGCTAAGGTCCGGCCCTAAGGGCCAGCCAATAACCAGTACCTTCGCCCCAAGATGGCTGGCCCCGGTTATGGTGTTGGTTTTGTGCAGCATGCCTACCATTTTGTGCAGCCTACTAAGTGAGTGCAGTCAAAACTAGTGTTGAAGACCAAGTGAAGAAGTTCTAAAGAAGGCACCACGCACGCGGCGCGGCCGTGGTGGGAAAGCTGTCAATAGTATCTGCTGCAAAAGTATGTCTTACTTTGTCCAGAGTCATGTGCTTCTATGTGTAGTGGCTGCTGCATTGGTGTGGAGTTGGTAGTATCAACGGGACTTTCCACCGGCAGCTAGTAAGTGCTGCGCCTGCCTTTGCTTTTAGTTGGGAAACAGCTGGTGATGGCCGCATAGAGTGCTACGTTTGTTTGAATAGTGTACATAGCATTAGCTGGCCAGCTTGTGAAGGGGAGGATCGGAGAAGCAGGGCTATGCGGAGTTTGCTGAAAGATGCAAAGCAATGCATACACGTCCCTGACAACGAAGTAGTAAATCGGCGACTGTCAAAGCTGCAAATATCGGCTCTGAGTGCGAGAGCATATTTTACCAGAGAATGCTAATGCAATGCTAAAGGGATGCTCTGAGCCTAGCTCGAAGAGTGAGTGGCTGGGCAAGGTCCAGGCTCGTGCGTGAAAGCGTGAACTGATGCAGAAAAGCGATGCTTCCTGTCGTGCATGCCTCATACATGCAGCATTAGCAAGGCTTACCGTTGGAGTAACCTTCCTCTGCTGCTAAGACAGGCCGCGTGCCCTGCTCGCTCCCGCATCGAAACTCCCCAGACCCGGCACGGTACAGTGAGCATGGATCTTTGCCAAGGCCCATGGTGGTAACCCGAACACTGCTTTCACGCCTTACATGCTCCCCAGCCAAATGTGTGCAGGGTTTCTAGCAAGCCGGGACCTTCCTGCTCCGTCAGGAACGGCGATCGCAGCCTGTTTGTAGGAGCTTCAAGCGGCAAGCAGGCACATATCCTCGTATAGTGCATGCTAGTAGCGTGACAGTGCATGGTAAGGTTGGAGGCTGTGACCAGCTCGTTGTGACCGGCTAATGTGTTCGACAGAGCTCGACAGGCGATGAGTCTGACACAAGACCACACGGAGCCGTTTGGTGTGCTGCGAACTTCAGACAAGAAAGAAGAGCCCAGCTTTGCCAGCAAAGGCGTGCTTGGGTAAGACAAGGGCAAGGCAGAGGCGCTGGCCCCTCGCCACGAAAGTTGGCAGTTGGCAGTGGAGATGACTAATCCAGGTCATTCGCCGCCTGGTATTCCGCTGCAAGCGCGTATGCGACTGACGCTATAGCTTGCCCCTACCGGGGCCAGCCAATAACCACTACCTGCCATGCTGCCATCGGGAGTATCGATGGAACACAACAACCTACTTACTAGGAGCAGTAACCAGTCAGCTTGGTCCCATTCCTAATGTGCCCTTCAGCAAGACCTGTTGGGGGCTGATTGACCTTCCTTTTCCATTCCTTTGGGAGGCACCCCTGCAAGCCAGGATTGTCCTTCAACAAGAGCACTGTAAGCTCAATGCGACCATACTCCTTTGGCAGTGTTCCTGACAACCTGTTATGGTTTAGCATTAGAGTGCGCATACGTATTAGATTCGCCCAAGCTGCAGGCACCGTACCACTAAGCTGATTGCAGCCCAAAGCCAGGAGTTCTATATGCTTCAATGCAGACCAGTCAGCAGGCAAAGTGCCCTTGAATTGGTTACTCAGGCACTTGTCTAGTGAGACGTCATAGTCACCCAGAATCAGTTGTTGCATGCTGACCATATTGGACCACCTGGCAGGCAAGGTACCAGCGAGTGAGTTATGCATCAAGGACACTCCTTGCAACTTTTTCAGCGTGCTCCATGCCTCGGGTAAAGAGCCACTTAACTTGTTACCATACATACTCAGGTAGGTAAGACCTGTCCACGATGACCAAGAAGCTGGCATACTTCCTGATAAGTTGTTATTTGCAAGGTCTATAGACTCCATCCTGCGGAACACTCCCCATTCTGTAGGTAATAAGCCAGTGAGCTTGTTGCAGTTAATATACAGAAATTTCAATTGCTTCATGGTGGACCATGCAGCAGGTAAGGTGCCAGTAAGCATGTTGTACCCACAATTGTCAGTCAAACTCTGCGGACCCAAGCGCAACGACTGCATGCATGCTGGACCACCTTGCAGGCAAGGTCCCTGTAAGGTGGTTGTTCCACAGCTCTAGATATTTTAGCTTACGCATTCGTGCCCAATAAGCTGGCAAGGGACCTGAGATCTGGTTGTTATGGGCTCCGAGAACTACAACGGATTCTCTCCAAGCGGACCATGATGCTGGCAAACTGCCACTGAACTTGTTATAACTCAACTCAAGTGCCCCCATTTTAGACAATGCTTCCCATGAGGCTGGTAAAGTGCCAGTGAACTGGTTGCATGACAATGATAGTAATACCAGCTGTTGCATTGCTGACCAAGCAGCTGGAACACTTCCGCTCAAACGATTGTCTGCACATGGAAGGTTCAACCACCCAAGACACACTGACTGCAAACTGGCCATACTCGACCAACTTACCGGCAAAGTGCCAGTCAATGAATTATTATACACTGACAGTTGCCTGAGTTGCTTCAGTGTACTCCAAGGCACTGGCAAAGAACCTGTGAAAGCATTTGATGTAAGGTCAATCGCTTGCAGGCCCAAAAGAGCACTCCAAGATGCTGGTAGCGTCCCTGCCAAAGTATTATTAGCCAGCTGTAGAACACGTAAAGAGGTCAACTTTTCCCAGCCAGTTGGTAACGGTCCAGTCATGCCAAGCTCTGTGAAATCCACCACCCTCAAACGTGACAGAAGTTGCAACTGCAGCCCACTAGGCAGCTCTCCACCCAAGCGACCTCTAGGTGGACTTAGCTGTACCACCATGCACTTTTGATCACAACGCACACCCCTCCAGTCACAGTAAGAACTGTCTCCATCAACACCCCAATCCTTCAGCACGTGGTTTGGGTCAATTGTGGTATGCAGGCCTAGCAATGCCCTCAACTGAGATTCCTGGCTGCGTACACTTTTGCAGACTTGAGCAAAAGGGGGCTTGATGTTGCACAAAACCAAAGTCTTACCACCCAGGAAACTGCCCGGATCACCTTTCACCAACCCAAGATTGTCAGACAGCACCTGTTCAATGGAAGACCCAAAAGTCCGAGCTACCTTTGAGATGTAGTCAGAAGCCATGGCTTTGTAGCTATAGCAACCCGTTCGCCCAGTTGCATTGGTGACCTTGGGTAAGGGTGGTGGGCAGCCAAGCTTAAATTTCAGTCCAAAGGTCTCACTGGGGTCCAGAAGGTTTACATGGGCGGCATAGGAGAGGCGGAAGAACCCTCCGTCAGCGAATCCAGTGCCCCAGGAGTTCTTTACCAGCCACCACTCCTCTATGTTGTTGTATCCCACAAGGAAGATGGCATGGCGTTCTAGCGCTGCTGCTGATAATGCACTTCCTGCAATAGCACAATACAGCACAGAAGGGAGGTTCTGCATAGTCATGTTGGAAAGACACACCAACCTCCCACAACGGCACAGGCTGGCAGCATTTAAGGCAGCATTGTGTACAGAACATTCTTATGGCTATGAGCATATGCATAACAAGACAAAATGATGCTATACATGTTAAGAGGCTGATTCATAAACTGGAAAGGTCTAGGGGAAGGCTCCAGTATGGGTGCTGGTCCGAGCCCTGATAGCGATCTGTACTGTCTGCTCGCTATCACACTGGAGCCTTTTGAACTGACCCGCTCAGGTGTGGTCTGAGCTATGACCTTCATCCGAACCATTCAGTAATTCAGGCACATGTACATGCCTGTCATTAGCCAGGACTGATCCTTACCAATCATGGTATATGCCTGTCTTGGTCTTGCTGAAGAAAGCCCGGAGGTCAGCCAGATTGACATGGATGCCAGTCACGACACCGCCATGCGCACGTATATGCTCTTGCACGTCAGCAAACCCAGCAAGGGGCTGACCTGAGAAGGTGCCATCGTCCAAGGATTTGAGGGTGTCCCTGCAGGTGTAGCTGCATTGCATGCCAAGCAATGGCCCTCTGATGGAGCCAGCAGCTGCACCATTCGGCAAAGCAGCAAGACACTGGTCCCTAACCACCTGATCACGGCCTTGAAGGAATGCCTTGTGTGTATCGAGCCAGACTTGAAGGGCATCTTCCATGGTCATACCTGTGGAGCACGACGGCTCCAGCTTCAAAATTTCGGCTGATTTGCAGATATGGAAGTCCCGCTCGCTTAGGCTGCTTTCAGCATCCCGACGCAAGGCGCTTGCCACAGCGGATTGAGCTGCAGCAAGAACGGTGAATGATGTGCAGGTTGCACATTCTCCTTGATCTTTTACGGGACCAATGGCGTTGTAACCACCGGTGTGCTTGCGGTTCCGAGAGTCGTAAACTTGGGGGGATGCCACTATTGGAAGCAGCTGCGCATCTTCGGCCTTGTCACCAGTAAGCCCACTCGCACATAGAGCAGACCGAGCTCGGCTGTGTGCCTTGCAGCTGCTGGTCGTGCTCCACTTGCGCTGCCATACCGCGGTACGCTGTTTCAACTGTGCGTGATAGCGAATGAGCTTCTGAGTGGCCGCCGTAGCTGCCGCAGGTTCTCTGCTGGGAAGCAAGCCCTGGCCTAGTGCGCTTCCCATAAGCAGTGCCAACCCAAACACCGCTATGCCTAACATGCCCATCCTGGCAGCGGTTCTGCAGGGCGACACCATCATCATCAAGCCCGGATGTAAAAGTAAATGCTACAGTTTCAGGGGTAAGGGCCCGTTTTCCTCTCCTGGATCAACCCGAGTAGACCCCGAAATCTGGCGCTGCATGTGGGTTTCGGAATAACTGCTACCACAGTGAGGTGAAGTCGATTGTTTTGTAAAGTGGCAAAGGAGACGTTAACAGCCCTCTGTCATGCCAACGGGTGGGCGAGTTGCAGCTGTGCCAGCACACCATTACGCTCTTTTCATTCTTTCTGTCGGCATGAAGTGAGATTGGTGTCAACAAACGACAAACTAGAGGTGAGAGTCACCCGGCCGGTTGCTTTTGACTGATTACCACTCAATAAAGGATCTGCAAATTGCTTTGCTCGTCCGCACTCTCCCCTGTTTGATGAGCTGTCGGTACCAACCTCCAAGATCTGTCGAATGCTTATCGGGATCCAGTTGCATCTCTCTGTTGCATTACCAGAAGCTCCACCACCACGGGCAGGCTCACCATTAATGACTACTTAGCAACAGCTGACCAATCGTTGCATGTACTTGCACTATATGGACGGACATACTTGGCGGACGCCCATTCCTAATTCACCAGGCCTTGAAAGGCGGGCCATGATGTCAACTCGCCGAGTGACTGATAACAACTACAGTACGGGAGGCTTAATCCGTCCCAGCAGGCGGGTCTTACAACAGCAATGAACAAGAGTCCTCAAGCATGAAGTGCCACTTTGACGCTTCAAGCGTTTTACCCCATCTGATCATGTTCAGCAGTGCATCAGTCCATGCGGCCCATCCACTCACCTGCATGCTATTGCCGTAGCTGGATTCAGAACAATGCCATAGCATTGAGAAGCCCTGTAGTACAGATAGATCCAATAGTGGCAGTAGTAAGGCAGCAGCACAACCTGGTACTGCTTTGGCGACCACCATCATGCAGCATCTATCCCCCAAATGCCATGACTTGTTCCCTTGCACTGCGGAATATGTTCCTCTCTAAATTATTAGCACACCATGGATGCACCATCCACCAGAGCCCCTGAATAATCTGACCTCAGCCCATCCAACCAGTCTCCTGCAGCAAGCTCACCACCAGCAACGGCGGCGAAACAGACTCCACCACAAGGCATGCCTGGTCATGAACCATCCCCGCAGATCCATGCATACTGTAAAGCATATAACATACCTAGTGTGATAGCATGCCCTGCTTATCTGCTGCCTATGGGCGTCCATTTCGGTGGAGAGCACATGCAGCAGAAGGCCAAGGGTTTGCAGCTTCAGCAGAAGAGACATGTACCAAGGTTACCACTGCATGTAGCATTTTTGCAGCCAGAGAGACAGCTATCGTCCAGTAATCATGATTCCATTGCTTCTGCATCCCTACAGAGAGAAAGATGTCTTGGAATACCAGGTACTGGGACAAGCCATGTATATTGCAAGGCCGCTGCAATTTGCACAATCTTTCCACAAGGAACATCACTTTTTGTTGCTATCGACACAAGCTTCTCTTTGTTTCTCATGCATGGCCCCACTCAGACTCGCTTTCCTCTAGAAGAGCACAGGCTAACCCATTTCCATCAGCAGACTGATACACCATGGCAAGTTCTTGAACCTAGCAAGGTGTGCAAGAGAGACAGCTGCACAACCACCGCACTTGCCCTAGGTATGATAGGTTGCATATTTAACCTGTAAGAACACTTGCCAGCAAATAGGACATGGCTTGCAGCTGGATTGCATATATCCTACATTGATTGGCACCCACTGCAACAAGCAACGGGTCCATTCCCCCACAGCACAAGACCCTCAACACCTCCCGCGACTGTGAAACCAGCACAAAGCATAAGACAGACAAATAGAGTACATGGAACACAAGCAAAAACCCTGCAACAGGGCAGGGTAGGTCCGAGCAAGTTAAGTCTCCACATAAGGACTGACCTTCCTTGCGTATGCAGGAGACGATCCTACACGAGTATGCTGCAGCAGTACCGCACCTTGCTGCACACATCCTTGATTCAACCAGAAATTGTACACTTATGGAGGTCCCTGCTATTCTGCATACTCCTACCTCGTAGCATATGGGATAGCAACAGCGAGAAGGATGCCATCAATGTCCAGACCAAAATGACATGAAACAGTCAATCTCCTCCAGTCAGATTATATGACAGAACCAATGACATCAGCTAAATGAACTATACACTCAATCCTGGCCAAAATCGCAACAGTGAGTTGTTGCATACACCTCAGGGCTGAATCAGAACAAACCGTAGCTGTTAATGGTAGCAGGTCTCTATACATGCAATGTTACTGAGGATCTAATTACACATTAGAAAAAAGGGCTGAGATATCTTGTTGTCGTTTTTGTTGAGCTCAGTGACACAATTGCTCCCAGCAAATACTCCCAGCAATCAGTCTCCAAAGGTGACACACTGTAGAACCCATGCTCTTGCCACCATTGCCTGCAATTCCCATGGCATCGTTCCTACCAGAGGACGTCAACAGCTCCGGGCAGAAATGAACGCTCTTAACACAGGCACTGCAGGCATAAAAGCACGCAGGTAGAGCCAGCTCAAGACAGGTCCCCGCGAAGTGCCATAGCAACCACTGGTGCTTCTCACCACTGCCGTAAAGAGGAGCAAGGCTAGCAGCCACCGCAGGTATGAAAACACTTGGCCCGGACCCTTAAGATGTCTCAATATGAGTACTCAGCAGCAAGCCTGAGCATGGCGGGGTAAACCTTATCAGGAGCATCTGTCCCCAGTTCAAAGTCGAGGTGGGCATACAGGGGCTCGTGGTGATGGTGTGCCAGCATGCCAGGGGCCAAGGCTTGCTTCAATAGCTCAACATCTGGCACAGTGGAGATGCTGTCATGACCACCTGGAGACCAGGCAGAGGGGTCCGAGGGTAAGTGGTAGTATTTGCAGCCATTGCATGCAAGCTTTTGTCAGTTCAGGATATGGGGAAAATGGTATCTCTGAGGGTACAGGCTGGCAATGAGGAGCAAACCAGGTGGCTAGCACTGAAGTGATTTTCAACGCTGCACCTCACAGAGAAGAACATGAGGCAACGTATGCGGTTGTAGTTAGCTACAAGCTCAATTGTATGCTTTAGGGTTTAGGGCACAATCTCTTAATCCTATGAATATGCATCTTAATCCTATGAATATGCAGAAGCCTGGGAAGCCCATGGTGTTGCAGAAAGCCCACCAAAGCCCCTCCTACAAGACAGCTGCTTTGTGTTTGCTGCATGTCCTATATTCCTTACACTGGTGACCGTCAAGTAGTCCCACCTGTGAAGAGTGCTATTGGGGTGTTGATAGCCGTCAGGTTGTACACAGGTGCGTCCAAGCTGCCATACACCTGCTGGTTGCAGACGTTTGTCCTCAAGGGCTGAGCAGAGCAGTCAGTGCCAAAATCATACTTGTGCAATGCTTGGCGGCTCTTCCTCCGTACACCCTACACAAGGACCAAGGGCAGAAGCACACTTCTAAGTGGTACTCAACTGAAGCACTGAGCTGCAGCAGGAACAGCAATGGTCACTATGGATGTTGCTGCTCATAGTATGAACTTGGGAGTGTCGACCAAGGAACTCTGACAAGGGAGTTGCTTATACTGTATGCAACATTAGGCAAGGCCTCGTGCTTAATGTTACAGAAACACCTTTTCTGTGAGGCTTGAGCAGTCATTGCTGCGTCTCCATTCACCAGTTTATTCTGGCAGAGCTGATTCAGCAAGCAAATGCACTCCACTTATGCATCATACGTTTGCAACACATACAGCTCTCAGATTTTATCCCATTAATGCCTACAGCTGCCGCAGCATGCACAGGGAGATCACCGACTGCTTGTTAAAAGCCACTTGGCCTAGCTACACTGTCTGGCCAGTAACATCTTTTCGCTAATGAACCTTGCTGTCTCATGCCACATTTTCTTTTTGCATGCACATAAGTACCAGTCTATTCAGGCATCTCTGTAGCATGGATGTGCACCTTGCTGTCCCTCCGCAGCAACCCACCTGTGCCCAATGTGCCATATTGAGCACGCTCGTCCCTGCAGGCAAATGTTCCACCACCTTGGGCACCAGCTCAGGCTCAATGTTACCCTCAGGGTTCGCCCCACACATGGCCGTAAAGAACTTCAAGCATGCACCAGGCGCCTTCTTGCAAAATGGTACGACGTATTCTGCTGCTGCAGCTGGTTTATGACTTCCCCACTCGCCCCAGAACCCAAGAATGTATTGATCCAGGGAAATGACACTGCTCAGGATGAAGGGTGGGCTCCACATGTGGCTTACGAAAGCTACAGGGGCCATCAAGATGGCTAGGGAGATGTGGGAGGACAGACTGGGGTTGCTGCTTAGGGCTGCAAGACCAATCATAGTACCCTGCAACATAGACACACGCACAGCAGATATGACAGTAAGTCTACCAATCAGCAGATTCACATCCGTCTCTCGTGCTCTGCCAAGTACGGCAACATCTACCCATTGCTTGCTGCCATTGTCTTGTTTGCCAAGTGGACACTAGATTGCATCAAGCTAGACATTTACTGTATGGTATACGCCCTGAGCATTTATAGATGCTGGGCCATCATAAACATGGCATGTGGGCTTTAGCTGCCTGTTGACCAACCAAGGTGTTGCTTCCTTACCCCATCTCCATGTCGCAGGATGTTGGGTGCAGGTAACATAAGCAATGAGAGTACAAGCATCTTAGCAAGTGCGCTGACATGCACTACACGAGCACGGACACGCAGATTGCCACGAAGAAAGCATTAGTGGTCCATCAGCACAACCCCAAGCTATCTCTTCCAGAACCATAAACACCAGTGCCTGCACCCACGTTCTATCATTTATAATGACTATCCTGCAAGACAAGGACTGCCCCAAGCACACTATTCTCACCTCTCCACGTCAGCATCTACCACATGCGTACCTGTGAAAAGCCAAAGTACACCATCTTGTCATGTCCAGTGACCTCCACTATCCTTTCCACCTGTGCTGGGATATCATGGTCAGCCATGTCACCCCAAGACCACTCCCAGAACCTGGGGTCTTCAGGCTCCAGATGGGTGTGGTTCCTGCTGAAGCGGTTGCCCCTGGAATTTGCCATCCAGACGTCAAAGCCTGCTGCAGCCAGCTGCAGCGCCAAGGACTTGTCTTTGCCAAGCAAGAGCCAGCCAGCACTCGAGTCCATGAGTGCATGCTGAAGCAACACAGGCTTGCAAGTGGAAGGAGAAGTTTCATTCAAGCAAGGGGCCTCCTGGAAGTCACTGCTGCTGCTGCTGTTTTTACTGCTGCTGCTGTCGGCTGCCATGTGCAGGTTGAAGCTTGACTTGCTGCTGTTGCTGTGTGGCCAGAAAGATGGCACTGAGGTACGTGCAGGTGTTGCAGTTCTGCAAGGGATCCTGAAGAGGCGTAGGATGTAGCCATCTTCAGTGGTGACAAAGTGCTCTTCAAGGTGGAAGCCATGGGGCAGGACGAGATCTGCACGGCAAGGCCATGCAAGTTTAGCTGCTGGTGATGGGACATATCATCCATGGATGGGAAGATTCCCTTGAGCCCAGAAACACCTTGCTGCTGCTGCTGAGGAGACATGTATAGCAGGCATATGCAAACCTTGCTGTGCTCACACATATCATAAGGCAGGCAAGCAGTACTTTTTGTCCTCTAGCTGACCATGGTAGGAGGATGCATGGAGCGTGTGCCATTCCCCCGATAGCTGCTTTTTGCAGCAGTTGGGTGGTCCTTGTCAATCTTTATCACTGCTCTGGACTTACTTGCCATAGCAGAGAAGTCATGGCTTGCTGCTGAAGGAGATGTCTGCCCAGGTGAGGTGGGCATCTTCCCCTTGAGCAACAGATGCGCCAGTATCGCGTACGTAACTGCCACGGATAAAGGCCTTAGGAAGCTCTTCTTGTCCTTAGTCGCTGCTGCAGGCGCCGTTACTGTCATTTTGCTTCGTGCTGTCCTGGCCCAGTCTTATTCCGCGGCTTCAAAGCGATACTAAGAGGTCGAAAAACAACTGAGCGACCTAGCCTTGTCTACCCTTCTTGGCGTGCAGGGGTCATTGATGTGCTGCGAGGCCCACTTGGACCGGGGATGCGATGGCAGAGAGCATGAGATGGTCCCAGATGCGGACGCTTGTGCGTGAGGGTTGCAGACTGGACAAGACTATCATTGCTTGGGAAGCCAGGCTTCGCGACAGGCCGGTTGCCACCGTGCGCCAATCAGCCAGCGGGCAGTGGATGGCGGTGCTTTGGCAAAAGGTCGGCACAGAGACCTTTTACCAGGAAGGTCACTCTGAGACAGGTTGTGGCCTTTGCCCCACTGCAATTGCGCGCCCCTCACCTGCTTGTGCGCACCTCCTAGGATCTTGGCCCTAGAACTTCAAACGCTTGCTCCGAAACGCAAGTGACCTTGGTGACTCCGTCCGTCACTCACTCGGCCAAGGGATTTCGTCATTACGCTGGCCAGTATGAGTGCGGACAGATGGCATGAGTTGAAAAGGTAGCGCCCAAGGCTCCCACGACCCCGTGTGCAAGTAGTCGTTGTCTTTGCAAGCCTTCTGCTTTGCCGGAGATCAGTCGCTTGCGCTACAGCTGTTGGCAACTTTGATCAACTGAACAGTTCTCTTCGTAGAAAAAACAGAAGACAAATATGCTTGGTGCAGGCACAATTGTTCGAGCTCATCGCGCAGGTATAAAATGTTAAATAGGACCGCTTCAACATTTCTGGAGCTGAGCTTCCGGAAGTGTTGTACAGAAACTGCTATTCAGGCGCATTTGTATGCGCTGGCCCCTCATCATATCTGGTGATCACATTGGGACGCGATTATGGCTGATTGGCTTGGTGCGGTTGGGTTGGGCTGCAGGGCAGCTGTGCGCGCCATGCAAGGGCTTCGCCACCTGCAGACCACTGGGTGCCTTGAGAGCAAGCCGCCGCGTGATAGGGGTAAGTAATCTATGAAATCACGACCTTGTTCATCAGTTTGGAAAGCCGAATGCAAAGCTGGCAGCAGCGATCCGCTATGCAGCGTAACAGCAGCACACCGCAGTGCACGCTGGTAGTTGGTACTGGCCGCGACAGTTCCGTTCAGCAGCTGTCTCGCTTGTTAAGTCTTAATGCCCAAGCCTAATTATTATTCCCTTTCTGCATGCCGCAGCCTGTCTGTTTCCGGGAAAACGACAAGAGCGTAAGCAAGGAGGTCGAGAAGAAAGCTGGCGAGACAGCTTCAAAAGGTATGGGCACTTGGGCACCCGTCAAGCCTCCAGCGTCACCCTCGCTCGCTCAATGCAAGCGTCTGCTCCATCTATTCTTGTAATGCTCTGGGGCATGTAACCCAAAGTCCTAGCTGTCAGGCCAGTTATCCCCCAGCTGCTAACTCCTGTTCTCCCACCCCTTGCGCAGTGACCCATGAGATGTCAGGTTTCCTATCTAGCCGCAGCACTCAGTCTCAGAGTTACTGGACCCTTGGGACCATTGCTGCTGCCACAGCAGTTGTGGCACTGGCTGCTCCAGGCCTGTTTGCCAGCACCATCTTTCAGACATCCACTGATGCTGTGGTTGACACCATGGTCCGCATGACAGGTGCAACACTCATCACAAGCGCAGCTACCAAATACACCCTTAAGGTAAGCAGTGCTGTATAAGAAACGATACTTAATCCCTCTTTGTTCTAGCGCCTCTGTCACTCATGGCAGCTGTAGGCTGCATTACCGTTTTCTATTTGAAGTCGCTGCAAAGACGGTTGTTGCTTTTTTTTGATACGGGTATCAAGGGCTGCAACTTGGCCCTGAGCTAGGTGAGGTTTAAGTGTTGCACTCTCTGCTTCTTTAGCAACTCCCCGGAGCATATTTCAAAATACAGCTATTGGCCAAAATGTGAAAGGTAGCCCTTCTTTATGGTAAAAGATACCCCTTACGCCATGCGTGTGTGCAAGGAGCAATCACCACATCTTGAATGCATCGTGGGGAGATGCACGATCTGCTTGCAGTCTGTGACCTACCTGTACTGACAGTTGGCTTTACAATGCACTTCTGCAGGAGGCTTCTGCTCAGGGTGATCTGCCCCAGGACACCTTCAAGCGCCTCAACATTGCCCTCATGGTTCAATGTGCATTGTCGCTGGTGGTGCTGGCACAGGGGATCAGTGTCCGGACACCTCTGCTTGTGGGTGAGTAACAGGGGGTAACAGCAGCAGTCTCTAACACAGCTGCACAGCAATTGAGCGAAAAGCAATCGGAGTAACCATATATGAAATAGGTCACTGCACAGCTTTCAGGCCATGCAAACCCGTGGCATGACGTCAGTTCCTGTATTACTGTCTGGACGTTACTCCTTCAGCTAGAGTGATGAAGCATCCGCTTTGAGGTTTAGCAAGCCAGCACCAACAAAGGGACATGGGGATACTGCGCTGTAACATCCTGTCAGTCTCTCAGTTTGGTGGGCAGACAGGATGCTTATTTCATTCACTAGTTCACTGCCTGCCTATGCTGCTTATGCTGCTGCTGCATGTTATGGAGCAGACTGTGCATCCTGACAGAACCTACTTTTGACTTTATGGATATCCATTTTCATCGATCAGGCAGCACAGCTTGCTACCTTCTCAGCTACTACACTGCAGAACAAGGGGTGTATGGACCTCATGCTCAGCCATGTATATGTGACTGCATGCCAAAGGCATGCCATCTGGCTGTTTCACCTCGCTGTTTTTTGACAGCTTGAGGTGATCACTGCAAGTCAAGCAACAGATGCTTGCTGCCTGTACCGCAAAGCCTACAGCACTTTTGCTATGGTGTGCCATGAAGTACAGTAGTTTTATAGAACTGAAGCCAGATCCTGTTACCTGTACCACAGGCTTCTTGGGTGCCATCTGCGCCAGTGGCTTCCTTGTCTCCAGCCGCGTCTACAGCTTATCCAAGGGCGGCATCCCCTTCCCCAGCCTGAAGCACACCTTCAGTGCTATGATCTCCACTTTACTGCCAGCCAACTTAGCTGCTACTGGGTACTCCCTCCTTACCGTAGCTTTGGTGGGCATGGCAGCAATGGGCATCACCGCAGCTCCCGGGGAGAGCCTGCCGCTGTATAATGGAGTGATGGGGCCTGTGACTGTGTTTATGCGGCGTGTGGCGGGGGCAGGTATGCTGCTAATGGCGATGGTGGTATTCTCGCTGAAGGAGGGAGCTGATAAGGGGAAGTTGGGCACTACGCCCATGAGGTGAGAGGGGGTAGGGGGTGAGGATTGGGGTTGGCAGACAAGTTGTTTTTTGTAGCTTTGTTTGTTTATCTTTATTTCAATAGCGAAATAAATTAATCTTCATCCGCATTGGTAGCTTCTTGGTGAATAGGGCTGCCTGTGAGGATAACACCTTTAGTAGGTGTCATTTAAATGTGTACAGCCTTTGAGGGATGAGTCAAGTGTTTAAAGATGAAGACGTATTTACGCTCGTTCTATTGCATTGGCAGCATTAGGACACATCGTGATAAGGGCAATCAGTGCTCTTGTTGAGGGCAAGGACCAACGATAGCATAGGGGGTGAGCGATGGAAACCTGCAATCAGGGCGCCTGGCTTACTCCTGTTGTGCAGGGTGCTGTTGACTCGGGGAATGGCTCTGTGAGTCATATTCATGTTTACCGGTAGTCCGTGTCTCTCCTTCTGTGCAGTTGACTGACAGATTCATGCTGCGATGCCCATTATGGCACATATCGCGCTGCTGCCCCTGCTGGTGCTGATGCAGCATCGTCTGCACCAAATATCCTCCGCAACTCATTGTTCAGGTTCACTGCTGCTGCTGCTGCCCCCGAGAGTGTCCTCCCATCAAACCATTGCTGCCCGAAGACAACCCGTACACTGTTCTACCTCGCCATTATCGTAACAGCTTGAGGTGTGGGACCTATGGCGCTTTTGCTATGGCATTTCACGAAAAATATATTAGAATGCCGTTTTTGCTGCTGCTGCCCGTGCTGATGGTCCTGCTTGCTGCTGTTGCATGCGTAGGTGGTTGAACCTGGGCATGTCTGGCTCCCTGCTAGCCATGCTGCTGGTGATGACTGTGAACCTGCAATCTGGTCTCATGTTGTCTGGCACTAAGGCTTACATCATGATGGCAGCCATACTGACTGGCTTCACCTACACAGGCTACCAGTACGTGGCAGGGACCGATCTGGAGGCTCAGAATGCTTAGGAGCTACGAGCTGCATGGTTTGTCAAGGGCTGTTGTGAGGTGGGACGTTTGGAGGTGCTACAGGCAAGAACGCAGGGGTGCAAGTTAGGGGGGAAAGACAGGGTTCATGACAGACTGGCATGGCGCATACAAAGCAGAGAGCATGTATGGTAAGGTGTGCTGTTGGGCGCTGGGTGGCTGGGACGTCCACAAGCATAGAATCACTGCACTGTGCCCTCTGAGGCAGCTGCCGCAATGATCTGCGGTTGGGTTCTGGTACCCTATGTTATCATTCAGAGCCGTGTGGGGTATGTAGTTAGGCGCTGGATGGCTGGGACGTCGGGGGCTTAACATGTTCACTTCATTGCACCCTTGGAGGCAGCAGCCGCAATGATTTGCGGTTGGGTTCTGGTATCGTATCTTACCGGACAGACCCCTCCTATACAAGCAAAGCACGTCGTGCTAGGAGGGATGGCTGCTTGCTCCAGAAACGTGGATGGTGGAGGTATGAGGCAGGCCTGCGGGGTTTGATCCACTGCTGCATCCATGGGATGTGCCTCCTGAGTGGGAGAGCTCCCCAAGGAGATCGTGTATTGGTTCTAAGAGTGGGATTGTTGAAAGGGCTCCTGGGTGTTGAGATTACACGGAGCCATTACCCCTGAGACCTCCTTGATTACAAGCCATGTATGTGTCTGCCTTAAATGTGACCACCATCACTCTGATCATGAAGGGAGGCTTCAGGGAGCTGTTAGGGTTACGAGAGTGGTTTTCATCTTCTTGCTTGTATAATGGATGCTTGTACAGGCTGGCATTCAGTAGCTCCTTGGTTATTGTTGGTTGTTCTGTTGCATGGATTGATATAATGTCATCCGATGGCTTGTTTAACAGCATGACCTGCCGGGTTGTGAATGAAGGCCTTGTGTATATGTGTAGCATATCTGCTGGTGATGCTAGTGGCTTTCAGGCATGTCGCGAGCTTAAAACGGGCCTGGAAGAGTGGGAGGTTCAAGATGGGAAAAATGGCAGGGTCAGTTGCAACTTAACAACCACCACAGCTTGGCTGCTGTTCTGCCACGTGGCCACTCCGATGGGTCGTGTGAGCGACATATTGCACATTGGGCTGTTGCCACGGGTATGGCTCTTACTGGTTGTCACCACTTTGGCTTATGGGTGCAAGGGAGTCTTATGGGTTTGGGGAGGTCAATTATGTTGTAGAGTGTTGCAGGAACCCTTGTTGCTGTTGTATGTGAGTGTGGAGTTGAGCACATCGAGAGGTGGGTGAGGGATGCTTGGAGACATCAGAGCTGGTCTTTTTAGGGTGTAAAAACAGCCAGGAATCCTTGTCTTCCTGCACTTTCTCTGTGTTTGTACATTTGAGAAGGGCTGCAGGAAGGGTTAATACTTACATAGTACTTACTCGTAGGGTATTGTCACCAATGGGATTCACACATGTTGTGTTGCATCGCTTGGTTATTTCTGGGTAGCATGGGGGGTTGCTAGTCTTGTGGTGTTGATTTTGTCCACAACTAGTGCAATGGCACTGATTACCAGGGTGTTTTCTCACTAAAGTCACCCCTTACATCCACCACCTTCTAAAGCAGAGGCACAGGACAGGGGGAGTTTACGGACTGTGTAAGCTTTCTATGGTTGCTGGAGTTCATAGCATTTGATCTTACAGGTATGTAATGGTGCTAACAGCAGCCACGATGACCTGGGCACACACATGTCTTTGGAATCTTGTCAGAGCACTTTTGTGGTGAGACCTCCCTGGTAGGAAAGGTTGTGCAAGTGGAGTAAGAGAGCGGTGTGCTTGCGTACCGAAAGCATGCTATCTGGCCGTGTGCCACCCCTCCTGGAAATGAGTGTATGTCTTTATAAGTGGCTCTTGTCACGGTTTGGGTATGAAGTTCCAGCTAATTGCAGGAGGGCTGAGCGCGTGTATCACTACTGCATGCAGTGGATATCTGACTGGTATACATAGCAGCCCTGTCTATCTGCTGCTGCTGCTGAGATTGTGTGTCCTAAGTAGCTGGCAGTGTGCAGTTTGTATGTGCTGGCGTGTGCACCTTCAGTCTGCTCGGTGGGTTTGGTGTGCATGCATTTGTGCTGGTGATGCGTTGATGGTGTGCATGCGCATATATACAGTACAGTGGTTGTGCAGAGCTCTGGAATGGGTGTGCTCTTCGTGCTTACATACGTGCACTGGCAGAGTCTGGTGCACATCCCATACACATTTGGATATGTACATGTGGTGCATGCTTGTTGCTTTGCAAAGGCTTTCGTCTTGTCTCGTGTTGGGTTCATCCATACTCGTTCATATGTCGTCGTGTCTTTGCTGGGTGTGGTTCTGCATAATTCTGTGCTGTCATTGCTGGAATCCAGTACCTCATTTTCAGATTAAAGGACTGTGTTGCTGATAGTGCTATCGCGTTTCTGCTTGTAATGTTTGCGCCGATGTTGCTCCGTGCCTTCAGCACTGTTCGTAGTTCAGACCGATGTTTTTTGCGGTTGCGCTCAACAGTCTGGGTGGTCAGCCATTTGCAGGCTGATGTATAGCGCACTGGTCAACACTGTGCTCTGTAGCAACCAGCACATTCCTTGGGCAAGTCCTAGAACAGCCCCGGTACTACAGAGTCTGTCGGAACTGAGCATGAGTCATTTTTGCCTCAGTCCTGCCTCGTTAGTCGGCCTTGAAACGGCCTGCAACATTACTCCCATCACCATGGTGGGCCTAGATTTATGTCCGGTGGCCTGAGTCCTGCCTTCGCCGCTCCAAGCCGCACCTTTACCTGCTGCCCGATGCCCCCTGCGGAACCAGGAGAAGAGGAGATAAGAGGTTTCAGTGTTGGTGGCCTACTTGCGCAGGCATGACATGGTACCTTGCAACTGGAATGTGTGGGAATGCGTCCCCACAAGGGACAGCAGCCTTCTTGGGTCCGTTGAGAGCTGCATGCCGGATGTGAAAGGGCGGGGTAAGCAGGGTTTACGCATTTGGTAGGGGCCCAGCATGATGAGCAGCACCGCGAGAAACAGCAAGATGTGCAGCAGTGGTGTTAGCAGTAGCAGCAGGTACGTTGATGTTAGCATCAGCAGACTAATGTTGGCAGCAGCAGCAGCAGCAGTAGTAATGTTAGCAGCAGCAGCAGTAGTAATGTTGGCAGCAGCAGCAGTAATAATGTTAGCAGCAGCAGCACGTACGTTGCATCTCGCCGCATCACGAGCAGCAAGAGTGCTCCTGCAACCCCATCTGCAAAAATACCGGCCTCCCCAATCTCCTCACCAAAATGACATGATGTATGCCGTAGCAAAGCGTTCCATATCCACCCCGCATCTCAACCTGTCTTAGCAAGCAGCGAGGTTGAAACACAGATGTGGTGAGGTTGGCCTACTCGACACCTGAAAGACTCCGGGCAAGGATCCTAGTAACTTCTGCATGCAGATGCATGCACTTGGCATTCCAGGAAACAGTGCAACGCCCTGATAACGTCACCGCATTCTGTGTCTTCATAACAGTTCTGGTGTTCTGATTCTTCATACCATACAAACATGAAACTGCCAGGTAACTGAACGACTGTGGGGGCGGGTTGTGTTGTCAGATATCGCCCCAAACCCACTGTGAAAGAGAAGAGTGAGGGCCTGGCAGTCCTAAAAAACTTAGCATGTTATCTGTTTGCTTCATAACTGTCTTGCAGTAAGAACCACATGTGGTTGATTAGCGAGCTCATTTCGCCCGGCTTGTGCTGTTTAGCTCTTCTTGCCTCGCCTTGCTGCTCTTGCCGGTCTTGCTCCTTTTGCCTCGTCTTGCTGCTCTTGCCCCTAGTTAAACAGTTAACGTAATTTCAAACAAATTTCCCCTTTCCCCTCACTCCTTCTTCACCACAAGCTGAGCACCACTAACAGTTCTGGTTGCCATTTTCATTCCCCTGGTTTATCCCTATTTATGTTACCAGATCAGCATTGTGGCGCTTGTGTGCTGCGCCTGCAGATCCGTCCCCCGGCAAGCCAAAGGCAGGCCTATATGATTGGCTGAGAGGGCCACCTCTGTCTGTCTCAGTTTCTGCTTTCTTCACATATTAACAAGCTGGGTGGAATCATGCCGGGGGCGCTGCACGCCCCGTAAGCTCTGCAGTGATCTATGTCATATAATAAGGAGGAGGGCTTGCCGCAGCATCCTCGTGACCATCATGGTAGGTGCTGATGGTGTGTGTATGGCTGTTTGCTTTGGCGGACCATGTACTGATGCTCCCCTGCTGGCATGTGAACACAATTGTGAAGGTGCCAGATCGGGTGCCCCTTGCAGCCAGCACTTCAAGCAATGGCCTTTTTATTGGTGCCTTTTCATGTAGCTATGTACCCCAGTGCCTATGGTGTGGGGTGGTCTAACTTTCCTTGAAGCGAACAAGTAGGAGATCATACTATACGGATGTGTTGACTACAGCGATCCCTTTGACCGGAGCAGAATACACAAGGACAACACATGCAGACAAAGGTCCCCCTAATGAATGCAGCTTGTGATGCAGGGCAACAATGCCTGGCATCTGTTCAGGAGAAGCTGCACAATAATCCTTAATGATGGAAGGTTGGAGGACAGCACGGACAGTGGCGCGGACGGCCATTGGCTTACTTGGCAGACCTGGGACGAATGATGGCTGTAATACACAGGTCTGCACAGAAATTTGCTGGAAAGCACGTCCGCCAGTTCCAGACCATCAACTACATCTCATAATGGCTCTACTGTTTGTCTGAGTTGTTATAGAGAGCTATGTCAAGCCTTAATCTACCTTCCAAAAGTTGGGTACCCGTGTAGTTAACTTGACGTATAAACCACCCTGTATGCAGCGAGTAGAGGCCTAGCACACACTCCAGTTGAGTTCCAACCCATACAACACCATCAGCGGAAGCACCGCCGTGCTTCAATGCCGTGCCTGAAACGGTTGTGTTTGCCCAGATACTGACCACTCATCCGGAAGCAAGACGTCTGATAAATCCACCATATCAGTACCACCAGACTGGTGGCAATACCACCAGCAACATAAACAACAAGAAAGATTTAAGATGTGCCAACCGCAAAGGGCTACTAAACACACCATCGGATGTATCCAAACACAATGGGTTCCAGACCACCAACAGACACGAACGCAGCCGGCCACAAACATAACCAAGGTGGAGAGAGGAATACGGCCAGCAGAAACAGTGCCCAAATGTCAACCTACCGCAAAGAAGACAGTGCTGGCCACAGCTGGTACCGCAGTCAGTGCAGACATTTCGTGCAAAGCTGCCGTCAGATACGTAGCCTCATATGATGGTTTTTGTGCACAAACTGGTTGGCGTCATGCTTGGGTGCTGCATGGCCCGGAGGGCTGTGCAGTGGTCTCTCTTAACAAAACGTTAGAGGCAGGATTCCACAACGCGAGCTCCCAACACGGGAAGAAAAGAGTTGCGCCGTCCGAGAATCGAACTCGGGTCAATTGCGTGGGAGGCAATTATGATACCACTACACCAACGGCGCGGCTGTAGGCCGCGAATTGACTTGGCATATACGCTGGATGTGGACCGTTACTACTATATCCCATATCAGGGATTAGGTGCTGCGCTGTATTACATGCTGTGCTATCTGCCAGAAGGCGGGTGATATAAGGTGGTCATCCAGGTGTGTTCCAGTCACTGGCTGGTCATTCCTGTGTCTCTCCTCTCCCTCTTTCCTCGGGTTGTGCCTTTTCGGAGGCCTGAGTTGGGACTTTATTGCCCCGAATTTTTGAGGGGCTTATGAAACACCAGCAACGAAAGTTACGACAAATACTGCTACGGGCCTTGACAGCGTGTTAGCGCTAGGGCCCTAGGTAGCGGTGATTTTCACGCGACAGCGTTCAGACAGCTGCGACAAAAGCACATTCAGCAGCAGCGCCCATACCAGTATGTTATTCTCGTTCTGGACAAAGAATGCATGAGATGCTGCTAGACGTACATCATGTTGGTACCCGATGCGGTGTCACTGCGCATCGGCCCTTCCTTGAGAAGCTTGTGCATTCACTTTCAACCTCACTCAGGCGCAATGACACAAAATGTAAAGTCCATTTATGTCCTAGCCTGTGCATTTACATGCAGGGATTCGCTTGAGGCACTCACCCGCACCATCAACATCCGAACTGCACGGCTGCAAGCAATGGCAAGCTGGAGCAGCCGCCCCATCTATCACAAGCTCGCGCGGGATTTGTCAGCTAAATTTGCGTGAAAGCTTTACTAAATCGAAGCACGAACGGCTTGCAAGTATGTTACCCAGTGCCTCCGATGCAGCCACATCCATCAGTAGATAGAATTATCAGCAGATTAGCAGCAGTTGAAAGGTATGAAATGACACTCAACCATGCGCTTCTAATGGGTGGAGAGAAAATTCGGGGCACTCACATTGCGCCCTAGGGGCATGTGGCTGTATTGTGTGGGTGTGCATCTTTAATCGCATCAGTCCAGTAAGCATCCTGCACCCATGTAAAATCATCGAATCGAATCGAATCTGCAGTGCATGTTCCATATTACATGCCATTGAGGGTTGTATGTTTTAGCATACAACCCTCAATGTATGTTTTCCACACCTTAAAGGTTTGTTGTTGTTTAGCATTGTTGTCCGGACAGCTCCTCTGTCCATGTTTTGATCCCTTGTTACATGTTCAATTTGTCCATGCTGAACTGCTTGTAGACACTAAGTCTGACTGACACCCACCCTTGCATCCTTAGCCTCATGCACTCCTGAGGTCATCCCCTTACTCCCTCTGGTTCCACAGGCACTATCAGCCTCCATCCCTCATCAGCCTCAGGTACCCTCGCCAAATATCCCCCCATGATGGCGTATCTCCTACTGCTACCACTGTTCCTGTTGCCGGTGTTAGTTGCTGCTCTTGGCAAGTGTCACATTGCTCTGTGTGTGTGTGTGTGAATCTTACTCTGCCGGCAAACCCATCGGCACGCGTGCGGTGCCACAGTTCACCACAGGGGTGGCAAAGCCACTACCGCAGATAGAACCAGGAAAAAAAGCAAATTTTAACGTCCGGGTCCAAGACCGGAAGTCGAAACGACTCATTGGACGGCCTTGCGGCGGCGGTGTCTCAATTTTCAAGACAACGCGGATACCTCTAACCTTTTTTCTTGAGAAGCCCCGGCTAAGGGCGGCGAGGAGACCGGAAAAACTGAACACCATCCACCAGTTTGAACTCCATGATCATGCCTTTCCAAGCAGATACAATGATGCAGAATACTGGCCCTGGAAAAGTGCACACACATTTTTTAATTTATAAAAAAAGGGTTTATTTTGGGGTTACACCCAGCAAACAGCAACGCAACAGCATATACATCTCCAGCCCGTGGTAATCGTCATTGTTTGCCATGCCATTGCAACCGATGGAGGAGTGGGTGGTGTTCTTGATCATGGGCTCTGTCTTGCCTGGATACATGTTTCGGTATCAGTACTGCTTGGTTGGTGGTCTGGAAGCCATTGTGTTTGGATCCATCCGATGGTGTGTTTGGTCGTTTCGACCTAGCAGCCCTTTGCGGTTGCCACACCTTAAATGTTTGTTGTTGTTGTATACACCAGAACTTTGTATACAGCTTATGCCAAAAGATTGTCTCACCCAGATGTGGAGAACCACCGAGCAGCAGCAGTTCCAGAACTAACACAGACTATTAACCAGTACATTGCCATGCCTAAGAGGTGCCCAGTAACATATAAGTCATAGGAGCTAATCCAATCAAAAACTCTGGCCCCGGCTGCTCCTGTTATCATGTTCGCAAGAGCTACTGTCATGGTCCTTGCCCTGGGGATGCCCATTTGCTTGCTCACTTGCTGTTGGATTTGATAGGAAAATTAGCGCCTTTGACTTGGCCGTTGGGGCCCTGAGCCAAATTTCCTCAACACTTTCACATGTTGTCGCGCATCCCGTTCGAGTCAACTGACCGCTTGAAGCCGCCTGAGTGGCTCTTCGTATTCCGCTTAGATTTGTTTGCCACCGACATCGGTCCAGTCTCATCATGTAGGCTCGTGGAAGTGTTTTCGGTGGCCTGGCCAATTAGGCTGGCCAGATCCGGTCCACCTGGAAAGGCTCTCCTCAAGCAAAGGTTGCCACGGGATACAGGCATATAGTGACGTTTACGCGTAAACCTGCTGAGTGCGGACCACTTCTGAGGCCGGCCTCACTGAGATGCCTTTACATGAAACTGGCCCGGGGGTGTCACTTCTCAGTTGGTCAGTCTTCTCACCGCAGTGCCGTACGTGGACAAACTGGCCCAACGAAATGCCGCCCTGCAAGCTTCAACAGATGAAGCCGGCCTTTAAGCAGGAAAGACTGCCAATTGTTAGAGCTCTGCATGCTATCTCCCTGCTTTGAACATCTATCTCATACACCAACGTTGGCCCGCTAATCTCTCCTCGCTGCTCTGTTCGGATACCAAAGTCGAGCTGTATGTGAGAGAGGACACTAACACAGATACATACCTGATATAGTATCTTCAGCACATATGGGCAGGCATAGGGTGGAAGCCTGGTCGATAGGACTTTGCCTGATACTGCTGCTCTTGGCCAGCCATGCAGTTGCCGTGGACGAAGTAGCCGGAAGCTCACTACCTTTAGCAGCAGCAAGCGCTGACCAGCAGCATAGTTCTACATTGGAATCCATCGCCGTACCTTACACAGAGGCTGCCTCCGCCGCAGCAAGTGTGCCATCAGATGGGACTTCCGCAAACATCGTAACTGCAGAGGTGCCTGCAGATGGCCCTCCAACAGAGGGTGGTGATGCTCCAAAGGAACCCTCGATACCGCTAGCAGATAGTCCTCCACCGCCCCAAGCAGATAATCCTTCACCGCCTCCAGCAGATAATCCTCCGCCCCAAGCAGATAGTCCTCTACCGCCCCCAGCAGATAATCCTCCGCCCCCAGCAGATAATCCTTCACCGCCCCCAGCAGATAATCCTCCTCCCCAAGCAGATGGTCCTCCACCACCCCCAGAAGACCGGCTCTTCCAAGAGGACCCTCTCATGTACATCACATACAATTCAACGGATGGTGACGTTCCCACTGATAACGACACGGATCTAGACGGTGTACCTCCGAATGATGACCCGGACACGCCAATATTTCTGCCCTTCCCTCTGCCATTCTTCAACTTCACCGGCGATGATACCAACCCCGATCTGCCCCTTTATTCAGTCCCAAATACTGGCTTGCCCCCTGAAGGCACCCCACCCCCATCTGATGGAGATGGTAACGGGAATGGTAACGGAAACGGGAATGGTAATGGAAACGGGAATGGTAATGAAGACGGGAATGGTAATGGAAACGGGAATGGTAATGGAAACGGCCAGCCAGATAATGGACAGGGTAACCCTGGACAAGGCACAAACAATGGAAAACCTCGCCCGCCAAAACCCGTCAAGGTCCCAAAACCGCGAAGGTCTAAAACAAAAGGCCTCCGCAGAGGACAAATTGCCAAGGACGCCCTGGCAATCCGTCCCCAGAAAGCCGAACGCATTGCAGCAAAGAACAAGCTGAGCCAGGAGGATTTGAATCGCCTGTTGGACCAAGACAAGGATTTGGTAGTGGACTTCGCTCAGGAGCAGCTGCTGTATGCATGCGAGTCAGCAGTGCTAGATGGTCAACCAGCAGTTGAGGAGACGCCTGTATTTGCCGAGAATGTTGACCCGCCAACTTCTGGAGCTTTCTTGCTGCATAGCCGCCCTGGTGCAGCAAGGACCATCTACTTGGACTTCAATGGTAGGTCAGGAAGGCCCCTGTTTGTGACCAGCCACAGTTTTGCAGCTAAGTTCTCACAGGTCTCCTAGGGTATGCAAATGTATCAAAATGTGCCCTAAGAGGAGAGCTCACGGTTCTGCAAGATGCCAAAAGGAGAAGCACCAACACTCACAGCTATGCAATCAGCCTTGAAAGCACCACATCTTCTGTGTGCTTACATAGCATGAACTGCAAGCAGCAATTCTTATGTCCTGCTCTGGCACTTTTTCTAGGAAGAAGGGCTGGTGTGGCCTATTAAAGCTTCACTCAGAAGCCATTACACGTACAGGCCTACATACCACATGATACATGTGCTATGCTTTCCCCCGATCTGGAACTTTCATATGGCCTGAATTACTTTGTCGTCACCCCATTCTTCTGCTATCAGGCACTGTGCCCTTCATGGTAAACCCAGACTGCAGATATCAGCCAAATGTCGTCAAAAACCTGCAGTGCCACATCATTCCTCGTGTGCCATCACCCCTGCTGATTTTTTGCTTACTCCTCTCGGACTCTCCTTTGTTCCCTGCCTCTCCTGCAGGTTATAACAACACTGCTTCTGCCTGGAACGAGGCCTGGAACAGAAGCAGCATTATCACGCCACCTTATGACACAGACGGCAACCCCAATGCCTTCTCAGTTGCTGAGCTACAGAACATCATGTAAGTGGCACCAGATAGAAGCTGCATCCTTGGGGTTCTGCATGACTGACCTCATCTGGTGCTGAACCCTGAACCCTAACAACTGAGTGCCCTTGCGGCAACCATGTCTATGTGTGTTAAGGTACTGGCAGACTTCGACTTTGCGTGTAGGCAGGTCTGGAGGGGGCGGGGTAGAGCAGGTGTGACATTTCAGTCACCTAGCATTCCTTATCTGCAAGGCCGCTGCCAAACAACTCGCTGCCTCACACTGTTACCCACTGCAAGGAGCTTGTGTGGCCTGTTAGCTTCTCTGGTGCTGCCCATATGCTTTAGCTGTCCACTTCTGTTCTGCACCAGCTGCAAGGGTTAAAGATTGCGGTGCACATCAGAAGTCCTGTTTGCTGCATGCTTGACCTGTTTGCTGCATGCTTGACCTGTTTGCTGCATGCTTGACCATGTACAAAAGGAATAACAGGATGCAACCCCGCTGATTTTTTCCTATCCCATATATCTTGACTTCATCGTCAATCCACAAAGAGAGAGACTAAAAGCTTCCCTCAATTCTTGTTTGCAATACAGCTCAATGTGGCGTAGTGTGGCTGAAGACTATTCTCCCTTTGATGTGGACATCACTACAGAAGAGCCCACAGCTCCTCTTGGACAACCAGATGGCACTGGCCTCGGCATGCGTGTGGCAGTTGGGGGATCTTCAACCGACTGGTATGGGGCGCCAGCTGGAGGCATCGCATACATGGGCACCTTCGGCTACAGCTTCTATCAGCCGTGCTATGTGTTCCCTGCGCAGCTTGGGAGTGGTTCACCAAAGGCAACATCTGATGCAATCAGCCATGAAGGTGAGTCATTAATTATTCATATCAAATCATAATAGGAGCAGTTGGCCTAAATTGATATGACATGGAATGGCTGGTGTCTGATGGTTCGCATCGAGAGGCGCAAGAGGTGAGCTGTAGGCTTGTTGCTACGGTTGGGCTAATCCCTCGGGCAATATGCTTTACTCAAGCAACATGGTACCAGGGACGGAGTGTAGCTGTGCCGTCACTCCTTGCTGCAGACGCAGTTATGTTCCTGTCTCTTCTGGGTCAATCAATCGTTCAATCCTTGGCATGATCAGATATGCTGACGGTCAAACCAACCCAGCTCATAAACAGGAGGCTTCTGATCACAATCACAAAGCCGCACATGCAATGGTGGGCTTGGCAACACACAAAGTGAGGCTAGATGCACTCCCTTGCATGTCTCTGGGTGCGAAGAGTTGTCATTCCTCTTTGGTGGTCTGCTCAGGGTGCAACTTACAGTGGGCTGGAGCAGACACGGATGGAATGGGCATGCCCAGAGATTATTACTACATAGCTGCACAGCTTTGGGCATGCACAACCTTTAGTGTTCCACCTGCTGTTTTTGTGACCGCTTGAGGTGTGGGGCCTGTGGCACTTTTTTTTGTGGCATGTTATGAAGTGCAACAAAAATAGGTGGAGCAGGGCACGTCGCATCCTGATTTGCCCAAACTGTGCTTCCCATTGTTACTACTGGCGTTTGGTTCCACCTCACTGTTTTTTGGACAGCTTGAGGTGCAGGGCCTGTGGCACCTTTTGCTATGGCATATCATGAAATGTAATGATTACAGTACTGGCGTTTGCATTGCTGCTGCTGTGGCAACTGCTGCCTTGACTCCATGTCTTGCTGCGCATGTATGTTGCTGCTGATGTGTTGCTTTTGCTGTTGCTGCTGCTGCCGTGTTTGCAGCGGCTGCTGACATCATGCCATCATTCGCAATGTAAATGTAGCTGGATGATGCTCTATCCATAAACGTGCTAAACATGGAAAAGCAGCTAGTCCTGCTGCTCCTGCTGGCCCTGCTGTATGGAGCTTACGAGGTCTCTGCCGATGCCTCACAGCCATGGCAGTCCCGTTGAGTAGCAGTACCTGCTACCAGACTCCGTCTCACTGCTGCTGCTACTGCTGCTGCTCGTGTGACTCCTCCTGCTGCATTTAGCTTATTGTAGTCTTCACCAATACCTCACAGCCATGGTAACAATCCCATCTTGGCCAGTGGCTTGCTGAATCCGTCTCACTGCTGCCCCTGCTGCTGTTACTGCTGCTGCCGTGCAGTGGGTCATACGCTGGGGCTGAGCCATGATGGTCAGAATAATGGAACCGTTTCAACTGAGTACTACAGAGGGCACGGCCAGTGGGCACCGGTGAGCAGATAGTTTTGCTTTCCTAGTACACCAGGCAAGGTAACCTTAGCTAATCACAGCTGCTGTTGATGTGCTGAAGCAAGGGGGTATAGCATCTATGCAGAATGCTGGCTTACAGGTAGGTATAGTTTGTTTTTAAGCTGTACAGAGGCGGTGCTTGCACATGTATGGTAGGGTCAAAATAATGGCTTCTTGCGGACAGAGTATGGAACAGTCTTGAAATGCTTATGCTAGCTGACAAATTACTGACAAAGCAAAAACACTAGTAATGGAACCATCAGGTTGAGGTCTCAAGCTGTCCCAATAAGCGCCAGTGTTACAGGGTGATCCTGGTGAGCAGCCCAAGCCACTTCTGCTGGTTTGACCAGCCATTGACCAGCCATCGACCAGCCATCTTCATCTGCAGCATTACATGTTGGCGTTCTGTGCGGTCAAAGATATTTAGTGTGTGCGGGATGGGTGTTGGCACTAGGTCTTGCACGAAACATCTAGGGATTCCAGGAGAAAGAGACTTGCTTTGCGGGGTAGGGGGGAACACACCACGTGTGCTAGTAGCGCCTCTGCCTGAAAACTACGCAGGTATAATGCCTGGCGTCCACTCACTTAATACTCTGAATTGCATTAAGGTACTAACTGCAAGTTGCCAACTGGTGTGCTTCCTCTGTTCGTTATTCATCACTCACCATGCTCCCCACATTTCAGCAATCGGCCAATTTTCAGATTGCATCATGGGAATGCAGTTGGTACTCATTGATGATTTTGTGAGCTGAGAGTTTTGGTTGATAATGTGCAGATTATGGGCTCAGCATACTACAAGCCCATCAGTCAGTGGAGCAAGGGTGATTACATAGGCGCCACACAGCGGCAAGACGACTTGGCGGACATCCGCCAGTTTCTGAACTCTCCACTGCCAGCCGACGCCGGCGCCAATACCGCCACCGCTTGGGCCATGGGAGTCACCTCCTCCACTACCTTCACCGAGACTGCGCTGGTCCGGGGGTTCATCAGCGATGCAGTTGCGCCGGACTTCTTCTTCTTCGTCGCCAATCCAGGCACAGCGACCGTGACGGCGACCGTTCTTGCGTCCAACAGCTTCGTTCGCGCAAATCTGGACCTCTCGCTGAGCTTGCATGGCTCCAATGGGGGCCTATTGGCGACTGTGGACCCTCCCATCGGTACCTCTGTGAGCACCACGCAAAGGGCGCCACCTTGTCTTATCCCCTACCCAGCGCAGGCACCTACTACCTAAGTGTTGCTGCAGCGGGCTTTGGCAATCCTGCAGATTCAGGTTACAATAGCTATGCTAGCCTGGGCCAGTACACCTTGACAGTGTCATACCAACGCTTTGGAGCCCCCCCTGCTTCACCCCCTCCACCCCCTTCACCTCCTCCCTCCCCTTTCCCCCCTAGTCCATCACCCCCGCCCCGACCTCCCTCACCCCCACCTCCATCCCCAAGGCCCCCACCGCCCCCATCGCCTTCTCCTCCTCCTCCCCAGCCCCCACCCCGCCCCCCTTCTCCCCCTCCTCCTCGTTCATCCCCCCCACCGCCGCCTCCTTGCGGCGGCAGGCGTGGCCCAGCCTGTCCCCCTCCCAGCCCCCCCCCTCCTGCCTCCCCTTCTCCCCCCCGTCCTCCTCCTTCCCCACCTAGTCCTCCAACACCCCCACCCCCACCAGCGTCCCCAGCAACAGTCCAAGTTGGCGCCCTTACATTCACCCGCTCTTCAACCAAAGCCACAGCCACACGCGTCGCTACAGCCACTGTCAGAGCAGTCAACGCTGCTACAGGTGCAGTGATACCCGGTGCCACAGTCACCGCCAGATGGAGCCATAGCACCACTTTGACCGGCTGGCCTTATACTTTGACCATTACTACCACTAGTTCCACCGTCTCTGTGGCTTCCAAGGGGGTTACTGCAGCAGGCACGTTCACGTTCACTGTCCTTGGGTTCAGTGCACCCGGTTTTATATGGGACAGCGTGGCAACAACACAGTCGGTCACAACCACATAATCGAAGCTGCAAGTACCAGTGACATTGAATTGGATGGCCGCCTCAACTAGCCGCTGCATGCTGCTTTGCAGCCTGTAGGGCGCCAAGGGGAGGGTCTGTTGCTTCATGGCACAACACATGCCCTGTTGGAAAAAAGACATGTCACACCAGTAGAGGAAATGAGAGTGTTTTGTTTAGCAGCAGTACTCTGGCCAGTAGTGCTGCTGCTCGACTTGTCCCACTAGATAGTTTGCATGGTGACGGCATCTTTGCGGTCCACTTTGGCCGGTGAGAGTATTACCGTAGCTTCACTGACTCTCTGCCATCATCGGCAGCGGCTGCATTGTGATATTGCTATTACACTCTGACTCCAGTGTCTCCAGGGTATTGTATATTGGGTGTATTGGGTACATGCAGGCAGTATGGGCCAACCTCCTGTGATATAGCATTGTGACTTGTTGGGTACGGTTTAGGCTTTATTTGCGCCAAGAGCTGTGCGGGGGTGAGACATTGGAACTGCAGGGGCGTTGTCCAATGGGGCTTTCGGGCTCCCTTTAGCAAGCAAGGCCTTCAGTGTAACTAGATGGTCGCTGCAGGGCTCCTTTAGCATGCAATCCTTCCAGTATAAAATGGGTGCCGGCTGCAGGGGCTTGTGGTGGTTGTGGTGTATGGGGGACGATTGGATGCCCATGCCGCACGTTATTTCAACATAAGGGTGAGCAAGTAGCCACCTCAATAAGCCTGGCATGCACCCTTATAGCTCACTCGAGAAGATCAAGGGGCTTAAGAGTGCTTCGCTAATGCGCATTTATGGCCCTGGGTTACCTAAGGGATAGACCATGGCCTTTACAAATAGAGATCGCGTAATAAGCAGCAGTACTGGAGCATGCATGGTACTGTTCCCACTCGACTTGTTGCAACCAGAAGCGCAACCCTCTTCCCTGTGCCAGTTTGGGATGTTGCATGATTATTGGGGAAATGCGCTCATCCTTGTCACTTTGGGCAAGGTTTGGTAGATGTCAGCATTAGGTGCTGTCAACAGCAGTGCCAAGTGCATTACATATGTAGTGTTTTCGCAGCCTTAGTGTCGCCAGGTGCCTGAACAAAGTGTCCTTACTACCCAGGTAGGGGATTGTGTGTGGGGTTGTGAGCCGCGAAAACCTGCAAGCTCAGCCAATATCTGTTTGTATGTTGTGGGGTTGCTTTACATAATCTTTCAGCAAGGGGTATGAGGCTGACAGAGGAGTTGGAGAGTATAGAGCCTCAAAGCTTCCTTAGCTGACACCTCCAGTGGGAACAGTGTGTCCTGCCTAAAATGCTGACTTGTTGGGATGTGTGGGGCATAGCACCTTATCATCGCATGAGAGGGTGGAAGTCATCGTAACTGTCAACAAAGGAGGTGTCTGGAATACCGCAGCTGATAGCGCCGCAGCTTTCAAAGCAGCAGGACGCAGGACAGTTCTAATCCAGTACGTTTCCGGCTGCTCTGAGGTGAAACGGCTATTGTTGGTCCAGTACTTCTACTCTTAGCTTGATGATTTGCAGGAGAGGAGAAGGATGGTCAACTGTTATGACCCCATAGCTCTGTCTCTTCAAGCAGTTGATAACCCTGAGGGGGTGGTGGAGAAAGACCGGGGACTTGGATGGGGTTCATTAAAGAAGGGTTTTGTCTTCTAAGGGACAGATGGGAGATGGGAGCCAGGGCCACGCGGAGTTAATGCAAGGGCTTCTGAGGTGTGAGGTGGGAGGAGAGGACAGGTGGACATGCAGTGAGAGTTGGCGTTTGGTGCAGGCTGGTGTAGAAGTTGGGATTGTCTGTGCCAAGCAGAGTTTTGGTGTGTGGACCCGGTTGCAACTGAAGAGTTGTAAAGGGCTTGACAAGAACCACTGTTGTTAATACTGGGGCAAACACTACATAATTGGTGAAGCATTGTTACAGTGGTAATTGACGCCCCTGTTTCAGAGACTGTATGGGGCAGGACTTAGTTGTCTTTTTAAGCCCTCGGCTTAATGTATGAATTGCCACAATCTGCATAATTTGTCGCGCTCTTGTCTTGTGCTTGTTGCAAAATGAGTGTTGCTGCAAGCTGTTCTGGCATAGCTATAGCGATTGAGATAGATCTACATAGTCTGTGTTAGTTCTGGAACTGCTGCTGCTCAGTGATTCTCCACATCTGGGTGAGAATGTTTTTGGCATAAGTTGTATGCAAAGTTCTGGTATATATGCTGTTGCGTTGCTGTTTGTTTGCTGGGGGTAAACCCAAAAAATCAAAAAACCCAAAAAAAAATTTAAAAAAAATAAATTGTGTGTGCACTTTTCCAGGGCCAGTATTCTACATCATTGTATCTGCTTGGACATGCATGATCATGGAGTTCAACTGGTGGATGGTGTTCAGTTTTTTCCTGGTTCTATCTGTGTTAGTGGCTTTGCCACCCCTGTGGTGAACTGTGGCACCGCACGCGTGCCGATGGGTTTGCCAATGTAACATTCACACACACACACACACACACACACACACACACACACACACACACACACACACACACACACACACACACACACACACACACACACACACACACACACACACACACACACACACACACGGAGACCGTGTATTGATCTCCAGCGTGGGATTGTGGGAAGGTTTCCTTGGTGTGAAGATTACACGGAGCCCTTACCCTTTGTGGATAGGATCTGATCCTATGGTGGCAGGGCTTCCGCCCACTATAGCGATAAATATATCAATTGATTCTGCCGGTCTACTGTGTTCTGGAGAAAACATGGCAGGTGTTGGTTGGCGGCTGGAGGGAGATAAAAAGTGTTTAGTTTACTATACCCGCCCTTTGAGATCATGCTATCTGTGAGTGTAATAAGCTTCCCATTGGCTGGAGGTTGGGTACAGGCTAGTTGTGTATCATTGCAAAGCATGGAGCCCCCTGTTTAGTTGGGGGGCCATTGTTGCATAGTATTACGCCCCATGCATGGTCTGTCAGACCAGTTATTCATCCTTAGGCATGTGATTGAGAAGTGCCGCCTGCAGAAAAAGCCATTGTTTTGTTGTTTTGTGGATTTCAAGAAGGCATATGACTCTGTTGATCGTAGGCTCTTACTCCAGCGGCTTGCGTCCCTGGGTATATGGGGAACGATGCTAACATCCATTGCAGCCATGTACAGAAATGTCCCCTTGCATGCCCGGGTTGATGGGAAGGTAGGGCCGGCTTTCCAGAGTAGTATTGGTGTGAAACAGGGGGACCCGCTCTCGCCACTGCTGTTTGGTTTGTTTATTGATGAGCTTGAAGATTTTGTGAGGCAACGTTTGCCAAATAGTGGTGCGCAGGTGGGTCCTTCTAAGTGTCAGCTACTTCTGTATGCGGATGATGTGGTGTTGTTTGCAGAGACAGCTGTGGAACTGCAGTCTCAACTAGATGCCCTGAAAGAGTTTTGTGACCTAAAGCACATGACAGTCAATGTCCAGAAAACACAGATATTGTCTTGCAGGTCCCGGGACGCAGTAGGTTGCTCATGGCAGTATGCAGGGGAGGCCATTGAGGTTGTCAGTACCTTCAAGTATTTGGGTATCACTGTGGAATCTGATCGTGGTTTTAAAGGTGCTGTGGATGTTATGAGGTGTGCTGCAACCAAAGCTATGTGGAGTGTGGTACGCCAGACTCAGGAACGGGACATTCAGCAGATTGCTTTACGGGTACTGTTGTTCAAATCGATGGTTATTCCAGTTATGTCATATGGGTGTGAAATATGGTCTTTGCCCTTTCTCACGTCAAACTTGCCATTGGGTAATCCACTCCAGAAGGTCCAGAACATGTTCTTGAGACAAGTTAGTGGGACTTGGTTGAGGAAGTCGGTATCTCAACGACTGTTGCATGAGGAGCTGGGGTGCATGCCTGTATCATTTACGTGGGTTAAAATGGCTTGTGGCTTTTGGAATAGGTTAGTAGCTCAGACATCTGCGCCTATGCTACGTGCAGCGTTTACAGAGAACCTCGAGTTGTCGATTGTTGCTGTGGCCAGCCAGATAATGGACAGGGTAACCCTGGACAAGGCACAAACAATGGAAAACCTCGCCCGCCAAAACCCGTCAAGGTCCCAAAACCGCGAAGGTCTAAAACAAAAGGCCTCCGCAGAGGACAAATTGCCAAGGACGCCCTGGCAATCCGTCCCCAGAAAGCCGAACGCATTGCAGCAAAGAACAAGCTGAGCCAGGAGGATTTGAATCGCCTGTTGGACCAAGACAAGGATTTGGTAGTGGACTTCGCTCAGGAGCAGCTGCTGTATGCATGCGAGTCAGCAGTGCTAGATGGTCAACCAGCAGTTGAGGAGACGCCTGTATTTGCCGAGAATGTTGACCCGCCAACTTCTGGAGCTTTCTTGCTGCATAGCCGCCCTGGTGCAGCAAGGACCATCTACTTGGACTTCAATGGTAGGTCAGGAAGGCCCCTGTTTGTGACCAGCCACAGTTTTGCAGCTAAGTTCTCACAGGTCTCCTAGGGTATGCAAATGTATCAAAATGTGCCCTAAGAGGAGAGCTCACGGTTCTGCAAGATGCCAAAAGGAGAAGCACCAACACTCACAGCTATGCAATCAGCCTTGAAAGCACCACATCTTCTGTGTGCTTACATAGCATGAACTGCAAGCAGCAATTCTTATGTCCTGCTCTGGCACTTTTTCTAGGAAGAAGGGCTGGTGTGGCCTATTAAAGCTTCACTCAGAAGCCATTACACGTACAGGCCTACATACCACATGATACATGTGCTATGCTTTCCCCCGATCTGGAACTTTCATATGGCCTGAATTACTTTGTCGTCACCCCATTCTTCTGCTATCAGGCACTGTGCCCTTCATGGTAAACCCAGACTGCAGATATCAGCCAAATGTCGTCAAAAACCTGCAGTGCCACATCATTCCTCGTGTGCCATCACCCCTGCTGATTTTTTGCTTACTCCTCTCGGACTCTCCTTTGTTCCCTGCCTCTCCTGCAGGTTATAACAACACTGCTTCTGCCTGGAACGAGGCCTGGAACAGAAGCAGCATTATCACGCCACCTTATGACACAGACGGCAACCCCAATGCCTTCTCAGTTGCTGAGCTACAGAACATCATGTAAGTGGCACCAGATAGAAGCTGCATCCTTGGGGTTCTGCATGACTGACCTCATCTGGTGCTGAACCCTGAACCCTAACAACTGAGTGCCCTTGCGGCAACCATGTCTATGTGTGTTAAGGTACTGGCAGACTTCGACTTTGCGTGTAGGCAGGTCTGGAGGGGGCGGGGTAGAGCAGGTGTGACATTTCAGTCACCTAGCATTCCTTATCTGCAAGGCCGCTGCCAAACAACTCGCTGCCTCACACTGTTACCCACTGCAAGGAGCTTGTGTGGCCTGTTAGCTTCTCTGGTGCTGCCCATATGCTTTAGCTGTCCACTTCTGTTCTGCACCAGCTGCAAGGGTTAAAGATTGCGGTGCACATCAGAAGTCCTGTTTGCTGCATGCTTGACCTGTTTGCTGCATGCTTGACCTGTTTGCTGCATGCTTGACCATGTACAAAAGGAATAACAGGATGCAACCCCGCTGATTTTTTCCTATCCCATATATCTTGACTTCATCGTCAATCCACAAAGAGAGAGACTAAAAGCTTCCCTCAATTCTTGTTTGCAATACAGCTCAATGTGGCGTAGTGTGGCTGAAGACTATTCTCCCTTTGATGTGGACATCACTACAGAAGAGCCCACAGCTCCTCTTGGACAACCAGATGGCACTGGCCTCGGCATGCGTGTGGCAGTTGGGGGATCTTCAACCGACTGGTATGGGGCGCCAGCTGGAGGCATCGCATACATGGGCACCTTCGGCTACAGCTTCTATCAGCCGTGCTATGTGTTCCCTGCGCAGCTTGGGAGTGGTTCACCAAAGGCAACATCTGATGCAATCAGCCATGAAGGTGAGTCATTAATTATTCATATCAAATCATAATAGGAGCAGTTGGCCTAAATTGATATGACATGGAATGGCTGGTGTCTGATGGTTCGCATCGAGAGGCGCAAGAGGTGAGCTGTAGGCTTGTTGCTACGGTTGGGCTAATCCCTCGGGCAATATGCTTTACTCAAGCAACATGGTACCAGGGACGGAGTGTAGCTGTGCCGTCACTCCTTGCTGCAGACGCAGTTATGTTCCTGTCTCTTCTGGGTCAATCAATCGTTCAATCCTTGGCATGATCAGATATGCTGACGGTCAAACCAACCCAGCTCATAAACAGGAGGCTTCTGATCACAATCACAAAGCCGCACATGCAATGGTGGGCTTGGCAACACACAAAGTGAGGCTAGATGCACTCCCTTGCATGTCTCTGGGTGCGAAGAGTTGTCATTCCTCTTTGGTGGTCTGCTCAGGGTGCAACTTACAGTGGGCTGGAGCAGACACGGATGGAATGGGCATGCCCAGAGATTATTACTACATAGCTGCACAGCTTTGGGCATGCACAACCTTTAGTGTTCCACCTGCTGTTTTTGTGACCGCTTGAGGTGTGGGGCCTGTGGCACTTTTTTTTGTGGCATGTTATGAAGTGCAACAAAAATAGGTGGAGCAGGGCACGTCGCATCCTGATTTGCCCAAACTGTGCTTCCCATTGTTACTACTGGCGTTTGGTTCCACCTCACTGTTTTTTGGACAGCTTGAGGTGCAGGGCCTGTGGCACCTTTTGCTATGGCATATCATGAAATGTAATGATTACAGTACTGGCGTTTGCATTGCTGCTGCTGTGGCAACTGCTGCCTTGACTCCATGTCTTGCTGCGCATGTATGTTGCTGCTGATGTGTTGCTTTTGCTGTTGCTGCTGCTGCCGTGTTTGCAGCGGCTGCTGACATCATGCCATCATTCGCAATGTAAATGTAGCTGGATGATGCTCTATCCATAAACGTGCTAAACATGGAAAAGCAGCTAGTCCTGCTGCTCCTGCTGGCCCTGCTGTATGGAGCTTACGAGGTCTCTGCCGATGCCTCACAGCCATGGCAGTCCCGTTGAGTAGCAGTACCTGCTACCAGACTCCGTCTCACTGCTGCTGCTACTGCTGCTGCTCGTGTGACTCCTCCTGCTGCATTTAGCTTATTGTAGTCTTCACCAATACCTCACAGCCATGGTAACAATCCCATCTTGGCCAGTGGCTTGCTGAATCCGTCTCACTGCTGCCCCTGCTGCTGTTACTGCTGCTGCCGTGCAGTGGGTCATACGCTGGGGCTGAGCCATGATGGTCAGAATAATGGAACCGTTTCAACTGAGTACTACAGAGGGCACGGCCAGTGGGCACCGGTGAGCAGATAGTTTTGCTTTCCTAGTACACCAGGCAAGGTAACCTTAGCTAATCACAGCTGCTGTTGATGTGCTGAAGCAAGGGGGTATAGCATCTATGCAGAATGCTGGCTTACAGGTAGGTATAGTTTGTTTTTAAGCTGTACAGAGGCGGTGCTTGCACATGTATGGTAGGGTCAAAATAATGGCTTCTTGCGGACAGAGTATGGAACAGTCTTGAAATGCTTATGCTAGCTGACAAATTACTGACAAAGCAAAAACACTAGTAATGGAACCATCAGGTTGAGGTCTCAAGCTGTCCCAATAAGCGCCAGTGTTACAGGGTGATCCTGGTGAGCAGCCCAAGCCACTTCTGCTGGTTTGACCAGCCATTGACCAGCCATCGACCAGCCATCTTCATCTGCAGCATTACATGTTGGCGTTCTGTGCGGTCAAAGATATTTAGTGTGTGCGGGATGGGTGTTGGCACTAGGTCTTGCACGAAACATCTAGGGATTCCAGGAGAAAGAGACTTGCTTTGCGGGGTAGGGGGGAACACACCACGTGTGCTAGTAGCGCCTCTGCCTGAAAACTACGCAGGTATAATGCCTGGCGTCCACTCACTTAATACTCTGAATTGCATTAAGGTACTAACTGCAAGTTGCCAACTGGTGTGCTTCCTCTGTTCGTTATTCATCACTCACCATGCTCCCCACATTTCAGCAATCGGCCAATTTTCAGATTGCATCATGGGAATGCAGTTGGTACTCATTGATGATTTTGTGAGCTGAGAGTTTTGGTTGATAATGTGCAGATTATGGGCTCAGCATACTACAAGCCCATCAGTCAGTGGAGCAAGGGTGATTACATAGGCGCCACACAGCGGCAAGACGACTTGGCGGACATCCGCCAGTTTCTGAACTCTCCACTGCCAGCCGACGCCGGCGCCAATACCGCCACCGCTTGGGCCATGGGAGTCACCTCCTCCACTACCTTCACCGAGACTGCGCTGGTCCGGGGGTTCATCAGCGATGCAGTTGCGCCGGACTTCTTCTTCTTCGTCGCCAATCCAGGCACAGCGACCGTGACGGCGACCGTTCTTGCGTCCAACAGCTTCGTTCGCGCAAATCTGGACCTCTCGCTGAGCTTGCATGGCTCCAATGGGGGCCTATTGGCGACTGTGGACCCTCCCATCGGTACCTCTGTGAGCACCACGCAAAGGGCGCCACCTTGTCTTATCCCCTACCCAGCGCAGGCACCTACTACCTAAGTGTTGCTGCAGCGGGCTTTGGCAATCCTGCAGATTCAGGTTACAATAGCTATGCTAGCCTGGGCCAGTACACCTTGACAGTGTCATACCAACGCTTTGGAGCCCCCCCTGCTTCACCCCCTCCACCCCCTTCACCTCCTCCCTCCCCTTTCCCCCCTAGTCCATCACCCCCGCCCCGACCTCCCTCACCCCCACCTCCATCCCCAAGGCCCCCACCGCCCCCATCGCCTTCTCCTCCTCCTCCCCAGCCCCCACCCCGCCCCCCTTCTCCCCCTCCTCCTCGTTCATCCCCCCCACCGCCGCCTCCTTGCGGCGGCAGGCGTGGCCCAGCCTGTCCCCCTCCCAGCCCCCCCCCTCCTGCCTCCCCTTCTCCCCCCCGTCCTCCTCCTTCCCCACCTAGTCCTCCAACACCCCCACCCCCACCAGCGTCCCCAGCAACAGTCCAAGTTGGCGCCCTTACATTCACCCGCTCTTCAACCAAAGCCACAGCCACACGCGTCGCTACAGCCACTGTCAGAGCAGTCAACGCTGCTACAGGTGCAGTGATACCCGGTGCCACAGTCACCGCCAGATGGAGCCATAGCACCACTTTGACCGGCTGGCCTTATACTTTGACCATTACTACCACTAGTTCCACCGTCTCTGTGGCTTCCAAGGGGGTTACTGCAGCAGGCACGTTCACGTTCACTGTCCTTGGGTTCAGTGCACCCGGTTTTATATGGGACAGCGTGGCAACAACACAGTCGGTCACAACCACATAATCGAAGCTGCAAGTACCAGTGACATTGAATTGGATGGCCGCCTCAACTAGCCGCTGCATGCTGCTTTGCAGCCTGTAGGGCGCCAAGGGGAGGGTCTGTTGCTTCATGGCACAACACATGCCCTGTTGGAAAAAAGACATGTCACACCAGTAGAGGAAATGAGAGTGTTTTGTTTAGCAGCAGTACTCTGGCCAGTAGTGCTGCTGCTCGACTTGTCCCACTAGATAGTTTGCATGGTGACGGCATCTTTGCGGTCCACTTTGGCCGGTGAGAGTATTACCGTAGCTTCACTGACTCTCTGCCATCATCGGCAGCGGCTGCATTGTGATATTGCTATTACACTCTGACTCCAGTGTCTCCAGGGTATTGTATATTGGGTGTATTGGGTACATGCAGGCAGTATGGGCCAACCTCCTGTGATATAGCATTGTGACTTGTTGGGTACGGTTTAGGCTTTATTTGCGCCAAGAGCTGTGCGGGGGTGAGACATTGGAACTGCAGGGGCGTTGTCCAATGGGGCTTTCGGGCTCCCTTTAGCAAGCAAGGCCTTCAGTGTAACTAGATGGTCGCTGCAGGGCTCCTTTAGCATGCAATCCTTCCAGTATAAAATGGGTGCCGGCTGCAGGGGCTTGTGGTGGTTGTGGTGTATGGGGGACGATTGGATGCCCATGCCGCACGTTATTTCAACATAAGGGTGAGCAAGTAGCCACCTCAATAAGCCTGGCATGCACCCTTATAGCTCACTCGAGAAGATCAAGGGGCTTAAGAGTGCTTCGCTAATGCGCATTTATGGCCCTGGGTTACCTAAGGGATAGACCATGGCCTTTACAAATAGAGATCGCGTAATAAGCAGCAGTACTGGAGCATGCATGGTACTGTTCCCACTCGACTTGTTGCAACCAGAAGCGCAACCCTCTTCCCTGTGCCAGTTTGGGATGTTGCATGATTATTGGGGAAATGCGCTCATCCTTGTCACTTTGGGCAAGGTTTGGTAGATGTCAGCATTAGGTGCTGTCAACAGCAGTGCCAAGTGCATTACATATGTAGTGTTTTCGCAGCCTTAGTGTCGCCAGGTGCCTGAACAAAGTGTCCTTACTACCCAGGTAGGGGATTGTGTGTGGGGTTGTGAGCCGCGAAAACCTGCAAGCTCAGCCAATATCTGTTTGTATGTTGTGGGGTTGCTTTACATAATCTTTCAGCAAGGGGTATGAGGCTGACAGAGGAGTTGGAGAGTATAGAGCCTCAAAGCTTCCTTAGCTGACACCTCCAGTGGGAACAGTGTGTCCTGCCTAAAATGCTGACTTGTTGGGATGTGTGGGGCATAGCACCTTATCATCGCATGAGAGGGTGGAAGTCATCGTAACTGTCAACAAAGGAGGTGTCTGGAATACCGCAGCTGATAGCGCCGCAGCTTTCAAAGCAGCAGGACGCAGGACAGTTCTAATCCAGTACGTTTCCGGCTGCTCTGAGGTGAAACGGCTATTGTTGGTCCAGTACTTCTACTCTTAGCTTGATGATTTGCAGGAGAGGAGAAGGATGGTCAACTGTTATGACCCCATAGCTCTGTCTCTTCAAGCAGTTGATAACCCTGAGGGGGTGGTGGAGAAAGACCGGGGACTTGGATGGGGTTCATTAAAGAAGGGTTTTGTCTTCTAAGGGACAGATGGGAGATGGGAGCCAGGGCCACGCGGAGTTAATGCAAGGGCTTCTGAGGTGTGAGGTGGGAGGAGAGGACAGGTGGACATGCAGTGAGAGTTGGCGTTTGGTGCAGGCTGGTGTAGAAGTTGGGATTGTCTGTGCCAAGCAGAGTTTTGGTGTGTGGACCCGGTTGCAACTGAAGAGTTGTAAAGGGCTTGACAAGAACCACTGTTGTTAATACTGGGGCAAACACTACATAATTGGTGAAGCATTGTTACAGTGGTAATTGACGCCCCTGTTTCAGAGACTGTATGGGGCAGGACTTAGTTGTCTTTTTAAGCCCTCGGCTTAATGTATGAATTGCCACAATCTGCATAATTTGTCGCGCTCTTGTCTTGTGCTTGTTGCAAAATGAGTGTTGCTGCAAGCTGTTCTGGCATAGCTATAGCGATTGAGATAGATCTACATAGTCTGTGTTAGTTCTGGAACTGCTGCTGCTCAGTGATTCTCCACATCTGGGTGAGAATGTTTTTGGCATAAGTTGTATGCAAAGTTCTGGTATATATGCTGTTGCGTTGCTGTTTGTTTGCTGGGGGTAAACCCAAAAAATCAAAAAACCCAAAAAAAAATTTAAAAAAAATAAATTGTGTGTGCACTTTTCCAGGGCCAGTATTCTACATCATTGTATCTGCTTGGACATGCATGATCATGGAGTTCAACTGGTGGATGGTGTTCAGTTTTTTCCTGGTTCTATCTGTGTTAGTGGCTTTGCCACCCCTGTGGTGAACTGTGGCACCGCACGCGTGCCGATGGGTTTGCCAATGTAACATTCACACACACACACACACACACACACACACACACACACACACACACACACACACACACACACACACACACACACACACGGAGACCGTGTATTGATCTCCAGCGTGGGATTGTGGGAAGGTTTCCTTGGTGTGAAGATTACACGGAGCCCTTACCCTTTGTGGATAGGATCTGATCCTATGGTGGCAGGGCTTCCGCCCACTATAGCGATAAATATATCAATTGATTCTGCCGGTCTACTGTGTTCTGGAGAAAACATGGCAGGTGTTGGTTGGCGGCTGGAGGGAGATAAAAAGTGTTTAGTTTACTATACCCGCCCTTTGAGATCATGCTATCTGTGAGTGTAATAAGCTTCCCATTGGCTGGAGGTTGGGTACAGGCTAGTTGTGTATCATTGCAAAGCATGGAGCCCCCTGTTTAGTTGGGGGGCCATTGTTGCATAGTATTACGCCCCATGCATGGTCTGTCAGACCAGTTATTCATCCTTAGGCATGTGATTGAGAAGTGCCGCCTGCAGAAAAAGCCATTGTTTTGTTGTTTTGTGGATTTCAAGAAGGCATATGACTCTGTTGATCGTAGGCTCTTACTCCAGCGGCTTGCGTCCCTGGGTATATGGGGAACGATGCTAACATCCATTGCAGCCATGTACAGAAATGTCCCCTTGCATGCCCGGGTTGATGGGAAGGTAGGGCCGGCTTTCCAGAGTAGTATTGGTGTGAAACAGGGGGACCCGCTCTCGCCACTGCTGTTTGGTTTGTTTATTGATGAGCTTGAAGATTTTGTGAGGCAACGTTTGCCAAATAGTGGTGCGCAGGTGGGTCCTTCTAAGTGTCAGCTACTTCTGTATGCGGATGATGTGGTGTTGTTTGCAGAGACAGCTGTGGAACTGCAGTCTCAACTAGATGCCCTGAAAGAGTTTTGTGACCTAAAGCACATGACAGTCAATGTCCAGAAAACACAGATATTGTCTTGCAGGTCCCGGGACGCAGTAGGTTGCTCATGGCAGTATGCAGGGGAGGCCATTGAGGTTGTCAGTACCTTCAAGTATTTGGGTATCACTGTGGAATCTGATCGTGGTTTTAAAGGTGCTGTGGATGTTATGAGGTGTGCTGCAACCAAAGCTATGTGGAGTGTGGTACGCCAGACTCAGGAACGGGACATTCAGCAGATTGCTTTACGGGTACTGTTGTTCAAATCGATGGTTATTCCAGTTATGTCATATGGGTGTGAAATATGGTCTTTGCCCTTTCTCACGTCAAACTTGCCATTGGGTAATCCACTCCAGAAGGTCCAGAACATGTTCTTGAGACAAGTTAGTGGGACTTGGTTGAGGAAGTCGGTATCTCAACGACTGTTGCATGAGGAGCTGGGGTGCATGCCTGTATCATTTACGTGGGTTAAAATGGCTTGTGGCTTTTGGAATAGGTTAGTAGCTCAGACATCTGCGCCTATGCTACGTGCAGCGTTTACAGAGAACCTCGAGTTGTCGATTGTTGCTGTGGCCAGCCAGATAATGGACAGGGTAACCCTGGACAAGGCACAAACAATGGAAAACCTCGCCCGCCAAAACCCGTCAAGGTCCCAAAACCGCGAAGGTCTAAAACAAAAGGCCTCCGCAGAGGACAAATTGCCAAGGACGCCCTGGCAATCCGTCCCCAGAAAGCCGAACGCATTGCAGCAAAGAACAAGCTGAGCCAGGAGGATTTGAATCGCCTGTTGGACCAAGACAAGGATTTGGTAGTGGACTTCGCTCAGGAGCAGCTGCTGTATGCATGCGAGTCAGCAGTGCTAGATGGTCAACCAGCAGTTGAGGAGACGCCTGTATTTGCCGAGAATGTTGACCCGCCAACTTCTGGAGCTTTCTTGCTGCATAGCCGCCCTGGTGCAGCAAGGACCATCTACTTGGACTTCAATGGTAGGTCAGGAAGGCCCCTGTTTGTGACCAGCCACAGTTTTGCAGCTAAGTTCTCACAGGTCTCCTAGGGTATGCAAATGTATCAAAATGTGCCCTAAGAGGAGAGCTCACGGTTCTGCAAGATGCCAAAAGGAGAAGCACCAACACTCACAGCTATGCAATCAGCCTTGAAAGCACCACATCTTCTGTGTGCTTACATAGCATGAACTGCAAGCAGCAATTCTTATGTCCTGCTCTGGCACTTTTTCTAGGAAGAAGGGCTGGTGTGGCCTATTAAAGCTTCACTCAGAAGCCATTACACGTACAGGCCTACATACCACATGATACATGTGCTATGCTTTCCCCCGATCTGGAACTTTCATATGGCCTGAATTACTTTGTCGTCACCCCATTCTTCTGCTATCAGGCACTGTGCCCTTCATGGTAAACCCAGACTGCAGATATCAGCCAAATGTCGTCAAAAACCTGCAGTGCCACATCATTCCTCGTGTGCCATCACCCCTGCTGATTTTTTGCTTACTCCTCTCGGACTCTCCTTTGTTCCCTGCCTCTCCTGCAGGTTATAACAACACTGCTTCTGCCTGGAACGAGGCCTGGAACAGAAGCAGCATTATCACGCCACCTTATGACACAGACGGCAACCCCAATGCCTTCTCAGTTGCTGAGCTACAGAACATCATGTAAGTGGCACCAGATAGAAGCTGCATCCTTGGGGTTCTGCATGACTGACCTCATCTGGTGCTGAACCCTGAACCCTAACAACTGAGTGCCCTTGCGGCAACCATGTCTATGTGTGTTAAGGTACTGGCAGACTTCCACTTTGCGTGTAGGCAGGTCTGGAGGGGGCGGGGTAGAGCAGGTGTGACATTTCAGTCACCTAGCATTCCTTATCTGCAAGGCCGCTGCCAAACAACTCGCTGCCTCACACTGTTACCCACTGCAAGGAGCTTGTGTGGCCTGTTAGCTTCTCTGGTGCTGCCCATATGCTTTAGCTGTCCACTTCTGTTCTGCACCAGCTGCAAGGGTTAAAGATTGCGGTGCACATCAGAAGTCCTGTTTGCTGCATGCTTGACCTGTTTGCTGCATGCTTGACCTGTTTGCTGCATGCTTGACCATGTACAAAAGGAATAACAGGATGCAACCCCGCTGATTTTTTCCTATCCCATATATCTTGACTTCATCGTCAATCCACAAAGAGAGAGACTAAAAGCTTCCCTCAATTCTTGTTTGCAATACAGCTCAATGTGGCGTAGTGTGGCTGAAGACTATTCTCCCTTTGATGTGGACATCACTACAGAAGAGCCCACAGCTCCTCTTGGACAACCAGATGGCACTGGCCTCGGCATGCGTGTGGCAGTTGGGGGATCTTCAACCGACTGGTATGGGGCGCCAGCTGGAGGCATCGCATACATGGGCACCTTCGGCTACAGCTTCTATCAGCCGTGCTATGTGTTCCCTGCGCAGCTTGGGAGTGGTTCACCAAAGGCAACATCTGATGCAATCAGCCATGAAGGTGAGTCATTAATTATTCATATCAAATCATAATAGGAGCAGTTGGCCTAAATTGATATGACATGGAATGGCTGGTGTCTGATGGTTCGCATCGAGAGGCGCAAGAGGTGAGCTGTAGGCTTGTTGCTACGGTTGGGCTAATCCCTCGGGCAATATGCTTTACTCAAGCAACATGGTACCAGGGACGGAGTGTAGCTGTGCCGTCACTCCTTGCTGCAGACGCAGTTATGTTCCTGTCTCTTCTGGGTCAATCAATCGTTCAATCCTTGGCATGATCAGATATGCTGACGGTCAAACCAACCCAGCTCATAAACAGGAGGCTTCTGATCACAATCACAAAGCCGCACATGCAATGGTGGGCTTGGCAACACACAAAGTGAGGCTAGATGCACTCCCTTGCATGTCTCTGGGTGCGAAGAGTTGTCATTCCTCTTTGGTGGTCTGCTCAGGGTGCAACTTACAGTGGGCTGGAGCAGACACGGATGGAATGGGCATGCCCAGAGATTATTACTACATAGCTGCACAGCTTTGGGCATGCACAACCTTTAGTGTTCCACCTGCTGTTTTTGTGACCGCTTGAGGTGTGGGGCCTGTGGCACTTTTTTTTGTGGCATGTTATGAAGTGCAACAAAAATAGGTGGAGCAGGGCACGTCGCATCCTGATTTGCCCAAACTGTGCTTCCCATTGTTACTACTGGCGTTTGGTTCCACCTCACTGTTTTTTGGACAGCTTGAGGTGCAGGGCCTGTGGCACCTTTTGCTATGGCATATCATGAAATGTAATGATTACAGTACTGGCGTTTGCATTGCTGCTGCTGTGGCAACTGCTGCCTTGACTCCATGTCTTGCTGCGCATGTATGTTGCTGCTGATGTGTTGCTTTTGCTGTTGCTGCTGCTGCCGTGTTTGCAGCGGCTGCTGACATCATGCCATCATTCGCAATGTAAATGTAGCTGGATGATGCTCTATCCATAAACGTGCTAAACATGGAAAAGCAGCTAGTCCTGCTGCTCCTGCTGGCCCTGCTGTATGGAGCTTACGAGGTCTCTGCCGATGCCTCACAGCCATGGCAGTCCCGTTGAGTAGCAGTACCTGCTACCAGACTCCGTCTCACTGCTGCTGCTACTGCTGCTGCTCGTGTGACTCCTCCTGCTGCATTTAGCTTATTGTAGTCTTCACCAATACCTCACAGCCATGGTAACAATCCCATCTTGGCCAGTGGCTTGCTGAATCCGTCTCACTGCTGCCCCTGCTGCTGTTACTGCTGCTGCCGTGCAGTGGGTCATACGCTGGGGCTGAGCCATGATGGTCAGAATAATGGAACCGTTTCAACTGAGTACTACAGAGGGCACGGCCAGTGGGCACCGGTGAGCAGATAGTTTTGCTTTCCTAGTACACCAGGCAAGGTAACCTTAGCTAATCACAGCTGCTGTTGATGTGCTGAAGCAAGGGGGTATAGCATCTATGCAGAATGCTGGCTTACAGGTAGGTATAGTTTGTTTTTAAGCTGTACAGAGGCGGTGCTTGCACATGTATGGTAGGGTCAAAATAATGGCTTCTTGCGGACAGAGTATGGAACAGTCTTGAAATGCTTATGCTAGCTGACAAATTACTGACAAAGCAAAAACACTAGTAATGGAACCATCAGGTTGAGGTCTCAAGCTGTCCCAATAAGCGCCAGTGTTACAGGGTGATCCTGGTGAGCAGCCCAAGCCACTTCTGCTGGTTTGACCAGCCATTGACCAGCCATCGACCAGCCATCTTCATCTGCAGCATTACATGTTGGCGTTCTGTGCGGTCAAAGATATTTAGTGTGTGCGGGATGGGTGTTGGCACTAGGTCTTGCACGAAACATCTAGGGATTCCAGGAGAAAGAGACTTGCTTTGCGGGGTAGGGGGGAACACACCACGTGTGCTAGTAGCGCCTCTGCCTGAAAACTACGCAGGTATAATGCCTGGCGTCCACTCACTTAATACTCTGAATTGCATTAAGGTACTAACTGCAAGTTGCCAACTGGTGTGCTTCCTCTGTTCGTTATTCATCACTCACCATGCTCCCCACATTTCAGCAATCGGCCAATTTTCAGATTGCATCATGGGAATGCAGTTGGTACTCATTGATGATTTTGTGAGCTGAGAGTTTTGGTTGATAATGTGCAGATTATGGGCTCAGCATACTACAAGCCCATCAGTCAGTGGAGCAAGGGTGATTACATAGGCGCCACACAGCGGCAAGACGACTTGGCGGACATCCGCCAGTTTCTGAACTCTCCACTGCCAGCCGACGCCGGCGCCAATACCGCCACCGCTTGGGCCATGGGAGTCACCTCCCCCACTACCTTCACCGAGACTGCGCTGGTCCGGGGGTTCATCAGCGATGCAGTTGCGCCGGACTTCTTCTTCTTCGTCGCCAATCCAGGCACAGCGACCGTGACGGCGACCGTTCTTGCGTCCAACAGCTTCGTTCGCGCAAATCTGGACCTCTCGCTGAGCTTGCATGGCTCCAATGGGGGCCTATTGGCGACTGTGGACCCTCCCATCGGTACCTCTGTGAGCACCACGCAAATGGGCGCCACCTTGTCTTATCCCCTACCCAGCGCAGGCACCTACTACCTAAGTGTTGCTGCAGCGGGCTTTGGCAATCCTGCAGATTCAGGTTACAATAGCTATGCTAGCCTGGGCCAGTACACCTTGACAGTGTCATACCAACGCTTTGGAGCCCCCCCTGCTTCACCCCCTCCACCCCCTTCACCTCCTCCCTCCCCTTTCCCCCCTAGTCCATCACCCCCGCCCCGACCTCCCTCACCCCCACCTCCATCCCCAAGGCCCCCACCGCCCCCATCGCCTTCTCCTCCTCCTCCCCAGCCCCCACCCCGCCCCCCTTCTCCCCCTCCTCCTCGTTCATCCCCCCCACCGCCGCCTCCTTGCGGCGGCAGGCGTGGCCCAGCCTGTCCCCCTCCCAGCCCCCCCCCTCCTGCCTCCCCTTCTCCCCCCCGTCCTCCTCCTTCCCCACCTAGTCCTCCAACACCCCCACCCCCACCAGCGTCCCCAGCAACAGTCCAAGTTGGCGCCCTTACATTCACCCGCTCTTCAACCAAAGCCACAGCCACACGCGTCGCTACAGCCACTGTCAGAGCAGTCAACGCTGCTACAGGTGCAGTGATACCCGGTGCCACAGTCACCGCCAGATGGAGCCATAGCACCACTTTGACCGGCTGGCCTTATACTTTGACCATTACTACCACTAGTTCCACCGTCTCTGTGGCTTCCAAGGGGGTTACTGCAGCAGGCACGTTCACGTTCACTGTCCTTGGGTTCAGTGCACCCGGTTTTATATGGGACAGCGTGGCAACAACACAGTCGGTCACAACCACATAATCGAAGCTGCAAGTACCAGTGACATTGAATTGGATGGCCGCCTCAACTAGCCGCTGCATGCTGCTTTGCAGCCTGTAGGGCGCCAAGGGGAGGGTCTGTTGCTTCATGGCACAACACATGCCCTGTTGGAAAAAAGACATGTCACACCAGTAGAGGAAATGAGAGTGTTTTGTTTAGCAGCAGTACTCTGGCCAGTAGTGCTGCTGCTCGACTTGTCCCACTAGATAGTTTGCATGGTGACGGCATCTTTGCGGTCCACTTTGGCCGGTGAGAGTATTACCGTAGCTTCACTGACTCTCTGCCATCATCGGCAGCGGCTGCATTGTGATATTGCTATTACACTCTGACTCCAGTGTCTCCAGGGTATTGTATATTGGGTGTATTGGGTACATGCAGGCAGTATGGGCCAACCTCCTGTGATATAGCATTGTGACTTGTTGGGTACGGTTTAGGCTTTATTTGCGCCAAGAGCTGTGCGGGGGTGAGACATTGGAACTGCAGGGGCGTTGTCCAATGGGGCTTTCGGGCTCCCTTTAGCAAGCAAGGCCTTCAGTGTAACTAGATGGTCGCTGCAGGGCTCCTTTAGCATGCAATCCTTCCAGTATAAAATGGGTGCCGGCTGCAGGGGCTTGTGGTGGTTGTGGTGTATGGGGGACGATTGGATGCCCATGCCGCACGTTATTTCAACATAAGGGTGAGCAAGTAGCCACCTCAATAAGCCTGGCATGCACCCTTATAGCTCACTCGAGAAGATCAAGGGGCTTAAGAGTGCTTCGCTAATGCGCATTTATGGCCCTGGGTTACCTAAGGGATAGACCATGGCCTTTACAAATAGAGATCGCGTAATAAGCAGCAGTACTGGAGCATGCATGGTACTGTTCCCACTCGACTTGTTGCAACCAGAAGCGCAACCCTCTTCCCTGTGCCAGTTTGGGATGTTGCATGATTATTGGGGAAATGCGCTCATCCTTGTCACTTTGGGCAAGGTTTGGTAGATGTCAGCATTAGGTGCTGTCAACAGCAGTGCCAAGTGCATTACATATGTAGTGTTTTCGCAGCCTTAGTGTCGCCAGGTGCCTGAACAAAGTGTCCTTACTACCCAGGTAGGGGATTGTGTGTGGGGTTGTGAGCCGCGAAAACCTGCAAGCTCAGCCAATATCTGTTTGTATGTTGTGGGGTTGCTTTACATAATCTTTCAGCAAGGGGTATGAGGCTGACAGAGGAGTTGGAGAGTATAGAGCCTCAAAGCTTCCTTAGCTGACACCTCCAGTGGGAACAGTGTGTCCTGCCTAAAATGCTGACTTGTTGGGATGTGTGGGGCATAGCACCTTATCATCGCATGAGAGGGTGGAAGTCATCGTAACTGTCAACAAAGGAGGTGTCTGGAATACCGCAGCTGATAGCGCCGCAGCTTTCAAAGCAGCAGGACGCAGGACAGTTCTAATCCAGTACGTTTCCGGCTGCTCTGAGGTGAAACGGCTATTGTTGGTCCAGTACTTCTACTCTTAGCTTGATGATTTGCAGGAGAGGAGAAGGATGGTCAACTGTTATGACCCCATAGCTCTGTCTCTTCAAGCAGTTGATAACCCTGAGGGGGTGGTGGAGAAAGACCGGGGACTTGGATGGGGTTCATTAAAGAAGGGTTTTGTCTTCTAAGGGACAGATGGGAGATGGGAGCCAGGGCCACGCGGAGTTAATGCAAGGGCTTCTGAGGTGTGAGGTGGGAGGAGAGGACAGGTGGACATGCAGTGAGAGTTGGCGTTTGGTGCAGGCTGGTGTAGAAGTTGGGATTGTCTGTGCCAAGCAGAGTTTTGGTGTGTGGACCCGGTTGCAACTGAAGAGTTGTAAAGGGCTTGACAAGAACCACTGTTGTTAATACTGGGGCAAACACTACATAATTGGTGAAGCATTGTTACAGTGGTAATTGACGCCCCTGTTTCAGAGACTGTATGGGGCAGGACTTAGTTGTCTTTTTAAGCCCTCGGCTTAATGTATGAATTGCCACAATCTGCATAATTTGTCGCGCTCTTGTCTTGTGCTTGTTGCAAAATGAGTGTTGCTGCAAGCTGTTCTGGCATAGCTATAGCGATTGAGATAGATCTACATAGTCTGTGTTAGTTCTGGAACTGCTGCTGCTCAGTGATTCTCCACATCTGGGTGAGAATGTTTTTGGCATAAGTTGTATGCAAAGTTCTGGTATATATGCTGTTGCGTTGCTGTTTGTTTGCTGGGGGTAAACCCAAAAAATCAAAAAACCCAAAAAAAAATTTAAAAAAAATAAATTGTGTGTGCACTTTTCCAGGGCCAGTATTCTACATCATTGTATCTGCTTGGACATGCATGATCATGGAGTTCAACTGGTGGATGGTGTTCAGTTTTTTCCTGGTTCTATCTGTGTTAGTGGCTTTGCCACCCCTGTGGTGAACTGTGGCACCGCACGCGTGCCGATGGGTTTGCCAATGTAACATTCACACACACACACACACACACACACACACACACACACACACACACACACACACACACACACACACACACACACACACACACACACACACACACGGAGACCGTGTATTGATCTCCAGCGTGGGATTGTGGGAAGGTTTCCTTGGTGTGAAGATTACACGGAGCCCTTACCCTTTGTGGATAGGATCTGATCCTATGGTGGCAGGGCTTCCGCCCACTATAGCGATAAATATATCAATTGATTCTGCCGGTCTACTGTGTTCTGGAGAAAACATGGCAGGTGTTGGTTGGCGGCTGGAGGGAGATAAAAAGTGTTTAGTTTACTATACCCGCCCTTTGAGATCATGCTATCTGTGAGTGTAATAAGCTTCCCATTGGCTGGAGGTTGGGTACAGGCTAGTTGTGTATCATTGCAAAGCATGGAGCCCCCTGTTTAGTTGGGGGGCCATTGTTGCATAGTATTACGCCCCATGCATGGTCTGTCAGACCAGTTATTCATCCTTAGGCATGTGATTGAGAAGTGCCGCCTGCAGAAAAAGCCATTGTTTTGTTGTTTTGTGGATTTCAAGAAGGCATATGACTCTGTTGATCGTAGGCTCTTACTCCAGCGGCTTGCGTCCCTGGGTATATGGGGAACGATGCTAACATCCATTGCAGCCATGTACAGAAATGTCCCCTTGCATGCCCGGGTTGATGGGAAGGTAGGGCCGGCTTTCCAGAGTAGTATTGGTGTGAAACAGGGGGACCCGCTCTCGCCACTGCTGTTTGGTTTGTTTATTGATGAGCTTGAAGATTTTGTGAGGCAACGTTTGCCAAATAGTGGTGCGCAGGTGGGTCCTTCTAAGTGTCAGCTACTTCTGTATGCGGATGATGTGGTGTTGTTTGCAGAGACAGCTGTGGAACTGCAGTCTCAACTAGATGCCCTGAAAGAGTTTTGTGATCTAAAGCACATGACAGTCAATGTCCAGAAAACACAGATATTGTCTTGCAGGTCCCGGGACGCAGTAGGTTGCTCATGGCAGTATGCAGGGGAGGCCATTGAGGTTGTCAGTACCTTCAAGTATTTGGGTATCACTGTGGAATCTGATCGTGGTTTTAAAGGTGCTGTGGATGTTATGAGGTGTGCTGCAACCAAAGCTATGTGGAGTGTGGTACGCCAGACTCAGGAACGGGACATTCAGCAGATTGCTTTACGGGTACTGTTGTTCAAATCGATGGTTATTCCAGTTATGTCATATGGGTGTGAAATATGGTCTTTGCCCTTTCTCACGTCAAACTTGCCATTGGGTAATCCACTCCAGAAGGTCCAGAACATGTTCTTGAGACAAGTTAGTGGGACTTGGTTGAGGAAGTCGGTATCTCAACGACTGTTGCATGAGGAGCTGGGGTGCATGCCTGTATCATTTACGTGGGTTAAAATGGCTTGTGGCTTTTGGAATAGGTTAGTAGCTCAGACATCTGCGCCTATGCTACGTGCAGCGTTTACAGAGAACCTCGAGTTGTCGATTGTTGCTGGACATGGACGGCTGTGGTCTGCTGAGATGATGAAGTGTCTTAAAGATGTTGTTCCGGATTATGCTGAGAAGGTAACTTCTCTTGTGCTGAACAGGTCAGTAACAGAAATTGAGCGTGTAGACACAGAAGTTGTCCTAGGCACTTGGGGTAGTAAGTGGACTGCTTGTTGGTGTGACCTTCCAGAGGATCCTAGGGTTGCATCCTCGGATCAGGTATCGTATGCGACCTATTATACGTGGATGGCTGAGTGTGTTTCACAGCCTGCTAGGTATGTTGATCATGACCGTTGTATAAATCCAGAGTATCTTGCTGATCTCATGAGGTTTAGAGTGGGAGCTCACTGGCTGAGTGTTGTGACTGGACGTTGGGCTGATGGTGGTACTGTGAGGGCACAGAGGTATTGTAGGAAATGCATGGCATATACCGTTGAGGATGAAAAGCATTTCATGCTGGAATGCCCTGCCTACCAGGAAATCAGATCGGAGTTTGGTGAGTTGTTTGATTACTGTGAAGGTGATTTAAGGAAGCTTATGTGTCATCCAAAGCAGCATATGTTGGCGAAGTTGGTACATAAAATGCGTGTCTTCAGAGATGAAGATACTGAGTGGGTGTTTGATCTGCAGCTTGACAGATTTGAATCGAGTGAAGATACAAGTTGTGGTAATGTTTCTAGTGATGAGTATGAGAACGAATTAGTTGAAGTTGATGATATTAGTCAGTTTGGTTTTTTGGAAGCCCCTTGAGCCTCGTGTTGGCTCCGGGTTTTTCTTTTTTCAAATGTAACATTCAAACCGTGTGTCATGAGGCAGTGCCCTAGTAGCTCCAATAAACTCTCTCAGTCGCTATACAGGATCAAGGGTGGCGATGTAGACATCATGTAAGCGGATTCCCTGCTTGGTCTCAGGGCTAAACTTAACTGAGCGTGCTTGTGGTATCAATCTTGGTATCGTTGATTGTGTGGACTCAGTACGTCACCAGAGATGGACCGAGATATTATTCCTGGCGAGGTTATTTTGCTTTGACTGGTCTCCATCCGTGTATTTATTGAAAGGTCTCTTTAACAGATGACGCTGCCTAAGTAGCTTTCTGTCAGTGAGCCTTGCTTGCCTGCCCCGCCAACTTTAGGGTTGGACGTGGAAGCAGCTCGGACGAGCCTCACCTTCGGTTAGTTTTCAGCCTACATTTTGTCTTCATTCACCATTCATATTAGATGTATCAAGCATGAGCCAATGGACCTACTCCTAACTGAACCGCGTGTGGTGGATGGGCTCGCGCGGTGACTAGCTGCGGAGTAACCGATTAGAGCCGTACACGGTTGAGAACGTTTTCTGTGGGGGCTGCAGCGTGGGCTCTGAGGATTCAAAAGCCCACCGCATGTGCTTACAACCAAGTACCAAGTCTGTTACGTCAGTGAATCTTGGGGAGGCATGGCGGATGCGGGTAAGTAGGTAAGCCGAGGCTGTCTCTGCTTATCACGTCGGCGGCAACTAACTCAGTCGCACCTCACTTCATGGCATTCACTGGCATGTTTAGTAGTGATCCACCGGTCGATGAGTATGCTACTTGCTGCATGCATGCAAAAGCTGGCCTGATGCCTTCCCCAGTCTGGGCCCAAATTGGCCCAAGTAGTCTGAGCCCAGTCAAACAAACAAACAAACACAAATACAAGGTGTGGTTGCACCAAGGCAGCTAGGTTGAAACGACCAAACACACCGGGGTCAAGCCCCATTTTCTACTCAGTCTTGGCTCCAGATACACGCTAAACCCGGCTCTGTCTTGCCAGCATTAACATACTAACAGCTCCAATAAAAATAGCGCAATCACTGTCCAACTATATTGACTCTGACGAAATGCAATGCTTAAAGCAACCCCAGTACAAGTTGAAGACGTTTCCTTCTGCACCCACTCCAGTAGATCCTCCAGGAGTCAACAGCTGCAACAACAGCAGCAACAGCAGCAGAGCACAGTAATTAGCTATCTTCCATGATATGCCATAGCAACAAGCGCCGTAGGCCCCACACCTCAAGCTGTCACATATAACCCTTTCAGCTCAGATTCAATCATGCCAACCCTTCCACCTTTTCTCCTGTCTGGCTCCCTCCCCTACCTCCGGTGTCCATCTTGCCTTTCTTACACCAATCCTCTAGTGCAACCCCAATAACTTTCTTCACTGGCAACTTTTCACAGAGAATATATCCATCTGTGCTGGTGCCTCACCTTGGCCCCACCCACAATCTTACTCCACTGTGAGATGCGAGATGGGCATTATTCTCAATGCACCTCCCCCCTTTCCCCGTTTCCCCCGGCCCGCACTGCCTTCACGCCCTGGTTCGTTTTCCCGGCACCTCTCCCCACCTCGGCACCGGACATATCTGCCCCTCTAGACAGGACATCCCTCAGGGCTGCTGTAATGAGATAACCCCCCCCCCCCCCACCACCACCACCACCAACGCCCTTTTCACTCCACACGCCAACCCCCTACCGCCTACATACACCTCCCTCCCCCTTTGCTGCTTGTCAACAGTGCCTCACTTCAGGAGCAAAGGAGGAGCTAAGCCCCCCCTTACGCCACGTTTCCTTTCTCTTGCCATGCCCTAGCCTTGGCTGGAAATTCCTGCCTCTGCCCCCCTTCACCCTCCCTCAGGATTTCTTGCTAAACATGCAGTGTTCCCTTTAGACCGCGTAAAACAACTCCTGCTCCATGTCAATGAGCACCTTTCATCCCTTCCCTACTAAACCCTTCCCTTTCTTTATTCTCTCATTCGTCTTCCTCTTTACGATCTCAGCCTCTCCACACCGCCCTTGTCCCTCCTCCCTCCCTTCTTGCGCATTTCCAGTTGAACACAACCCCCCACTCACCCTCTTCCCTGTCAGCCTGTGGTTTTATCATCTAGGTCTTGCTTCACTCCCTGTTCTTGGACCACTCCCCCCTCCTTTCCTTGCAACCCACTAGGTTCCACCACCACTCCCTACTTACTCTCTTGTCTTGCGACTGTGTCTAATAGACAGCCATCCATCTCCACCCCTATGCCCCCCCCAAGGCCTGGTCCTCACCCCACAAGCTCCATCCCTCCCCCCTTTTTCCTTTCCCCCACCAGAATACAGCATCCACCACCCCAGCCATCCATCTTCCTGGCAGCCACTCTAGCTCCCCCTTCCCGGGAACAAAGTCTCCCTGCATCACCTCAGGGGCCCCTTCCTCTCCCTAAATTGCACCACCCATATCCTCTTCCCGGAACTCCCATTCCCCTTAGGGCGCTATTCATCTCCGCCCATATGCCCCCCCTCTTTTCTTCCCTCTCCGTCCCCCCCCCTGTCCTAGCCCTGGTCCCTCCCTGCAGGGGCTCCATTCTCCCTCCTTCCCTTTCCCCTCCCACAGGCGCTCCATTTTCCCTCCTTCCTTCCCCTCTTCCCCCACCGACATGCAGCAGCAATTCCTAACTCACCCTCTTTCCCCACCAAAATGCAGCAGCAATTCCTAACTCACCCTCTTCCCCCACTCTAACGCAGCAGCAATCCCCAACTCACCCTCTTCCCAGGCAGCCTGTCCCTCCTAGACAAAGCATCCACCAGCCCCTCCCCATTGAGGTTCCCCTCTTCATTCCCAAACAGGTAGAAGATGACATCCAGCACAGCAGGGCTTAGCTGAAAGGCAAGGGTCTTCTTCAGCAGCTTGTTGAAATCAGACTTTTTAACAGATACCCCAACCTGCACACAGAAAGGAAGAGTCACAACATCACAAGGGCAGCAAGTCAGAGGTACCATCCTTGGTGGGGTGTCAAGTGGGGTTTTGTAGCAGGTTGCTTTCCTCCGATTTAAAATTCCTTGAAAGACACACCAACCTGACCACAGAGAGCGACTGACTTCAGCAGCTAACTGGAACCAAACATAAGGTAAGGGACTGCCCGTCTGCACAAGGCAGCAGTACAACATGGTTTGGGCTTTTATCTTCAAGTATGACATGGACCCAGCCAGCACATGGCAGTAGTCAGGAAGTTCCACTGGGATAGGTGGCTTGTGAGTGGGGGCCCATGGGTTAGGGGAGGGCCGACACACCCTGTAGCAGGCCCTTGTTTGCCTGTGGCCCTGGGGCTTTCCATAATTTCTGCTCAGAAGCTGGCCAAGTTGCCTGATCCATCAATCTCCCTGCTTCCCCTCCCATCTCCCCCTGCCCCTCTCCTGTCCTTCTCCTCCTACCCCATTCCCTTCCCTCCCGCCTTCTCCTGCACCACTCTCCTTCTCCTTTTCCGACGCCCCTCCCTTTCACTTTTCTTCCCATCCCTAAAAGCCCCTTGGCCCTCTTCGAATTTTTTCCTCCGTACCTCCCCCCTTCTCCAGTTCTCCTTCCCCACCCCTCTCCCCTCTCCCCTACTGACCTGGTTACAGAACTCCAATGCAAAAGCCAGCTGCGGCAGCTTCCTCCTCAAGGTGGCCAGCTCCCTAAACTGCTTCAAACTGATGGGCCGCTGCTTCAAGCTCTCAGGCATATCTGATACCTGCAGGGACAATCATTCAATCAATCAATCAATCGAAACGCAAAAACAGCTATGCCAAAAGGTCGGTCGAGACCAAGCAGCACACGACCCCTAATGAACTGAAGTCACACAACCCCATGCCGGCCAACCATATGTCCACCCCCCATGCAGGTAAACCACAGGCCACTCAAAACACTGTAGCATAGACTTGGAGCCAGATGCAACAGCGTGCACGCCAAGAGGCCTATTCAACTGGAGCCCTAAACTGATGGAACCATGGGTAGAGGGGATCCCTCCAGATTAAGCAAAACCCTGGTGGGAGCTGCTGTTGGCTCCCACCATAACAGGTTTACCCCTTCTGCTGCTGCAACTGCTGCTGGCTCTGCATACTGAGCTGCAGATTGCTGCCCCCTGAGCTGCAGGGACAACAAGACAGTAAATGCCACATCGTGCATACCTGCCATACACCCTTTACAGAGCACTAGCCATTGTGAAGAATATCACTAGTATACTCTAGCATGTCGGTCAGCAAGGACGCAGCTGCATTCCCTCAGATTAGCAACAGGGCGTGTGCTGTTGGATGGTGGATTAAAAATTCCAAGCATGCTCCAACTATGTAATAATGATAGTCTAATGATAGTCTAACAAAAATGATAACAATGATAATGATAATAATGATAACAAATGATACTGATAATAATGAAAACATGTAGCCTACGCGACCGATGGCTCTCTGCACAGGATGCCTGTACCCTGACTGGCTTGTGATGGGTGCAAAATCCAACCGTGCCAGGGAATTACAAGCTAGGCAGCCACTAGATAATTCATCGGAAATCCATATGCCATACCCTCCCTTCGTCTGCTGTGTTTCTTGTCAGTCACTGCCAGCCTCACAAAGGCAGCCACGTGCTACAACCCCCACCCCCCCTTGGGGTCTGCCTACTTATCCCATGCAATGGTCCCATTCCACCCCGCCAATGCTCCCGGCTTTAGCTGCTACCCATACCCTACATTCTTACCCCTCTCCCCGTACGGTAGGGGACAAGGGGCTACGCACCACCCTTAACATACGCAGGCTGCGACTGCAGCGGTGGCTTAGCCCCCTGCAGTCGCCCAACAACCTTGTCGGAAGGAATGCTAAAAAGGCAACCCCAAAAACCAAAGCTCTGCAGTCCATTCCAAAAGCCTTCGTTTACAGCAGGAAGAGAAGGCAGAACCCTAAACCCTAAACACTTCTCTTCTACCCCTCCCCCAACACCTTTGATATCCCAACCTATGGTCCAACACCTTTCTTCACCCCTGTTGCACTTGACATACATACGCTCCTGGCTCAACGTACCTTGTCCAGGACTCTATCTACATGCCGTATCTCTGCTGCTGCTGCAATGCTGTTAGCAAAGTCCACTGCCAGGATGGTCCCGTTGTGCTTGTAGTCATAATGTGCAAACTCCAGTCTCACGATGTCATCATGCAGCTGATGGAGGAAGTCCCTGAAGGCCCTCAGGTCCAGCTGCTTCAGACCATCTACTCCAAAGAAGTTTGCGACTAGACCTCCTAGGTCACTGCAGGACGAGAGAAGGGGGAGGGGGGGGGGGGTAGGCATGGAAACAGCGAGGAGAGGGATAAGTTAACCCTGCAGGGGGGGGGGGTATGCTATCAAAGGAGAGACCATCTGCTCAAAAAACTTGGCTACAAGGCCTCCTAACGCACTGCAGGATGAAGGAAGAGGGGGGGGGGGGGCATGGAGACAGGGAGGAGAGGGATCAGTTAACCCTGCGAGGGGGGGGGGGGATGCTATCAAAGAAGAGACCACCTAGTGCAAAGAACGTTGGCCACAAGGCCTCCTGAGTCACTGCAGGGCAAGGACAAGGAGAGGCAGGCGCATGGAGACAATGAGAAGAGGGCTAAAAATACCCTGGGAGGAGGGGGAGGTGCTATCAAAGGAGACACCATCTACTCCAAAGAAGTTGGCTACAAGGCCTCCTAGGTCACTGCAGGATAAGGGAAGAGGGGGGGAGATGGAGACAGGGAGGAGAGGGATGAAAAGGGTAGTCAACGGATTGGAAATTTAAGATTTACATCTAAAGGGAGAGAGGTAAGCCGTCACCTAAAAGGGAGGGGGCGGAGAAAGGAGGGGGGCGGGTTGGAGCGGAGGGGGGGCAGGGAGGAGGGGCGGCGGAGAAGGAAACTGGGAGGGGGGCAAAAGAAAGAGGGGGGGGGGGGGGGGAGATGGGTGAGGTGTGGTAATGGGAGAAAGGGGTAAGAGGGGGAGAGGTGAGGGGGGTAAACGGGAAGGTGAGGGGGCCATGGGGAGGGGAGAGGGAAGAAGTGAATTTGGGCGAAGGAGGGGCGATAAGGCATGGAAAAAGGAAAAAGGATAGAATGGGACACACTTAGCATAACAAGAGGATTTTATCTGCACTCACAGGAATTGGCACTCGTACAGCCACCTGCCCATGGTCCTGTAATAGCATCTGACATCTATTCAATGCATTTAAGGAAAAATTACGGGGAGCCAACAGTAGATGCCATTGGGCTGAATGCCGTAAGCTGCAGGTTAGACACCAAAAGCCCCCTAAGCAGTAAACCCACCCATGCATGTTCTTCCTCTGGCTGCCAGTCCTCCCCACAAAGTTGCTCTGGATGCCTGCACGCTTCTCCAGAGCATGGACCACCTGCAGCCACCAGAAACACCAGCACACCGTAAGCTCTACACTCGTCACCATCATCAGTAACACTCTAGTACATAACAAAATTTGCTTCAAAATACATGCTGTACAGCACACTGTAGGCCACCCACTGTAGGCCACCCACTGCCTAGCTTCCTAATCACCTTACCCCTTTTGCCCAAGCCTCTGCGCCCTCATCCACCCAACCCCCACCCTCCTCTAACCAAACCACACGTTGTAGCTTTTCTATTTGCAGCTTACCTACAAGCACTCCTTGCTCCCTGGCATTCTCTCCTGCATGTCAGCACACCAGAGTTTCCCACCCCCAGCCTCCCATTCCCAACCCCATCCCCTCACTATTTAACATTTCCCCCAGATGTCATGCACTCATAGACTTCCATTCACTTGCT
>OY744493.1:8687148-8797299 GCA_963556185.1 Pseudopediastrum boryanum
CCCCCCCCCCGTCCCCTCCTCCCCCACCCCCACCCCGCCCCATCGCCTCCTCCCCCACCCAAACTCCTCCAGCTGCAGCTTTCGTATATCATGATATGACAAATCAGCCGTGATAAACCTCAGCTTGTCAGCTGTCATGATGTGATGTGTCATCCAAATCCATTACCCTGAACCATACATTTGCCGTCTGGTTAGCCCCCCCCCCCAATGCTCCTCCCCTTCTCCAACTCTGCTGGCGGCGCCTTCACTCATGCGTCCACAGCTTCCCCTGCTCTTGCACGCGCACCCCTCAGCCCAATCCCTTCCCCTGTCAGCCTCTCCTGTCCCCCACCCCACCCCAACCCCACTCGAGGCCTTACTCCCTCCTCACAATTTGTCCATAAAGACTTCACCTAGCTGCAGCCTTCCTTCATCAAAGAGGGCCAGGGGACTGCAGTTGCCTCCCCTTCTAGTAGACTCCTCATTGCCCCCACCCACCTCCCCTATCCCCTCCCCCCAGCCCAATCACCACCTCCTTCCCCCTGCTTCTACAGAGATCCCCCTGCCATGCCACAGCTCCCCCCCTCCCTTGGCACAAGCACTTATAAGCGCACTCCTTTCCACCTCGCTGGTTCTTTGACAGCTTCAGGTGCACGTGCTATGGCACTTTTGCTACGCCATACGTCAAATGTGACAATGATCACCCACTCCCACCCCCTGTCACCCCCCTCTGCTCATCCCCCCTCTCCCTCCCCCCCCCCCCTCGCTGGGCTTATCTCCCCCTCAGGCATTACCTGTAAGAATTCCTCCAGCTGCAGCGTCCCATTATCATCCAAATCCATGATGTCAAACACGGTGTGTATCTCCCCTTCTGGGATACTGAGCAGCAGCACCACCACCACGTACTCAGAGAAGGATATCAGACCATCACCATCAGTGTCAATCTTATTGAAGATGGAACGCTCTGTGTCTTGCGCCTCCACTGTCTGACCACGCTCACCTGCCAGCAGCACAAAGGTCACCCAGGTGACAAGCACAGTCAGTCCAAACCGTACACAGTCACGACACACAAAGGTCATCCAGGTTGACAAGCAGAGGAGGTATACACGAAGCAAACAACTCCATTTCTTGAACCCGAGGTTAAGAGTCCACGACGCAAAGGTCATCCAGGTGACAAGCAGAACGAGTCAAAGAGGCACGCATTCATGACTATGTGTTTGAAAATTTCACGATAGTACCAATTGCGCTACTTCTGCGAAGGCCTTGCAAGAGAGCTAAAGGACAACTGTACCTTGGTGGAAGCAAGACTGGATGGTGCAAGACCCCTGCCTCTAAAACCACCTTCCCACCAAAGCTAAAGCCATGAGAAAGCTGCCCATAGGCCTCTGGTTCATCACCATCAGACCATCCTGCCCCTCCACTGTCCACACCCTTTGCACAGGTTTGCAAAATGGCCCCGTATGTTGTAATATCACGTTACTACCATGATAGCTGCCCATCTGCATGGCACAATTTCTGTACCTGCAGGTGCGGTGGGAATCTTGCAGACATTTGGGGATCCACGGTATCATGCTAAACCCTACTACCCAACTCACCATCAAGCAGGCCCCCGCGTTCTATGGATGATCCGTAGGGTGGGTAGGTGGGCACCAGTGAGCGCACTACATCTTTTCCGTTCATGTACTTGACCCCGTTCCTGTGACAGACAACCATGGAACAATAAAGTTACACATCAGCCAGGGAGTGTGAACGACCAACACCACCCATTCAGGTAACAGCATAGTGCAAGTGTGTAGTATCTGCTGCTGTAACTTCTGACAGGTACAAGGGGCCTGGCCACTGTGCAACATGCTTTGGTAGGGGGTCTGATGCCATTTGCCTTGAATGTGCTCTGCATTGATGACTGTGCAATTTCTGTCTGCAACCCTCCCAAACGCAGAAGCACCCAAACCAGAGAAAAAGGAAGCCACACATCTGACAAGTGGCCTTCACGACATGCGTATAGCTATGTGCACTTCCTTGGCCATACCAGCTGCATCCAATGCCTGGCAGTTTTCTGCAACTTGGCAGGTATCATGCAGCAAGCTTTGGCACCAGCCTCCTAACCCCAGGACTGCCGCTCACAATCTGCCGCTCATAATCACAGGAGCCATTGCCCAAATGGTCTTAATGCAAAGCCTATTGTGCTTGTGGCTGCTGGCTGAGTCTGTAGGATTAGCATCTTTCGCACCTGTCATGTGTGGAGAAGTACTCAAAGACCTTCTCAAGCGAGCTGAGCTCCCTGATCCTCTTTTCATATTTGAAGAAGATGCGCTGCCTGAGAGGCAAGCTTAAGAGCTTGCCCTCTGATGTGACGCCATCTGGCTCAATGTGGCCATCTGCATCTCGCGGGAGAGCTGCATCGCTTGCTGCTGCTGCTGCTGGGGCTGTGCCTGTTGTCAAGGCCCATGCCCCTGCTAGGGCAGCCGTAGCAAGGGCCCAATGAGCCCTGTAGCTGCTGCTTGAGTCTGAGGCAGAGGTTTCAGTGCTTCCTAGGGTTGTGCATGATGCTAGGGCTGCGTATCTGCAGTTGCTTGCTGCGGTGCTATGGGAGAGACATGGGCGCAGCCTGAGCAGATTCGGGAGGGATGATCTCATCGTACTTGAGAGGGGATAATAGCTGTGTCAGGTCCCTAGCATGAAGATTGTGATCGGCAAAGTTCTAAGTTGTTAAGCTGGTGGTGGCAACGCGCTGGACGTTGGGATGACGATACTGGAGACTGCAATTGAAGCTGTCACACGAACTCGTGAAGTAATGGTATTTCGGCAGGTGTAAGCAAAGCAATAGGCTGCATTTATCCTACCAGCAAACCTTTGCCCAAGGGGTGCATCCCGAAAGTAAGTGACAAGCACCGAAAGGGCAAACAATATGATGAATGGGTGCACGCAGGCCCGAAGATAATGTTCTCAGCCTGGATCGTCATGGAGGTGCCTTACACGCAGGACTTGGGATCCCTCACTCGTTGGGCCGGTATCCGACCCTGCCGGAAACCGAGGCAGTACGGAGGCAGTACATGTCAAAAAAATCCCAAATAGTCCGATAGCTGATGGTGTGCTTGGGTGAGGTGCACTGCAATTACAATCGTGGACGTCATGCTTCACATTGCAAGGCACAGGTTCGCTGACAAGCAACGAGCCAAACGCGATGGCGCATAAAGCAGTTAGCCAGTCCCTGGCTGGGAAGCTGCTTCTGGTCGTACTTCTAGGACTCATTTTTACCAGATACCATGGTACGTTATCATCGAACAGACTAAGTTACATCAACCGGACCAGCAAAACTCCTAGCAGCTTCGGTTTCTTCCTAGCTCTCCTTGGGACACATAGAAACAATGCAAAACAAAGTGGGAGAACATAACACCGTCATTCAGGGCCGCCAAACATTCGCAAAAAGCCGTGCGGACTATTTCATGCAGCTGCTAGCTAGTGCTCTGATTCCTGAGCACTAAGCTGAAGTGTGGCTGTGGGGTATAGCACCCTCAACAGTACATTCCCGAGCATGGTGCAGTAGAAATCGTTCTTGTGCGCTGGCTGCAGGTGCTCAGGCTTCCCGAACATCAGGGCAGCCTGCCCCTCATGGACGGGCCTTGAAGGAGGTTAGGGCCAGTTGCATGGGTAAGCAATGGTTAGCATGGAAGCAACACCATGTGATATGAATCAGCAGCATGATGGGCATCTCGAGTTCAACCTTCACTGCATAGAGCCGTCTGTTGCCTATGGGTTGAATGCAACCAGCCACATCAGTGTTGCATAAGGCGTCCAGCAGCAGATAGACCCAGAGGCCCTCTTGCCGACAGATGCTGTGATCCTTCTACTGTCTACTCAGCCGCGGCTTTGCTGGTGGTCCAACTGCTCTCCGCAGTTTTCCATACAGGAACCTTCTTAAATTACGCTTACACAGCCCCGCTCTCCTTACCTGGCTAGAAGGCTGCAGTCCCAGGTCAATTAAACAGACTGGTTGCCCCAGAAAAATGGCTGCATTGGCGGGATTTGCTTCTCATATGGTGTCCACTTTTGATACCAAATCCCTACACCTTCAATATCGGATCTAACCCACAAGCCATAGTTGCTCCACTCACAAGCCAGCACCAGCACTGTGCCAGGTTCGTCCTTTTTGCACAATAAGTGTTTAAATCAGCATGCACCCTTTCTTTCCATGCAGCCTCCTCTGGCACATACACCGCCATGGGTTGGGAGATGGATTCCAGCGGCATTGAGTCAGTTGGCTGCCCCAAGGCCATGGGATGTTGGACCACTATTGGCTTGGAGGTAAGCAGAGGTGCCTTGTTAAGACAGAGGATGGCGGGCATGATGCAGGGTAGTGGGGCGGATAGCTGCAAGCCCCGAAGCAATGCTGGCAAATGGGTAGGGGGGTTATAATCCCCTGGGGGGCCCAGCATAGCCAGCCTAGCAGCCCGCTTGTGGTTGCGGCACATGAAATGTTTTGTTTGTTTGTTTATAAAGCCCTGATAACAGCATCCTCACCTTTTGCTGCTGAGGATGGATGCACTAACCCCACATCGGCAGGTGTGAATGATACCACAAAGAGACAAGAGGGTTACTGTGGCGCTTCCATCCAGAGCCGCTTGCATGTAGCGCTCTTCTGAGCTTGATCTTCTCTCAATGCATAGACTCAAGCAGCAACTCCGAACCAAACAGCAACTACGTTGACCATAATAGTGGAGCCTGCTCCCTGGATTGCCAGTCTTGTGCATCACGACACACCTTACAAGATAATAGTACTTCTTAGAATCTGCTGCTGTTGTTGTGCCTGCAGGTCCTTGAGGACTGCTCTCTGAGCATTACCCCCAAGGGCTACCTTACGAAGAAGACCGGCAACACCTGCCCCACCACCAGTCTGCAGCACAAGGCAGTGGTCAGCCTGGACAGTAACAGCAACTTTGCCGGCTTAGGTGAGACATAAGAGGCTGTGCCAACAAAAGCCTGTCCGGTATGAGTTGGAGGCAGTAGGGGTGAGCTGCTTGGCTCTTTCCAATGGCTGGAAGAGGTTATAGGCGTCCGTGCTAAGGCATGCCTGCATGTGTATGAGCTACTTATGGCAGAGTGGAAGACTTGCAGCAGCCATGTCTCCCGCATGCGGATCCCTGGGAGTTGGCAACATGCATTTGCTGCCCTTGCAATTGTCCACGTGTCTAGCTGATTTTTGGTGTTTCATTCATTCATTTTGCTAACCTTTTGGTGGTTAAATCACTAGTGCTGGTGCTTTGTTGCTTTCACTAGTGCTACATGTGTTCAAACCGACTGCCTCTGAACCTTCGTCCCTCAGACTCCCCTGCCCCAACTCTACCTGCAAGTCTTCTGCTAGGCACTCGCGTTAAGTACATATTACTCATCATGCATGCTTTCTTTTCTGTTTCCTTCTACTGTTTCTACCGCTCCCTTGTTGCCTGGACTCCAAATGCTTTCTCCTTGCACCTCACACCCCTATCTAATGCTCATCAACACCCTGATTGCTTTGCTTGTGTCCACTTTCCTCTGCCCGTCACTTCCGTTTTCTCCACTACCTCTTGCCCCCAGCTCTCCCTGGCACCCCCCTACCCTCGAAGCCCCTCACCCTCAGGCTGACAGGTCAGAGCAGCTCCTTAGAGGAGCTGCAGGGCAACTTCTTCATCAGCCTGACCTGCAGTGATGGAGGACCTGACTGCCACCTGGACTTTGATGTGTCGGGCGTCTTCTGGACACACACTGGCACAGGTAAGGGAGGAGGGGGGATAGAACCAGGGCAGATCCTGGCGAGGACAAGCATTACACCCTGGCAGGGGTGAAGATTTAACATTGTTTTTCATATTCCAAGGCTCGCCTCTCAGAGCCTTGCGGGGGATCACCTAGGCATGTACAGAAGTGCAAGGTCTTTTGGTTCTTTGGTGGGCCATATGTCTGGTTTGTGCCAGTTTGAGAGTCCAGTCTGGGTGTCAAGGGGGGGGGGGGGGCTGTTAAGCACAGAACACGAAGCTTGTTAAAACATAGCCCTCCTTCATCACCAGCAAGCTGATGCCCCTGAAGGGGCTGCTTACTATAGTACCTTATGCAATCGCAAATAGCTGCAGAGGTGCTCTAACATCAGCGCTAGACTGAACGCAATCTCGTTGGGGGTTGACAAGCCAAATCTGCATATTTCAATGGGGGTCAATGTGGTGACTTCCTCAAGGTAGTCGCATGCTCTTCACAGCGCTACATCTTGACATGTCTTGCTCGGGGCGCACATGCTACGCAGCTGATATTGCTAAAATTCCCAGAAAATAGGCCATACTACACTTTTCCTGCTACTGATAGATGATCTTAACCTTTTATAACCGTAAAAGAAGAGCGCTGACTTATCCTCTCTCTTTCCCACCTTCACAGACCAAATAAGTCAAGTGTTTGACGAGGGCGGTGACCAGTACCTCAACCTTGAGTCCTCCAATCCAATCTTTGCAGATGGTGTTGACTTTGAAGTGGCTGAAAGCCCAGTTGAAACCAATCTTATCAGCTCCCTTGTGGACATGGCTGTTGCACCCCTGAGGGAGTTTGCTAGTAATGTCAGAGAAGCTGCTGGCCTCCCACCAGCTGGTGACCCAGTCACTAGTGTCACTAGTGCCCCTAGTGACGTCAGTGCCCCTCCTGCTAAGGTAGTGCCCCCACGGGAAGCAGCAGCGATTCCTGCACCAGTGACAGATGATGAGGAATTGGACCAGCCAACAGAAGAAGATGGAGTGACAGCAGAAGAAGATGAGGAGCCACTGACTGATCATTTGACAGCTGCTGACTCTGTGGCTCCAACACCTGCACCTGTACCTGTACCTGTTGCCCCTGTCCCGGTAACCAAACCTGCCGTACCTACTCTGACTCCTCCTCCAACCCCAGCCCCCACTCCTGTTCCCACCCCTGCCAGCAGCAGTGCCAGCAGCAGCAGTAACGTGAAGGGTAGCACCAGCAGCAGCACCAGCAGCGCAAGCAAGCCCACTACTGCCACCACCACTGCCAGTAGCACTGCTACTGCTACTCCAGCAGCAGCAGCACCAACACCAGCTGTTCCAACACCAGCACCAGTAGCAGCTGTTCCAACACCAGCGCCAGCACCAGCAGCCGCATCACCAGAGTGCATGGACAGCATTTACAACCCAGCAACTAAGAACTGGGATTGGGTCCCTGGCGCAAATTGCGAGGATGATGCTTGGGAAGATGCTTGCAGAAACACTGCTGGCTGCGTGCCTATGACAGAGGATGAGATCCTAAAGATGAACAAGGCGCCAATCACGGTGGCCCCTCCTGCTTCGGGTAAGCCGTCAGCAGCAGCTGCAGCATCAGCAGCATCACGAGGTTCTGCAAGTAATGCAGCAGCAGCAGCAGGGGCCAAGGCGTCAGGTAAGAATCCAGGGGGTGTTGGTACAGAGGGTGTAGGAGAGACAGATGAGTCTTGGGCGCTCCTCCCTAACCCTCCAGATGCAAGTAAGACGGCAACGTACAATGGGTCGCTGCCGGTCATACGTGCTAGGATTGATTGCCGGCCCTCGGCAGCTCAAAGGAGGAAACTGCAGCAGCAGCAGCAGCAGTTGGAGAGTTACAACAACCCTTGCTTGATCCCTCTTCCGGCATCTGCGACGGCAGCTGCCGGTGGATCGTCTCCTGCGTCTTCCCCTGGTGTTACGCCTAGGGCCATATCAATGCGCACAGCTGCAGCAGGTGCCAGCAGGACGAATGGTGCAAATGGTGTGGCAGCTACTGTCGCAGCTGTGGCATGTACTGCTGCTATAGCTGCCGTGCTCGGCCCGCTGCTCATGCTGTGAGAGGTACATGCCTCAAATTAAGGCCTCCTTTCATCAAGGTTCTGCCTTATAGTTGCTCTTGCCTTCGCCTTGCCTTGGCGCTGGCTGGGTGGTGGCTTCGAGCAAAGCCAATGGCCTTGACATGATGCTGGAGTGGAAGCGACTCGAGAGCCGTGGTTGCTGGTATACTAATGTGACAGCAGTGATGTGTTTAATGCTGTGCTGAGCAGAATTGTTTAGATTAGTGGCTGATGAGGGGCCAGAGTATTGGCAGCTGTGGGGACTGGTAGCCAAAGGCATTGTGCCATTGAAGCCGTCTCCACGAGTGCCCGCTGCTTGCTGCTGGTGATGCAGTGGGATAGTGATATGAGCGGGGGGTGGTTGTCACAGAAGCAGTCAGCCTCAGCTGGCATGCTAGGTAGAGGTCGTTCATCAGTGTAGTTGGTAGCTGGAGGTTGGGACTGGTATGATGTTGGCAATGAATGGTTACGGGAATCATGATGGCCAAGCAGGCTGCTGAATACCCACCACGGGCAAATTGGAGGGTGCGACAGCGCCATGCGACAGACACTATTGCATGGTCGTGGCTAAGGAATATGGGTGGCTTCCTGATGGTCCTTTAATTGAATGAATAGACTGGGTGCTTCTAATGACTGCTCTCTGGTGAGCTTATGTCACAATCAGGTTCACTTAATAGAACTTATGCATTGAAGGATGCCAAGGAAGCACGTGTATGTCAAATCTCGGTTATGTTCTGTTAAGGTGGTTCAGCACTCACTGCAAATGCTGAACGTTGTGTTCATGACGAGCTGTACGCATCTTTGAGGACCCAATTAATACAATTCAACAATTAGAGTAGCATACCACTGCAATATATTGGTTGTCTGTCTGCAGAGTAAATTGGCTGGCTGTATAATTAGTGTTGTCAGGGCTGTTGGTCTCTTTGGTGTCTGCTCAGTATAGGGATTGACGGCCCAGATAAATGAGTGTGGCTTTAGGTTCTACAAGCCCATGTAACACGCCATTTCAGGGTCACTTCAGCAGCACCACAAGACTTTTGGCAATCGTGGTAGGGTTACCATGTTTATCATGGTAACAATGGCTGGCCTGCGGTCCTGTTCTGCAGAGTTGGTGCTGCACTAGTGAGTAACTCATACCCAAGTCAAGCAGGAAGGTGTTTACTGGTTCCAGGCAAGCATGCAACCCTGCATGGCAGGCTCAATGAATGCTTCCTGCCTCCTTGTTACCAGGGTTACCAGGGTAAATGCCAAGGCATGCTTTTTCTCCGGTCACAGATAGGCAGTAACACCGCCCAGGTCCACGAGCATCAAGTCGTGCACGAGTTTAGCCATCAACTGCAGTATACTCATGTTAGCTGTTTGAAAGCATGAAATCAATCGGCTCTCTGCACAAGGTATGATTGTGCTGGGACCGCCTCTGCGTCAGCACCCGTCTTGCATGTCAGTGTGCCAACCGTGTTTAAAAAGCGTACCAGAAAAGCTGGGCCGTCTTTACAAGACCGCTGGTAGAATGTGGCAGGGCATCAGCGTGCGGGCGCTTGCAATGTGCATGCAAAGGTCGCTACTGCCAGAAAGTTACAATCTTGCAGATTGCGGGTGAGTTTCATGCTGAGGTGGAACTTTGAAAAAATGTCTCTTTGCACAGCTCAGAGGAGATCATTATGGCCGGGACACGCAATTCAACAAAGTTTGTGCTGATCAAGGCCACCGTGTGCTTGTTTCAACTATCTGAAAGGGCTGCATGACTGAGGTCCCCTCCACTGCACCCTCAGATTCCTATACCAGAGCGAGTGTTCATTCACCAGCACTACTTATAAGTCGGCATAGGGCGCTAAGTGACCCAGGATCTTGTTACGTCGACCGTGTTTGCGAGCTACAACATATAACAGCTTGAAAGGGCTGGACACCGCTCGCGATATCGAGGGCCTCGCGGACTCAGCTTGAAGCTATTTCGCGCCTGCTCAGAAAATCTTCTTGATAAGGTCGGTACCGTCACCTGGGTGGGTATCTCAGCTTCATGTGGCATTGTTACTCGTTGCATTGCCGATGCCCTGTCACCTTACAGGCACAAACATATTCAGTAGGGCTCCCCGTGCATGCGGGCATTTTGGCTCGATTTAAGGTGATAGCTTGCTGCATTCAGCACTCTTTTTCTACTGCATGGTCCCAGAATGGTTACAGCTCTGGTAATGCCCCTTTTGTCGTGTCTGCAACCAGCGCCACTGAAATAGTCATGAAGCGCTAGAAGGACCGGTTGGGTACTGTCATGAAGTCTTCGGCCAGAACTAAAGACTCGCGGTCGCTGCATTTTGAGAACTGGCGTACCCCCCTTGTTGCTGCAGACACGTTCCCGCACTCCACGGCCCAGAGTTTCCAAATGCAGTCCTCCTCCAACCAACAAGACACGGCCCACCTGCTCTATGGTGTCGAACCCATCGAAGACTTCCCTGCAGACCTCCTTGATGCAGCTCTCCTCGATGATCCTACAGCCCTCCTGATACCCCCTTTACCTCTACTAGACCTCTACGATCCACTTTACCAACAAGCCCTGAACCCTTCTGCTCCCAACTCCCCCCCGGGTTTCCCTGTGGAGACCCATAGCATGAGCACTTACATCGAATCTCCTCCTGCTTCTGAACATGCAAGTGCCTGGGCACAAGATGGCTCCTCCGCCAACGCAGCAAACAGCAACTCTTACAGCAGCAGCTACAACCACCACCATCACCAGCAGCACCAGCAGGGTTTAGGGCTAGGGTTCACCTCACATCATCAGGGTCTAGCACAGGGTCCAACAGCTGCAATAACGACAATGCAGCAGCAGTGGCAGCAGGATCAGGAGGAGAGGGGCTCCTTTGAGGATCTTGAACCCTCGCCGTCCCCTCCTCCGTTCCATGAGCAGGAACTGGCGTTAGAGGACATGTTTAGTGTTGCTGACAGTGAGGGTAAGTTCAGGGCTGCTGCTGCTGAAGGAGGGGCTGCTTGTTATCATCATGGCCCCCAGCAGCAGCAACAGCAGCATGGGGAGTTCTGGCAAACCAGTCAGCAGCAGCAGGGCTCAGATCCCGGGCTTGAAGAATATAAGTCTGTATTAGGGGGGGCTATCACTGCTGGGGGTGGGGCACAACTGGGTAGTGCTGCTCCTGCTGCTGCTGCTGGTGGAGAGGAAGAGGACCAAGGTGTGCAGCAGGAGGAAGAAGGGGGATGGCGGGGACAGGGAGAGGGAGGGATGCAGCAGCGAGGTCAGGTATGGCAACAAGATGAACAGCAGCAGGGACAGCAGCAGTGGCGGCGAGAGGACGACCAGCAGGAGGAGAAGCAGCAGCAGGAGGAGCAGGAGTGGGTGGAAGAGGAGCAGCAAGAGGATGTGGCAGAAGAAAGGGACCCAGCCCAGCAGGAGCAGCATTGGGAGGGGAAGGGGGACAGGGCTGATGCACTGCAGGAGGCGTGGGCCACAGGAAGCCAGGAGCAGACGCTAGAGGAGGGAAAGCAGCAGGTTGATGAGAGGGATGATCAGGGCAGGTCAGCAGAGCAGCAGCAGCAGCAACAGCTGACAACGCTATTAAGTGAGGTCCATAAGGAGGAAGAGCAGCAGCCGCAGCAGGAGCGGCGGCGGCAGCAGAAGGGGGAGGAGGAACAGCAGGAGGAGCAGCAGCAGGAGCAGTGGGAGGGCAGTCGGGAGGATGAGGAGAAGGACGGAGAGCAGCATCCTGAAGGAATGGGTCCAGGCACCAGTGGTAACGTAGCAGCAGTGGGACCTGAGGCACATGCTGCCACCACCACCACTGCTGCTGCTGCTGATGATGATGATCTTGCTGGAGTTGATGGTGGTGTTGAGTTGCTGAAGGATGCTGCACGTGGTAGTATGGACACAGAAGCGTCCATACCTGACATGGATGATGTTGAGCAACAACAGCAGCAGCAGGAGGGGGGACAGCAGCAGGGTCAGAGACAGCAGCAGCAGAAAGAGCAACAGCAGCAGCAGGGACAGCAGTTGCAGCAAGATGCCCAACAGGTGCAACTGGAGCAGCAAGAAGAGCAGCAGCAAGAAGAGCAGCAGCAGGAGCGGCATGGAGATGAGGAGGCAGAGGGACAGGGCTTGGTCTCCTTGTTGTCTCAGGAGCATCAACACCAGCAGCAGCAGCGGGATAGAGAAGTGGAGCAGCCGGAGGGAGAAGTGGAGCAGCAGGCGCCTGAATCTCCAGCACCAGCAGCAGTAACAGCAGCAGGAGGGATAGCAGGAGCAGCAGCATGTGCGGTTGTTCCGGCAGCAGCATCTGTAGACATCCTCTATGAAGACAGTGATGAGCAAAAGGAGCAGCAGGAGCAGCGAGGCAAGGCTGATTCCCCAGCAGAACATTCCCTAGCAGCAGCAGCAGCAACACCAGCAGCAGGAAGTGGCCGCTTTGATGATGATGATGCTGACTTTGCCTCTCCGGCTGCCAGCTGGCACACCTGCAGGAACAGTACAACAGGCAGTACTATGTACAGCTCAGCAGTACATGGGAGCAGACTGCTGGGGGCGGGTGGTGGTGGTAGTGGGTGGCTGGGTGCTGGTAATGGTAACAGCAGCAGGAGCAGGGGGAGTCAGGTAGTAGCAGTGAGGGGGCAGGGGGGGGTGGCTGTGGCTGATGGAAAGGGTGAGAAGCACGAAGAACATCAGCAGCAACCGCAGCAGCAGGAGGAAGGCAAATGGCAGCAGCCGCAGCAAGAGGAGCAGCAGCAGCAGCGGCAATGGAAAAATCAGCAGCAGCAACAGCAGCAGGAGGAAGAGGGAAAATGGCAGCCACAGCTAGCCGGCCAGCAGCAGCAGCAGGAGGAGCAGGAGCAGCAGCAGGTGCAAGGGAAAAGTCAGCAGCAGCAGCAGCAGCATGAAGAGGAAGGCCAGGAGCATATGTCAGGCGAAGAGAGGGGGCAGGTGACTGTGGTGCCAGCAGGGGAGGGGGATGAGGTAATGCAGGGGGAGGGCAACCTGCAGAGTGCGCAACACATGGTTTGCCAGGGCATTGGGCATAAAGGTGCAGCGCTTGAGGCCCAGGCTCAGCAGCAGCACCAGCACCAGCAGCAGCAGCAGTCAGGAGAGTTGCAGGCGGTTGATGCTTTGAGTTACAACCCTCTAGGAGCTTTTGCTGTGAAGGCTAATGAACCTGCACCCAGACCTGTTCCTGGTAATGCTGCTGCAGCTGAGTCTGATACTGCTGGTGGTGGTGGTGCTGGTGTTGTGGGCTCTGCCTCTGGAATAACACCAACAGTAAGTGGAAGGGGGAGTTCACCACCACACCCACCACTACCAGCAGCAGCAGCAACGGCACAAGAGACAACAGCCACAGCAGGGGTAGCATCATCCCCACCACCACCAGCAGGAGCAGCAGCAGCAGCTGTGGATGGACCTGGTGTTCCCTTCACAGGCCCACCTCCCTCCCTTGTCCCTCAACCCTTTGGTCGTCCTCGCCCCGGCACGAGCCCACCCTTCTACCTAAACCCTAGCGCAAGTGTGTTGAAACACTCCCAGCTAGAGGACTTAAGCCTGAGCACATCTATGCACCCAGGGTTTGGGGAGCAGCAGCAGCAGGGGTCTATGTGGGGTGGTGGGGGTGGAGGGTGGTGGGGGTATCAGCACTTACCACCTAAGGCGGCACGGGCAGTGCAGAGAGCGGCAGCAGCGCTGAATGATTCGTATTACTTCCATGGACGGGCGAGTGGGGAGGGGGAGGCATTAGCGGCGGAAGAGCAGCAGCAGCAGCAGCAGAGGGGGGCGGGTTATGGAATGCGGGCAAGCAGGGGAGCAGTGAGTGCTGGAGTAACGGTGGCGGCAGGAACATCATCATCAGCACCAGCACCAGCAGCAGCCGCGGCCGCGGCGGTGGCTGGCAGCCGTCGTCCGGAACAAGAGCAGCAGCGGCGAGTGGCCATGTCTACTGTAAGCAATGATGGTGGTAGCAATAGCACTGGGAGTCAAGCAGGTGGTAGTAGCCGCCATCCAGGGAGCAGTAGCAGCACAAGCAGCAGCAACAACGGCGGCAGTAGCAGTAGCAGCACGTCATGGCGGGTGCCTGGTGCTTGGAAATCTTTTACTGAACAGGCTGTAGCTTCCCTTGGTCGGGCAGCAGCAGGTGTTGGATCTACTGCGTCATCAGCAGCAGTAGCAGTTGCCACAGCAGCTGGTACTGCTGCTACGCATGCTGTGCATGCTACGGCTGCTAGGGGTACCACACCTGCAGGCGGCAGTAGCAGTGGCGTCCGGCATGTGTCATCACCGGCAGTAGCAGCGGCAGCAGTGCAAGTTAGGGCGGCGGCTGCCGCCGCCCCGATGGCTGCTGCTGCTACTGCTGCTGATGGTGACTGGCATGGTGATGATGATGATGATGACAACCTTGGATTAGATTTTGATGATGGCAGTGATGAAGTGGTAATGGTGGAGCGCACTGCTGATATGCCGCAGAGTGTTGAGGAGATGGAGGAGCAGCAGTTTCAGGGGTTGGTGTATGTTGATGGGCGTGACAGTCAGGGGCGGCCGGTGGTGGTGGTGGATACAGATAGGATTCCGGTGGGGCCTCACCCTGCAGCACGCGATGCAGCACTAGGGTATCTGGTGGACAAGTTGAAACCTCTGGTGACACAGGTGAGGGAAGGGTTAAGGAGAGGGGGGAGGGGGAGGAGAGGGGAAGGGAGAGGGGGGGGGGCTGAGGAGAGGGGCTTTGGGGGACGTCCCAAGAGAGGGGGCTTGGGTGGAGGGGCGGTGGGGAAAGGTTGGAAGACGAGTAAATGCAAACGCGAAACAGTAATACCAGAGGCGACAGTGGTGAGGAAGGGTTGAGGGAGGGGGTGAGGCCGGAATGTGTGGAGGAGGAGGGTGGGCCAAGGATTACACGGCCGTGGTGTGTGGCAGCTTTCAAGGGAGCGGGCTGCAATGGCAGCAAACGGCAGCGACAGGTGATGCAAGGGAGAGGGGGGCGAGGAAAGGGGCTTTGGTTGAGAAACGACTAGAATGCAAGAGCTATACCTTATTACCACAGGCGATAGCGAGATTGAATTGCTTTGGTTGCCTCGAGGGAGGGAATGGGCTTGGGTGGAGGGGGGTTTGGGATGGGTTGAAGGGGGAAGGGTCGAGGGGGGCTAGGTTGAGCGTCTCAGCGTTTGGAACCTGATGTTCTTTCAGCCTGCAGCACCCACCAGCAGCCTCCCAGGGGGTGGGCTAGTAGGGGAGAGTGGGAAGGACAAAGGGATGGGGCGACGGGGTCTTAGGCAGGATGGGCATAAGGTGGAGTGCAGGCGGTGGTTGCGCAGGGTGAGGGGGAGGACTGAGGCCTTTCCGCTTATAACTGCCGGTGACCCAATTTTGAGTTGCGGGGCTGATTGCAACTGGATGGAGAGGTTGTGAGGTGGGAGGGGGTCAGTAAAAGGTTTGGGATTGGGAGATCGCAGCAGGGCATCATTTATGCACTACACCTTCCCTGCTGTTGTTTGTGGCGGCTTGATGTGCGGGGCTCATGGCACATTTTGCTGTGTGGCATACGATGAGATGTAATATGCACTAAACCCTCCCCGATTGTTCCCCCAGGGGGGGACTCCCACCATAGGGGGGGACTCCCACCATGTCACCATCCCTCCTTTGTCCATGTGACTCCTGCCATATGCTTGTACGTGTGTTTCCACTAAGGCCCCTCCACTTGTTGGCACATGTTCCTCCCAGGGTCCCTATGTGCTGCTGCTGGTGGCGTCCCAGCATGGTCCTGCTCTGAGGCTGCTGCCTGGGTTGTGGTGTGTGCGTGCATATCAGTCATTGACACGGCCCTTCAAGAAGCATGTGCGCTATGTGGTGTTGGTGCAACCCAGTGCTCTGATGCGGGCGGTGTTGACGCTCATCATGCCCTTCCTGTCACAGAAGGCACATGCTAAGATCAAGCAGGTGGGAGGGGAGGAGAGAAGGGTTCTGGGAGGGGGGAAGCAGAGCTAGGGGGAAAGGGTCTGGGAGGAGGAGGGTGGGGGTGGGAAAGGGGTCTGGGAGGAGGGGGTTGGTGAGTAGGAGGGGTGGGGGGAAGGAAGGAATCTGGGAAGGGGGGGGGGGGTGAGCAGTGAGGGGTTTGGGGGTAGGGAAGGGGTGTGGTAGGAGGACGGGTGGTGGGCAGGGAGGTGGGGGAGGGGGAGGGAGGACCCTGTAGGGACCCGGATTGGGTGGCAGGCAATGGATGGAGGACGGGAGGGGGGGGGGGCGGCTGCTAGGGTTCAAGCTGCAGACTATGATGGAGCTTGCTTCTCAATGCTAGTAGGAGGAGGGGGGGTATTGCTGGAATTTGGAGTGGGGAGGAGGAGGGGAGGGCAAAGGTGGTGGTGCAAGATTGAGAAGATCTGCAGGGGGATCAGGGTTGTAAGGGAGGGCGGAGGGAATGGTGTTTTGTGGCGAATGCTGTGGGCCTTGAGGCCCTGTGTTCTTAGCTTGTCCACTACTCACACCCACCTCCCCCTGCTTGACTTTAACAGATGGAGGGTAGTGTGGGGTGGGGTGTGGGATCCACCCACTCCCCTCTCAGAGTTGACCAACGTTTGACTCCGACTTTGACTGGTTTGACTGGGTTGCTGCTGCAGGTCAACTCCTTACTGGATATTGAGGTGGTCACTCGGGGTGAAGTACAGGTGGTACATCTGGGGGAATCCTTCCTCACTGCTGTGCAGAACATGGGGGGACTGGGGGGGCATGGAAAATGAACCTACAGACAGATATGGATTCTCTCTTGGTCTGCCAGGAGCTTGACCAGTTCTATCGCTCCTTGCGCCGGCAGGAAATATGTACAGCTGGCCAGTAAGGGATCCGTGTAATCCTTACACCAAGGAACCCTTCCCTCAACCCTTCTCACGCTGGAGAAGGATATACGGCCTGCTCGCGTAGATCTCTCTTCCTCTCTGTACAGCTTGCTGTGAGATTCTTGGTACAGGTCTTAATCAAGTCCCATTGGGCAAAAGCAGCAAGCGTTATTTGAAGTTTTTGCCTTTCAGGTCCAGTTGTGTTCTGAGTTGTTTGCACAGGGGGAAAACGGTGAAGGCTGGCATGGGTACAAATAGGATCTCTTACCATATGACATTGTTGTTCTGTCGACAGTGTTATAACTACAATGTCATATGGTAAGAGATCCTATTTGGACCCATGCCAGCCTCTTCTCTTTTTGACCTGTCCAGTACTTTTTGTCCATTGTGTATCTGTGCAACAACATCTTGTGGTGTGCGGCTAGTTGTGATTGCCGCAAGGGGTCAAAGCTCGGGATCTACTCGGGTCAATTCAGCAGAAGTGTTGCTGCTCATGCGGCCTGGTGTATTATAACACTTCATGATATGCCATAGCAAACAGTGCCATAGGCCCCGTACGTCAAGCTGTCACAAAGAACAGAGAGGTGGTACTCAGTGCTTCCTTCCTGCAGTTGCTGGTGTGTGGATTGTTTGATATATGCCAGAACGGATGCAGAGCGACGCTAGGGACCCAGTGAGAACGGGCCCCAGTGTGGTTCTGGTTGCTTTGTGTTGAGTAATGCAGAATGTCCCAAGGACCCTTTCAACCATAGCAAAGAGCCCTGCAGCTCACCCCCTGTCCCTTTCGGTGGCCTTGTGATTGATTGTCAGGATAGGCCGAGGGCGGCACCTATCAGAAGGCTGTTGCCTATGATGTCTGAGCTTTGGATTTGACCAGCTGGGTTGCAGGGTTTAGCTTTGAGCCATTACTGTGCAATATGACCTGGATGGCCTTTTAGGTTTGTATAACTGGTCTTCTCTCAGCCACGGGACAGAGGACGAGGGATGTTACAGGGATATTATAATAGGAGGAGGAGCGTCAAGTGGGAAGGATGCACAGTAGAAGGCAGGTCAATTGAAAGTCTGATGCTGGGAGTTGTAATTGACAGTGCACTGTGGCAATCTTGTTGCAGAGCAACCTGCATGGAGCCATGCTGACATGTAGAAGGTGTCACTTGGGTTACACTAGTGACACTGGTGACGCACTGTTCACTTATTTGTATCATGTTAATAAGAGCGTTCGGCAAGATGTTCTGGTGCATGCCCGCACTGGAACACACGGAACTGTGTTGTCAGTGTACTGTACTGTATTTTAAATGAGTTTGAGGGTTCTGCATGTATGATATGGGCGGCTGTTTGGGGGTTTGATGCTCTTTGATTAAAACGAGAAATTAAGAGGGGGTTGTGACGGTGCTGCAATGGGTGTGGTGTGTCATATGTGATGCAGCTGTGTAACAGTGTTCGTTTCTCAGACGTCATGTTGAATTGGGGGCAAATCGGGTTTGATGCGCTTTTGACCTAGCTGCCATGTGTGCAGCTACACTGTAACTTTTTGTTTGTTTATTTGGTCACCTGAAGGTCTCTCTTGTAAAGTTGGCTAACCTGCTCGTTCCAGATCCATGGGATGGGTGGACTGCAATATCAGATGCAGCACATGCAATACATGTATCATTTCTGGCTATGTTGCCATTGAGCTGTACTGTATATGGTTTAAGGTTTAGTTTCGCTTTAGGGGTTGATTAAGGGGGGTTGCTGGATGCCTGTGGTGATGTAAACTGAGGCCTTTTTTGCCAGCATGATGGAAGAAGCTGTGCAACATGTATAAAGTGTGCGGCAACAGATTGCAGGAAAGGTACGTGGTGGTCAGGGCCCTTTTGTACCTGTATCGTCAGGGAACACGTAACATAGCATGCAGATCAGTTGATCCTCTTAAAGGCAGGGATGTATATTGCTGTAGCTTATCACCTGTAGCAGGAGGGTTATTAATTGCTCATGCCGCTCATGTCTTTTGAAGTGCAGCAGTTGTGGTGGGATGAGGGGCATAATGAGGGTTCAATCCGTGTTCAACAAGCGTTCTTGAAAGATAGGTGTGCGACAGTGTACGTTGTAGGTGCTCGTTCCACTGTGTCTTTTGGCATTTTATGTCAGACTGGATGCTTGAAGGCGCTGCTTGACCTAGCTTAGAGTTGTCTGTGTGGGTGGAGCTCTGTACCTGCCATATGTAACAATATGGTACAATCAACATGTGTTTATATCTGCATATTTTAAGTATGGCCCTTGAGTGCAGTGTGTGTTGCAGGCTTCAATAGCCTTTATTCCGGTCACCTCAAGCTGACAAGAGCAACGGCTATTGCAGCCTGCAACTAGCACTGAGCTCACTTTAAGGAACAAGCAAGAAGTGGTGGATGGGAGCAGCAGCCATTGCCACTCAAAGGCTGACTAGTCTTGTGTGGGCTGTACGTAATGCAAGGGGACATTGTATGAGGTTGGGGTGTTTATGGTGATCTTGCTTGCTCTGCTGGAAGCTGTTGCAGCGTGCTTGTGGCCGCCATGGGGCAGTGGTGACGAATGTGAGCAGGTATGCACGAATCATAGAAGATCGATTAAGTTACCATTTGACAACGTGGTGTCTGTGGGCCTTTTAACACAAATATAGAGGCAGTTCAGCAAACTGATTAGTTCAGCTGTGGATGGTACTGTGATTACTCGGCCTAGATAGCTTTCTGGTCGAGTGGGTATCTCTCAATTGGTGGTTTGAATCCATTGTTTTTGGATCCATCCGATGGTGTGTTTGTGTGTTTGCCTGCGAAGGACCTGAGGTGCATTCGACACATTGATTGTTTGGTCGTTTCGACCTAGCAGCCCTTTGCGGTTGCCACACCTTAAATGTTTGTTTGTTTGTTTTGATTGCCATTAGGCTTGCTAGACGTCTTGCTTCCTGAAGGTCAGTTTTTGGATATGTTTGATTCGGAGTCGGATCATTCGTCTGATGACGACGTGGTTGAAATTCCCTAGCTGGATACATGGTTGGGCGGGATCATTCTTGGTTGGTGGTGTGGAGTCCATTGTCAGTTGGGATCCATCAGATGGTGTGTTTGGTCAGTTCGACTTAGCAGCTCTCTTGCGGTTGCCACACCTTGCTTGATATATCTAACATGAATGGTGAATGAAGATAGTTTGCCCTTGAGTGTCTGTTTGTTTAGGGCGGGGTGTCCTGCCGTTGTTGTGTGCCCTCACACCGTTGTGCTCAAGGGGATTATATAGGACACCCCAATCAGTCTCCTGCTGGTGATTTGTTTGCTGGTGCTACTATTTGCCGTGTCCGTAGTTGGATGTCTGCTTGGGTATTTCTCTTGACTGGTGGTGTGGAATCCATTGTTTTTGGACCCATCCGATGGTGCGTTTGGTCGTTTCGACTTAGCAGCCCTTTGCGGTTGCCGCACCTTAAATTTTTGTTTGTTTTGTTTGTTATATCATCAACCTTTCACAATCCTTGCGCCGCTGCCGGCGTTTAGCGGGTCAATTCACTTGTCGCTCATAGCGCACAATTCAGGGCATCCCACGTTTCATTTGTAGCTGTGATGGTCCGGTCGGCCCATGGCATGTGTAGCATGAGCTGCATTGTGATTAACTAGTTGAGTCTAGAGCAGCGCTTATTCCTGACGGCACGCTGCGCGCACTCGCATGTATTCTATTGAGCTTGCTTCTTCACCACACCAGCAAGTGGTCACAGCTAACAACCCCGCGGCGCCCACTCGGTAGCATGTGGGATTGGTCTGCCCTCGCTTGTCGCTAGCATTGGGTGCCCTATGGAGGACAGCAGGACACCTGCAATGTTAAGATGCAATACAATAAGACGTCTATGCGAGACATGTCGAAGCAAATGACGCCGCTGTGCTTTGAACAAGTACCCAGGACGAAAGCATCGGCCCGCGTGTTCGCCCGGAAGCATCATGATGAGTTAACATGGTAACACTTCTTGTACCAGGATAAAGAATTGGCAGAATTGGCAGTAGTTCAAAATTATGCCAAGCAGCAGTTGGAGGTGTAGCCTGCTTGCAACATGTTCAATTCCAGCACTGCCAACCAGTCCAGTCCAGTCTATCTGCATATGCCTGCTGCTTGAAGCTGGCACATAAGCCTGCCTGAAAGAGCGCAGAGTCCCAGGCGTCCCTTGCACAACAAGCAGTTGGCACTTGCTGGGACAGTAAGTCTGCCCCATCATTCTGCAATGCACAGACACTTACACTGACCTGCAAAACTTGAGCATGCTTGCTACAATATATGGCATTGCTGTTGATAACACAGAACACCCTTACTGAGGCATTGAAATTGATTGACGACACAACACAGCAGGAATTTACAACTGCACTGCACAAACTGCAGGACTGAGCTCCCAGACTCCTTCGGCCCTTCAATCAGACAGCCAAGCACCACCTGCTCATGTTGCGTCAACTCCATCAGCAGCATGTGCCCGAGTGTCATAATCCCTGCACCCCAAGCTGCCACAAAGACAACGAGGTGGAACAACCAAACAAGTTGTCTTCCATATGCAATTTATAGATATGCAGCACCTCAACAAGCCACTAGGCATCTCATCTGTAGGAAACCAAAACACTGCGCTATGACACACTCTGCAGCATCAAGGCTTCCAATGGAAGTCTTCTTTCAATCAAACGTGTTGGCGGCCTCCTTGCAGGACCTGGCCTCTACATGCGCCTATATATGCACAAGGACAAATGACACATTGTTTGCTAGGACATATGCAAGAGGGACGCATCAAAGCTTCCTCACCCAAACCACAAGTGGCTTGCTACCACCTCATATGACCTCAATACAATCCATGCACAACACCGCATGGTTTCCATCTGCAAAAACTCACATATTCCTGCTCCACAAACGACAAAATGACATGGTAAAGGCTTATTTTCCTTTTCTTTCCCCAAGGCTACGTGGAAATCTTCAAGCTGAGAGACAACCCCGGCATCCCATTTTCCAAGCTTTCTTTCTTTCCGCCTTTCCACCCCCAAGCTGAGAGACAGCCCTGCCCGTTTTCCGAGCTTTCTTTCTTTCCACCTTTCCACGCCCAAGCTGAGAGACAGCCCTGCCCCTAATCCCTAAACCCTAACCCTAACCCTAGAACCCTAAAACCTAACCCTAAACCTTAAACCCCTATTCTCTCAGGTTGGGGTTGGAAAGGCGGAAAGAAAGAAAGCTCGGAAAATGGGCAGGGCTGTCCCTCAGGTTGGGGTTGGAAAGGCGGAAAGAAAGAAAGCTCGGAAAATGGGCAGGGCTGTCTCTCAGGTTGGGGGTGGAAGGCGGAAAGAAAGAAAGCTCGGAAAATGGGCAGGGCTGTCTCTCAGGTTGGGCGTGGAAAGGCAGAAAGAAGGAAAATGCAGAAAACAGGTCCCTGTGGCCATGCAGAGTCGGGATACGGAAAGTAGGTATCGTGGAGAGAAAAAATGATAGAAAGAATCAATGAAACTTTGGGCCGCTTTTCCTGTTACAAGAAATCATGTGGTACTTTCTGCGTAAGGAACCTTTACTTATGCTGAAAACATTGTGGCTTTCAGTGATGGGAAAGTGGGTCTTTCTGTGAGTAGCGTAGAGGAAAGGAAAGAACCCTTGGAAAACTTCGTTTTCATAGAAAGTATACTGGTGGGAAAATGCCACTTTTCAGGAGCCACGGAAAAGTGGAAAAAACTGGCAGAAAACGAAAATTAGCCTTTCCCACGGAGTTATGTGCCACAAACTCACAATGTCGACAATGCTGACGACAGCATTGGTACATAGTCCTCCCAAACAGCAGCAACTTCTGATTGACCCCTTGCAGTCGATAGAGTTCACATATATGAAACAAATTGCTGCACAGCCCTTGGACCGTGCAGCACCCGCCATGTGACTCCAACCAGTTTGTTAGTGTGTGGAGAGAGGACCATAACGAAAACATGGAACTCACATGTGCAGGTTGTGCCAACAGCGTGTCCCTGTCAGCAGGATGTTCCAGCATGCAATGGAGGGACAGCCGTCCAGCTTCATTCAAACGCACATGCCATCTAGCAGGGCTACCATGTGACAAGGCCTCCGTCCTGCTGTCCATGCAGTACTAGCATAGGAATCGGCGCGTTCACATTCGTTATTGGCGCAAAACTGCTGGCTTCCTCTTCCAAGCGCCACCAGGGGGCCTATGCAGACAACAGAACTTGCACAATGGCTGAGGATCACACAGCAGAAGCTTTCTGGAGTCAATCAATCAATCAAAACGCAAGACCAGCAATGCCAATGGCCAAACAAACCTAGGCCACAAACACAAGGCTCCTGATCACAATCACGAAGCCACACAACCGATGGTGGATTTGCCACACACAAGCTGAGGCTAGATGCAACGGCGTGCACACCAAGGGGAAACAAACACCACCACTAAAACCCAAAACCTGCTCCACTTCCATCACACATGGGTGGCGGGGAGGCAGCAGGATCAAGCACCACCCTAGTAGGGGCTGGAGGTGGCTCCCACCACCTAGGTACTGGTGAACCACCATCCTCCCAGCCACTGAAAGGCACCACATAGCGCTCCACATGCTTATCAATAGCTTGCTTAGTGCGCCTTCTACACCTCACTAACCGTTGGCTTTCCCAAGGGTGCGTAAGATCCCACAACCTCTTCCTCCAAGCACTCTTAATCTGACATGAAGCCTCCCAGCTCCCCTCATCTTGACCAAGCACCTTCAGATCAGCACACACGCATTTCTCCCAGGTATGGCGAGGCCTACCCACTGGCCTCGTCATGTCACCATGTAATGAAGAGAACAACGCAATATGCGGCAACCTGCCCTCCTCCATGCGGCCCACATGCCCCAGCCACCTCAGCCTATTTGCTGTGATGTATGCTGACAAGGTGGCTACCCCACATGATTTCCTGATATGCTCATTGGTGTGCCGATCTGACAGCCTGACCCCCAGGATGCTCCTAAGGCAGCTAGAGTGCACCCGCTCAAGCTTTTGCGATTGCACTTTGGTCAGGGACCAACACTCACTCCCGAACAGCAGAATTGGCAACACATATGCCTTGTAACACTTCACCTTCGTAGCCAATGACAGATGCTTGGTACCCCACATCTTTTCAAACTGCTTAAACCTCCCCACAGCCTTACCCCTCCTGATATTCAACTCCACATCCAACCTGCCATCAGTCACAAGCACACTTCCCAAGTACTTGAACTGTGACACCTCTTTTACCACACCCTCACTGATAACCACCTCTGGTCCTTGCTGCACTGGCACATCCCCCTCCTTCCAATCCTTGTCAATGGACAGGATCTCAGTCTTGCTTGCATTGATGCGCAACCCAAGACTAGCAGCAACCTTGTCCATCACCTGCAGCATGACCACCAACTCCTCCCTGCTGGGACTTAGCAACACCATATCATCTGCATACAGCAGAACAGACAACAGCTCCACACACCCACCACTACCACACCCATCACGCTCAAGTTTCCCATCTGCATGATAGGCTAGCTTCACCCCACATCCCTCCGGCATCTGAGCCATTGCCTGCCGAACCACAAAGTCCATGTAGATGTTGAACAGCAAGGGAGCAATGACACATCCCTGCCGCACCCCGCCATGCACATCAAACCACTCAGACACCACACCACCCATCCTAACAGCAGCCTGTGTGCCAGTATGCAAGTCCATCAGCAACTCTATCAGCTTTGTGTGTACCCCGTACACATGCAGGATGCGCCATCTGGAGTGCTGAGAACAAATAGTATGTAGTGCTGACACAAGCAAGTGCATCATCCAGGCTTCCTGCTGAAACACAGCTACTCCTCTGCAAGATACATATGAAAATTTCAGCTCCTTTTTGCTGTGCTCCTGCTGTACTACATGGACGTACCACTCAGCAAAGACGCAGTCCAGCCATGTCTTCCATCGTGCCTTCCAAATTGCTATACATTTCCTGCAGCAGCTACTGGCGAACTGAGCTGCTGCTTCATCCTCAAACAATCGGAACTCTGTTCAGTCCACCCCCCTGTTCTTTGTGACAGCTTGAGGTGCGGGGCCTATGGCACTTCTTGCTATAACATAGCATGAAATGTAACAATACCTAATGCTGCTGCCATCCTGCTGTTACAGCTGCTGTCGTGCTGCTGCTAGTGCGTAGTGGCAGATGTGCCTTCCGCATAGCTTTGATGAACCCCTGCAACACACACCCCCGCATGGCTTTTCAACATTTCAGCAGGACCAATTTCTCTTTGTCCATGAAGTGCACATAGAACAGCAGCCTTGTATCACTCGCTTGTGCCTCTGCAGAGTTTGCATACGGGTCCATCATTCCTTCACAATGGAGCATGAGTGCTCCGAAGTGCCTTGTCCCTACAGCGCATCAAAGGCAATGGTTCAGTCGTCTCCAATAGTGCCTTCTCCTCATGTACCAAGCCCCCAGTATGTCCTGTGCTAGCTTCAGAATGCAGTAATGCACTAGCCACTACAAAATCCAAGCAATACAACACCTGTAACTACCTATAAGATCACTGCATGCACAAGATCACTGTCCACTCACCTTGGGAGGCGTGACATGCCAGAATGAGCAGAATGTTGGTTCACAAGGGGATCACAAGTACGTTAGAGCAGCCCTTGGTGTCAGCAGCCAGATCTTTTTACTCCAGGTGCTGAATTCTTCTCACAGAGCACACCAATAAGAGGCGGTTCTCAGACAGCGCCGCCCCATTGAGATAGGATGATATCAAGCCACGTTTCCAACGACAATGCCAAACACACCTGGCCATAGCAACACTTGGCCAGGCAATCCTTTGCTCCGCTCCTAACAGCGTAAAGCCTGTTGCATCAGACGCAATACTCAACCCATGCAACTCCCGTGAACCTCCGTGCTTACAATCCTGTGGCGGTCATCAATCTGCCACAGATGCACACCCAAGCAAATGCAATGAAACTGTGCACTTACAATCCTGTGGCAACAATGAAATCTGCAACCAAAAAGCACACGAGGCTAGTGGCTTGCTATTGCTACGCGGAAAAAACAAGTGAGTGGGTGCCTGGAGCTAGCATTAGCCCTGCATGGGTGTTAGCCCCGCATAAGTGAAAAGAGAGGTGATACTAGCACACGTGTGTGTCCTTCCATACCATGTGCAGAAGACAAGAGCAACTGCTGCTGCCGCTGTGCTACGACGAGCCATGATTGGCACCAAGTGGAGGCGAAGTTCCCCAACTTGAGTCACTGAACTAGCCAGCAAGCCACTCGGACCAAGGGCAGGTGAAGTTTCCCCAACATGAGTCATTGGACTAGCCAGTAACTCATCTCTAAGGGTATGACACCTGCAAATGAGGCTAGTGGTCTACCAGTGCTATGCAGAATACAAGAGCGACTGCTGCTGCTGCATTACGACGAGCCACTAGCACCAAGTGCAGGCGAAGTTTCCCCAAGTTGAGTCACTGATCTAGCCAGTGGCTTATCTTTAAGGACATGACACCTGCAAATGAGGCTAGTGCTCTGCCAGTGCTATGCAGAATACAAGAGCGAGTGCTGCTGCTGCGTTACCATGAAGCCACTCGGACCAAGGGCAGGTGAAGTTTCCCCAACATGAGTCATTGGACTAGCCAGTAACTCATCTCTAAGGGCATGACACCTGCAAATGAGGCTAGTGCTCTGCCAGTGCTATGCAGAATACAAGAGCGACTGCTGCTGCTGCGTTACCAGGAAGCCACTCGGACCAAGGGCAGGTGAAGTTTCCCCAACATGAGTCATTGGACTAGCCAGTAACTCATCTCTAAGGGCATGACACCTGCAGATGAGGCTAGTGGTCTGCCAGTGCTATGCAGAATACAAGAGCAATTGCTGCCGCTGTATTACCAGGAAGCCACTCGGACCAAGGGCAGGTGAAGTTTCCCCAACATGAGTCATTGGACTAGCCAGTAACTCATCTCTAAGGGCATGACGCCTGCAAATGAGGCTAGTGGTCTGCCATTGATATGCAGAATACAAGAGCAATTGCTGCCGCTGCGTTACCACGAAGCCACTCGGACCAAGGGCAGGTGAAGTTTCCCCAACATGAGTCATTGGACTAGCCAGTAACTCATCTCTAAGGGCCTGACACCTGCAAATGAGGCTAGTGGTCTACCAGTGCTATGCAGAAATCAAGAGCAACTGCTGCTGCTGCATTACGACGAGCCACTAGCACCAAGTGCAGGCGAAGTTTCCCCAAGTTGAGTCACTGAACTAGCCAGTGGCTTATCTTTAAGGACATGACACCTGCAATGAGGCTAGTGGTCTGCCAGTGCTATGCAGAATACAAGAGCAACTGCTGCTACTGCATTACGACGAACCACTCGGACCAAGGGCAGGCGAAGTTTCCCCAATCTGAGTCATTGGACTAGCCAGTAACTCATTTCTAAGTGCATGACACCTGCAGATGAGGCTAGTGGTCTGCTACTGCATTGCAGACGATGACAGCAACTGCTGCCTTCACCTTACCAGAAGCCATTAGCCCCAGGAGCGCGGCTCCCCAAGTTGAGTAGCCTGAAAGGGGCATAACACCGAAGGTTTTGGCAACAAGACGACCCAGCGGCTGTTGTGAGCTGGCCGCCCGGAATGAGCTCAGACCGCACCACTCTTTGGAATAGCGGTTCAACTGCCTATTTATTCCCTGCTTCAATCGCTTGCTTTTGCGTTCGGTCACATCTAAGCCTGAAGTCCTGCTTCGTAATGCCCAAGCCACATACCTTCAGTCTCGGATGAAGCTCAAGCTGCGCCTGCCGCCTCCGACCAGGCTCTCCTTGCTGCTGAATTTCACAGGTCCATGCGTAGGCAGATATGTCGTTTAAAAGCTTTTTCTTGCCTGCCAGGAGTGCCACTTGCCAGAAGATGTCAAACGCCCTGGAAAGATGCTAACAGAGGATGGGGACTGAAGACATGGAAAATATAACTTTGGCAAAGAAGGTCAGGTGTCATTTGGTGTCAAGAATGCAGGGTAAGCAGATGTATACTATAGCATGGGCAAGCTACACTGAGGCACACTGATGCTAATCTTCGGTCGTTATGTCACGCGTACAAGCTCTTGTACGAGGTTGGCACCACAATTAACAGCATGTCATGCTATGGGCTTATAGGGAACCGCTCGGCTGAACAGTGAACTGATTGAACTCAACAAAACCCTCGGTTCTAAACGCTACAAGGCTCCGAAAATCTGACTTGCTCTGACTCACCGACAGTCCAACGCACCAAGTGGGCCACTCCACCACCACCTCCATGACTAGCTTGCAGCCACCAGCGCAATGCAGGGATTCAAAGTCTAGCCCTTGATTCCTGCTTCCTGAAATTACCACAGTCCACCCCAACGCACCAAGTGGGCCACTCCACCACCACCTCCATGACTAGCTTGCAGCCAGGCAGCGCAATGCAGGGATTCAAAGTCTAGCCCTTGATTCCTGCTTCCTGAAGTTACCACAGTCCACCCCAACGCACCAATGCCCCACCTCCATGACTAGCTTGCAGCCAGGCAGCGCAATGCAGGGATTCAAAGTCTAGCCCTTGATTCCTGCTTCCTGAAATTACCACAGTCCACCCCAACGCACCAATGCCCCACCTCCATGACCAGCTTGCAGCCAGGCAGCGCAATGCAGGGATTCAAAGTCTAGCCCTTGATTCCTGCTTCCTTGACTACACCATCTGTCATTGGGTGCTAGGCATGCATAGCATGTGGACAGGCATTCCTATCAAGTGAACAAATGCTTACGTGGGGCGCAGCTGCAACAATTACTGATGCATGATGCCTGTGTTTCAATTGGGCACAGAAGCTTGCGTATGGTATGTATTCGTTGTCCTTCTCTACTTGGTTGTCCAGCAACCGCAGGGTCAGTTGGGTAGATCTACAGCTTTGGTGTTTTAGTGCAGCCGTGATGCTGCAATGTGAACCCTACATGTGCTGACATCTGGCTAGCAGGTGAACGGTCAGCAGATGGCTGAGCTGGTAGATGCAGGGACTACCTCAAGTGATGCAACCACCGCTGCAGGAGCAGGTAGCCAGCACAATGACCCACAACCAGCAACAAGGGTGGCCCTTCAGCCAGTGTCAGCTGTGTTACGTGAAGCAGCTGACAAAGCAGCACGTGGGGCAGCACCACCTCCACCTGGCACATCAGCACCTGCAGATGACTTGGAAGCAGCAACAGCAGCACCTGCATCAGCAGTAGCAGAAGTAACAGCAGCAGCGGGTGGCAGGGCAGCAGCAGCAGAGCTTGCGATCTTGTTGAAAGGGCCCCCTGGGGATGCAGCTGTAGACCTGGGAGCACGATCACCTACCCCACTTCCAGCTCCTTTGGTCTATGCAGAGGTCCAGGGTGCTGCAGAGAGGGGAGGGCAGGCCGGAGATGGGGCAGTGGCTGGTGCAAGGGATGCAGCACAGGCAGCAGCTGCAAGTGAGGAGCAGCAACTTGAAATGAAGTTAGCAGAGCTACGGAAAGGGATGCAACAAGGAGCACCTCTGCTGCCATGTAAGTGTCTCGGTGCCTGAGGAAAGTAGTACTCACATTGTCATGCCACTTAGGCAAATGAAGATGGGAAATGTTGTGTTGGATGCATGGTCTGAATATATAGTCTGTTTGAGACAGCTGTATGGCTGCAAGTGCACCATGTACATATTCTACATGTATGGTCTCCTCTTGCATGGGCAGGCATTGTGGTGTAGGTGGGTAATATGATGGCTACCGTCAGTTGTACTTACACATGGATTACTCATGGATTTCATGCAGGAAACATTGAGTCGAGATTTGAAGCGGAAATTAATCTCTCGTGGTGATCTCTGCTACATGCATGCAGGTGATAGCACTGGCGAAGTGGTCATGACAGAAGAGTATGCACTCAAGGTTAAGGAGTACATGGAAAGCAGCCATGCTGTTCCTGCTGATGATCATGGTTTCGGCGACTTCTACGCTGGTGAGGTGAACAGCGTGCCGTCTGCAGACATCATCAAGGTGTTCAATAAGGTAAGATCCCAGATCCAGCTATTGGATGTCGACTATGCAGGTCCACGCAAGCTGACAGGGCATTCAGCTTACCAATTTTTTTATGTGAGAAGTTATGAGAGTTATGCATATGGAGAGTTATGCATACTACAACGCCAAGTAGCATAGAAACCTTGTGCTTTAAAATAGAGGCCCCGAATGGTCTGCGACAGCCTAGCTTAATGAAATGGCCATTTTGCACCCTGGCCCCAAAGGCTGTGTACCTTCCGTCCGCTGTGCTTTGCATTGAATTTGCTTGCCGCAAGGGTGAGGAAACAGAAACGCACTTGAGGCGTTGAAAAGTTTCTGCAAAGCTCGTCCCATGCAGTGATGTTGCTTTGTTCAGGGTGTTGCACCAATATGGTCCTCTGGCAGGGCTTTCAAACTTAATACCTGCTTCTGTTGCTGTTGCTGTTGGTAGGTAGCCTGGCACTTCGCACAGATGGACACAATTGCACATGTGTCAGGGGATGCTGGCACAGCTACTGTGTTTGGTGACCTCCATGGACAGTACAGTGATCTGGTGTCTGTTCTAGATGACCACGGCCTACCTGGAGATAGCAAGGTGTACATTTTCAATGGTACGTTAGCCTGAGATCGTATCAGTTGCTCGTCTTGACACTGGCATTAGGTCTGAATTGTGGCTTTGGCATGGGCTGCTTCAAAAGTATGCTCTGGACTGTACCAGGTTTTACTTTTTGTAGCAACAGCTTGCTTGCTTGACTGCGTAGTTGCTTGCTTGGTTCACTGTTTGCTTAGTCATGCGTTAGCAACAGTCTTGAAAAAACCTCCAGCAGCACCGTGTGTTGTGGCTGAATAGTCCAAGGCTTACAGGACCTGTTATGCAAGAACGCCACGGATGCATGCCATGCCAAGAATATACCATTCTGTCGAGTTTGCCTGTTTTTTGGAATTCTCCACAGGTAAAGCATTGCATTCAAATGGCACACATGTAGCAAGGTATGAGTACATACATAAGCTATGTGCTAAGTTTTGTATGTCATGCCCTCCTTTCACAGGGAACTTTGTAAACAGAGGGTACAACAGTGTGGGTGTGATGTATTTGCTGGCGTGCCTGGTCCTGCTTGAACCTAACCATGTCTTCTTAACCCGTGGCAACCATGAGCTTAGGCGAGTCTTTCGCTCCTATGGGTTCTCATACGAGGTGATTATTTGTCTGATGCATTCGTGCACTCAAGCGGGATGGGGTGCAAAGGCTGGATCTGTGATAGCAGCAAGGGGGTGTTTAACTGTGCACAGTCTTAACTAGTGATGTGTCAAAGTTGGCCCTCTGAACCCAGTAGCATTGTAAGGTGTCTGCCCTTTTTTGGGAGTTGGCCATGGAGGGCTGTAAAACACCCAAGCCCGTATGGAGGGGTGTCACAGAAACTCCCAATGCAGCCCAGGTGAACAGTGCAACAACAGAAGCCTTTTGGGAAGGAGTATCAATGAGCATACGTAGCGACATGTGGATTAGCTTTCATGCAGGCAAGCAGAATGCAGGTATCTCAATAGACATGTCTGGTTGAAAAATGGTAGCTTACGTATAATGTATGAGATAGATCACTGCACATCTTTCGGGCCCTGCAGCACCCGCCACATGACTCCAACCAGTTTGTTAGTGTGTGTTGAGAGAAAGCGATACTGTGAGCTAAGACGACGAGATTGGAGACGATTAGACATCGAGAGAGCTAGCGGAACTACATAGCTTAGAGCAGTACAGACTGCATGCTTTGTGACTGGCCAACAACCCCAGTACCCTGCCCTTGCTTGTAATATGCAACTCCTGACTGAGGGCTTTAGCGGCTCACTACACTTGCAGGTCATGGGTTCACCACCAGGGCATGAGGCTCCATAATGGTATCAATGCCCCCACCCGCATCCTTCCTGGCAAGTGTTAATGCACTGGGGCACATCCTTCTGCCTGTCATGCTCTGGCTGCGTGCCTACCACCCTCCCAGCCTGCTAAAGATTTCTGGCTGCAAGTTGAATAAAGGGTAGGGGGGAAATGCACCACGTGTGCTGGCACAGCCTCTTCCTCGACACTTCGCAGGGCTGATGCCCAGCGTCCACTCATTCACTGCTTGAAAATCATGCTGTGCGGGCAAACATGCATGTTTGCTGCTGCAGGTGATGGCGCGCTATGGCAACGATGAGGGGAATGCTGTGGTGGGGGCTGCACTGGCGATGTTTCAGTCCCTCCCACTGGCATATGTGGTGGAGGCTCGTGTGGGGAAGGTGCTGGTGCTGCATGGCGGCCTTCCTAGGGATCCTGAGACAACACTTGCAGACATGAACAGGCTGGACAGGTTCAGGTGAGGGTACCATTGGCCTCCAGCACAGCAGAGGATGCAGAGCTCATATCCACATTATTCTGCGATCTCGCATCCATGAAAAATAGAAAGGGGAACGAGGATCAAGAATGGCAACATGTGTTGAGACAAGATACCACAACAATATCGGTGGTGCAGGCTGATGGTACCAGGTATCAGGAGAATAGCAAACGTGTGGTCTTCTTGCAATGCTTGGCACAGCCTTAGAGATTAAGCAGCACGTGTCAGATTTTGTGAGACTGTGTCATGAAACTGGGGAATCCTCTGCATGGTTTTGGATTTCAGTTGCACCCGGGAGTATGGCATTGGCCATCAGGAAATAGAGGTGCTTGCAGAAATCAAGCGTGGGCTTGCATGTGGTGGTTCAGTTGCGTTGAGTCATGTAGACAAGTGCTGCTAGCTTAGGAACGCAGGAAATGTAGGCCCCAGCGCAAATATCTTGTGCTCATTTTGTGATCTTTTTCTTAATCTCCATGGTTGCCTTTGGCCGGTTTGGAACAAAGGTCGGCATGCACGTAGGGCTGTCGAAAATACTCTCTAGCAACGGGTCTAGTTCTACGGAATTGTTCAGTCTTCGCTATCAAGTCTCTTTTTGTTCAGTATAAAAGTTGCAGGTTGTGGTAGTGCATTAAAGGTGCAGAAAGCACTAGCTTCATTTAACCAGGGCTTCTTCTGGTGAGGCAGCAGACAAGCTGCATATGGACATACTGTGGAGTGACCCGCAGGATGCACTTGGCTATGCGCCATCTGATAGGGGTGCAGGTGTCCTCTTCGGGCCTGACTGCACAGAGAGGTTCTTGGAGCAGGAGGGGCTGGAAATGCTTGTCAGGAGCCACCAGGTGAGAGAGCATGGAAGCATTGAGCGGGTCGGGGGTGTGGCCTTATCTTGTGTCCTGAGACCCTGTTTGTATGTCTAAGGTTTATGTCTTGCAGTTGTTCTTGCAAAAGATTTTTGGTCTGCTACCTCTTGCAAAACACACTACAGATGGTGAGAAGTGGTAGGCTGCATTGAGGCCATGATGGGGTTGCAGCTCATGTTCCTTCATTGTACGTTGGGATTCCATTTGATTGCAAGGCTAAGCCATGCCTTAAGAGCTTGACTATGACTGGACAGTCCTGGGATCATATGACTCTTAGCACAGCTAACTTGCGGTTGTCCCTGTCCAACATCATTCTTCTATGCAGCCTGTGCCACAAGGCTGTGAGGCCACCCATGATGGCAATTGCGTCACTGTGTTCGGCGCCCCCAATTACGCTGGCGACCTGAAGAATATCGGGGGTTATGTGGAAGTCTCCTTTACCCACCCGCGCGTCAGCTATGGCCATTACAAATCTGTGGTGCCACCGGAGCCCAAGCGCTCAGCTCCTGCAGACTCAGGGAAATCTGGTGAGATGTTTATGAAGGGAGCAGCAGCTGCGGCTGGGCAGCAGGTGGGGTTGGGTGGTGCTGGTGGGGGTGGGAAGGATGGGCAGCGGGGGGTGGAAGAGGATGATGGTGGGAAGGATGGGCAGCAGGGGGTGAAAAAGGATGATAAAGGAAGGGGAGAGGGGTGGGAGCAGGATGGCAGCGATGAAGATGATGAGGGGGAGGAGATCACGTCAAAGCCCAGGGCTTAGCCGTGACGTGCGCTGGGGCTGCTGCCATTGCTTTCTGAGGTAACCAGTCTGGCAACGGTGTGTACATTCATGCTGACATTTTGCCAGTTCTGGCCAAGCCTATGGAGCTTTGAATGTGGGGGGCTGTCTTTGCCGCGTTGCCTGAATACAAGCAATATAAAGGAAGCAGGAGGTTGGATCGTACTTCTGAGAGGCAATTGAGGCAGGCATTTATGCAGAGTTACTATTTTTTGACCTTAGGTCATAGATGGTTCGTCTGGTAGGACCAGGTTCATTGCGCAATCAATTGTGCAACCATTTAGGGTGAAGCAGGGTGAGCGATGAAAAAGAATGGCAATAGACTAGAGGATTCATCCAGCAAGAAGATTGTTTGTCAGGTAGTGCTGAGTAAGCACAATAAGATCAGGGGCAGTTGAAAGCAACTTCGCCAGTGAGGAGTCCCCCTTTTTGCCGCTTTTTTGAGGAGCTGCAGAGGTGACTGTTAGGATCATCTGCTCGCTTTTGCATCAATAAGTATTTTGTCCTGCGAAAGGGCCGATGGTTTGCATATTAAGCCTTTGTGAGCAAGATCTTTCATGTGTATTTTTGTCCCAATGTCCCAATTGTGTTCACTGCTGCCCAGCTGAAGCAGCTGCAGTGGTGCATCTGTTCTTAATCTTGTATCTTTTTCATTGCACTCCCGCAGCCCTGCATTCCTGCTTCATTTGTTTGCTTGCGCCTTGTGAGGCGTCCGTGCCACAAACTTCAAGTTCTTTTATGTGAGCCCTTCCTCTTGCTACAGCGGAGAGACAGTATCGAAGAAAGGGAGAGGGATTGTACCCAATTGTTGGGAAACTTCAATTCCGTAGGGTCTTTGTCCCTCAATTGTACAGCTCTTATTGTATCACCAGCAGCAGATATGCTGTCCTGAGCACTTGGTCATGCGAGATAGTGTTCTTGTGTTTGTTCTGTTTAGTAATGTGCGTACATATGGAGAAATGGTGTAGCCATGATATTAGCTAACCATCTTCAGTGCAGTGAAGCAGGGTGTGTTGGTGCAGATGCATACCAGTATTACAGGGAGTAATCACAGCCAAGTCGGTTGGCATTTCGGGCTATAGTTGTGTGCACTGCAATTATGCATGTTTCCTGAGTTACATGCTTCGCAACAAAGAGCATTGCCAGGTGGCGTCTGTTTGCACAGAGCAAGGACTCACTGTCTGCACAATTGGCAGTGAGCGGAGTGTAGTCTGCTCTAGGCCCTGTCTCAGGCACTTGCTATTCTGCCTTCGGGGAGGATATAAGATCATGCCCTCCGTTTAGAGTGAGCCTGTTGTCATAACGTTCGTGGAGAGGAGGGATTTCTGAACATTTTTCAGCTGCTCTTGTGGGTTTTGGATGGGGAAAGGGCATACCCCTGGTCAGGTGATATCTTAGTGTGCATGAAATATCTGTAGATCGAGCAATGAGACCAGATCTTCCACCGGCCATGTATGTTGCTTTGTCGGGACTATTGCATCATTCTGTAATCTGTGTATATTGTGATGTTTGTTGCGAAGAGGTCATGCTACTGCATTTGATTGGCTGTGCAAGAATGGGGGCATGGGAGGACCTGGTGATGGGAAGTGTAGACTGGTAGGGTAAGTGCAGCCTGCTGCTTGGACTGCATGCTTATCTTGGTATGAGCAAGCATGCATGGCACCGTGACGTTGGGGTGGAAGTGCGCTTGCTTTTTTGGAAGTTGATAGGTCCATGTCTGCGGTGGCTTGTATCTTGTGCAGCCATTCAAGTGGGGCCGGCGGGTTATGGAAACTCTGCAGCTGTAGGTCCTGAAGCAACTTGAATTCGCAGCACTATTGACCAGCCTGTGCAGCTGCTGCCCATGATTGGTGTGTGCCAGCGGTATGCCCTGCTGGTTATGTGTGCTTTGACAACCTGCTGACTGACTGGGCACTTTTGAGAGGCTCGTGTACGCTTTGTGCTCAAGCTCTGTGTTGCATCATCTCTGTGTTGGCAGTGGAGGACCTCTGTGTTGGTAGTGCAGGACCAGTACAATGAATGCATGTGTACAGATTTTGCTAACCGCCAATGAGCGTGTGTTGCCTCAGAGTTCACAACATACCTGCTGTTCCTGTTTTGTATTTCTAAGTTTAGAAGGAAGTGACATTACAATCGCAGGAATCGAACTTGCGTTCTATCCTGAATCGAGGCAAACTATGGTTAGGACAGAAAGTACCAGTGTTCCTGCCCGGTCCCCTGCTGCCCCCGTCATGCTGCTACCCCTGTGGGAAGTACCTTCTGTAGTGTACCCTGCTGGCTGTCACCATGCCGTCAAGCATAGCAGAAAACACTGACGTTACATCAAAAACCCAACACGAGATGCAAATACGACGCTTCACATGATCCAACCTGTCTATGCAAAGCCAGACAGTCAGCATCTAGGTCTGCAGCAATTAAACGTCAATAAATCCAAGCCCCACTTGTGTCCATGGACTCTCCGATGCCCAGCCCCAGCAGCTTAGGCCCTGCCTAACCCAGGCAATCTGTGTCACATATGGATCTCAGCAGGACTCACGACCTGAACAGAGAATACAGACGACCAGACGACACCAGCCAATGCAGTCAACAAACATCATGTGTAGCACGGACCCACACTTGCCAACTCCACAACATTTTGTGCAACACATCAATTAATCAGCACTTCTTACATCACCTGCGCCATACTGCCCCCAACAAAGGGTTGGGAAAGGCAAGCTTTTACACACATCACATCAGATACCGTACATAAGAACACGGGTGTCTATTTGGGGACAACAGAGTATCAGCCACTACCTACACAAACTGTAAGCAAAGGGAGTAAAGCTCATCTTCACTCCCCTTGCTGTAAGGGCAAAAGACCAAGTTCCCAGGTGCTAACCTATTACTCACCAGCACACCATCTACCGACCTACTCATCTTCCCATATCAAGTCCCTTAAACCAGTGCCCTGCTCATACCTGCTGTAATCTATATGCAAATCAAATGCACAAATGCTGACGTATCCCTTAGCAAAGCCTACAACACTGAGAATTACCCACGCACCTGGAGCAAGGCTTCACAAATCACTCAAGTAATGTGGGAAGCCTTCCTCCACTCAGCCCATTAGTTGATATTCACTAGTTCTTGTCAAGCCTCCAACTCATGTTAGCCCGCCGCCTGCCTCCCCATTCACGTGTGAAAAACCCAATATGTTCAATCTCCCCCTTTTAATCATACACAAAAGCCACCTCCCATCTCACAACAAGCCACTCAACACAATACATTGTCCAGCCACATCGCTTACATGCACCTGCTTCAAACTGCCACCACCAACAAAGGGTTGGGGAGCTCTTGCTTGTGCAGGGCAAGCTTTAAAAGCACATCAGTGTGAGCTACAGAAAAACCAGTGCAGTGGTCTGGACCAGAACATTTATCAAACAACATCTACACAGACTGTAAGAACAAGGGACCGATCCTGAGGTTGCTACCCTGCCCACCATCACACATACCCCCATATACCTTGCTCTACTTTAGGGCTAAACCCTAACCCCTAGTCAGAACTACTGTATCCTACATGCACACTTGATGGTGTGTCGCCTCCACAAAGCTCAGCACAGAGCACCGCACATAATTCTGGGGAAAGAGTCCACACATTACTACACTTGCCTTAATTGAGTTGCATGTCAGCCTGATCCATTCGCTTGTCACGACGCCAGCGCAAAACATCAGTACGTCCTATGCAAAACTATTGAGCACCTGCACTCGCATCTAAGCACCAAAACATGACATGTAGGAGGATTGTGACAGATTGGGGAAAAACAAGGCATTAAAAACCAAGTTCTTCGCAGTACCACTTTGTAACCCCATGCAAAATTGCTGATCATTCTTAACACTCGTTGTAGCAAGAACCCTCACAAAGATGGATTTTGGATGGCCCTTGTCATCCAACCAACAGCCCACAGTGCATAGCTTCCTGGTCCAGAGCTTGAGGGCTGCAACCTGATGTTGCCTGCCTGTATCTTAGGGCGAACATCTCACACGGGATATCTAGCAGCTTTCGCCATCAACTACACCCGCTTTCCCAAATAATCTTATACCTGCTTTGCTGATGAATGGAAGGCGGTGCCTAACAGGCAGTGCAGCGTTGAGGAGCAACATAACCATTCCACAGGCAAACTTCCTGTTTATCAACGTTCCTGTCTTGATAAACACAAGCAAACATTGACGCCTTGATGCTGCTGCATTTGTCCTTAGGGTAGTACCAACTACCACCACCTGCCAAGGAGGTTGACCTGTGGTATAATAGCTGGCTGCCGTGCACATGTTTCCCCCTACCACCCCCGATCACAGCGGGTGGCGTCAACATTACTAATAGGCGCACTCCATCCACCTCCGGTCATGTGCACTGGCGTTTCTACCCTAGGGACAAACTTGACTCTTCACCCCACTCCAGCGCTGCTACTGCCACAGAACAGTTGTCTAGCTGGTTGGCAGGGTAGAGCGCAGAGGCTTGCTGCTCCACTTCTGTCAGTATGGCATCCGCCACTGCAGCAGCCCAAGAGCCAGCATCTCCACTAGCACGCTGAGCCTGCACCAGAACAAAATGTTTCCATTACAAATACAGTAGCGACAGACATGTACCAGTATTCTGAATCTGCCGTCAAAAACTCAACAATGCCCAACCAGACGCATAGGGCCCGGCAGTCTCGGAAAATGTTTAGGTGCAGACATTTGTTTCATAGGACTCAGGGAGTGGAAGCAATAAAAGATACAGTCACTAGGGGGTCGAAGAGTGAGTTCGTAACAGCACACGGTACCGAGCGACCGACATTGGGGCAGCCTAGAAAGTATCAGTCATGTCTTACACTGGCAGGGATTACCGGTTTCGGCCGCACTTGGCCTTCATCAGATCCAATTGTGCTTCCATAGCGTGACGTGTAGTAGTCACTGTGACAGCCAACCTGGGTCGGAACCTTAGACAGCCTTTGAAGCCTTTTTAGCGCTGGCCGCTGTCATCCACAATAATCACAGATGATTCTTTAACATTCCGGTATGGTTGCGTATGCCACCCCAGCAACTTAGCTACCAGCCTCAAACCTTTCTGATTTACCAAATTCCACCTTTAACCGCCAGTACACAGCGACATGCACATCCCCACCTGCCCGCTAGCCCATACCCCTCCCTCTTACCCGCTTGTAAGCCAGCACTGCAATCACTCCCAGGTCCCTGTCGCTGAGCACATCTGTCACTCCATCAGTGACACTCATCACCAGCAGGTCACTTTCTGGGTCCAACTGTTGGCTGTGAACCTCAGGATGGGCTACTAGCGCTTGGACTGGGTACTTAAAGCTGAAGTCACCCAGCGACCTGACCAAAAGGAGGGTAGCAAGGTGTAGTGTCAGTACGCATGATGTAACAGATGTCCCAGGACTTTATGCCATTCAGAACCACCATCACCACCAAAGCCAGCTTTCATCTAAACAGTCTCTGTTATGTATGGGTTGCACTGCAGTGCAGCAGAATCGTGATGAACCACAGGTCGCAGTTCATCCACCTGAAACCCCCCAAGAACAAACTATTTTCATCAAACACTCTTTGGTAGTTTCTATTATACAGTCCCTGAAAGCAAACCACTAGCAGCCACCACCAGTTTCCACCCATGTGCCTATCAATACCTGCCTGGTTCTCATCTGCTGATTCCAGTATCCTAACAAGTACTAACAATGCTTTCAACATCGCAAAAAAACGCAAAACCTTCCTCAAAACCATTCATACAAGTCAAACTTCCATAAAATCACCATCACCGTTCACCCCCTCCACCACCCTCACCTTGTGAGCATGCAAGCTCCCCTTGTCTTGTTCTTTCGTGGTGCTCCTATCACCCTATCAGGTGCATTGCGCCCACCAGGCTTCACCACAGCACCCCGCCCCTTGGCCTCGATGAGCTCAATTACATTGGTTGTGTTATGGGGGCGACAGAAGCGCTTGACCTTACCACCTGACTGCACCAGCAAGGTACTGCTGTCACCTGCAAAGACAGGAACACCAATACATATTCTAAACGCAAGGCCAGCTATGGTGCTTTAAGCATGAGGTTAGCTGCTTAGCTTATTGGCTGAGTTCAGCTGATGTTTCGACATTGAGCATCTGAGCAACTATTTGTTCTTCTGAATCGCAAGGGTAACGAATTGTTACGTCTCTTAAACATAGGCTATAACAAAAACAACTTCCTGCTACGAAGTACAGCCATCCACTCATAACATGACTTATTACTGGATGTCAGAAACCCACCTACACTACCCAGCTGCAATATCACATTTGACCTAGCCCAACCGCCAAAAGAAGACTATGCCAGACCCACCCACATCCACTGCCACAAAAACCTGGAGAAGCACCTACTCCACCTTCCCCTACCACCCCGCACCCACCTGCATTCGCTGTGAGCAGCAGCCCCTCCTTGATGACTGCCAGGGATGCTGTGCATCCGCTATCATCCCATTCAGCATCATGTGTTGAAGCCAGCTCTAAGTGGGAGTCACAGCTGGAGAAGGTAGACTCAACGGCTGGAACAACAGGAGAGGGGCAGCAACAGGACAGTTAACACTTGTGCTAGACGATTTACGTTGGAAGTGTGGTAAACAGCATGTACTGATCCACACAATTTTAAGGTACATCCCCAGGCACACCAGCTTGGTGTAGAGCACGGCACACTTGTATGCAGACATGCAAAGGCGTATGTATCGCATGTGCCCCTAACACTCTCCTCAACCACACAGCCCTGATGAGCAGAACTTCTGCAAGCTGTGCTGCAGCTTCTTAAATCCCAAGAACTGCATTCAGTCATCATGTGTTACCATACCAGCTTGTATTTGAGCTATCAATGAGAGATGCAAATTGAACTTGTACTGCAGCTAGTTCCATGGCTGCACATAGAATGTCCCATGACCTGCTAGCTGGTGTCATTGCCCTCACCTCCCATTAACTCTTCATCACTGCTGGACGACTCCAGCACGCCTCCCAGTGTAGACGGGTACCATTGCGAAGCGCGTTCAGCAGCACCCGCACCACCATGACCATCAAACACACCAATGACGCCGCAACTGCTACTGCTGGTACTGCTGCAGCTTTCTGCTGCAATGAGCGGTTCAGCCAGGACCCTGTCTTCTTGATATGGCCGGGTGCCTAGGATCTGCAAGCAAAACGAAGGACAACGGCGGTCCTCAGACGGTGTCTAGTGCAAGGTAGACAAGTAAGGCGTTCATGCAAGGTTTAAGTAAAATCGATACAGCAGGAAAAGGGCTAACTACAGGCTGGAATATGGAAGACAAGAGAAGCCAGAGCTGAGCCATGGGAATGTGCTTGCGAAAGATGTACTGAACAGCACAACAGGGCAAGTGCGAACCTGTGCAGATCCAGGGGATTAGGACATATTGTGCAAAAATCCTCTTGCTTCATATCTTCTTCCAGTCTTTTGAAAGCGACAGTCAATCGCCTCAAGCAAGCAAACTAAGGCTAGTTTTGCCATGCATTAGAAGCTCCTGTGTCAGCTTTCCCTGAACAGATACGTTGTAGCAACCTACCTGTCTGCTAGCAAAGCTGAGCCTTGGCTTTTGCATTCTGCTAGCCTCCTTGGTGCTACTGCTGCTGCTTCTCTTCCTCCTGGGGCTCTCTACCACTGTGGTGCCCACAAAGGCATGCTGGCTGGTGGAAGTCTCAGGTCCTAGGTCCAGGGTCAAATCCTTGAAGGGGGTGGGCAGCTTGGCGGGAGGCTTACTCAGGCCCTTGCTAACAGATGCTACTGCTGCTTGTATGCAGCCTAGAGTCACACTGCCAGCAAGGATTCTGGCTAAGGTTCCAGGACTGAGGGCCACGGATGCCACTGCTGCTTGTATGCAGCCTAGTGTGATACTGCCAGCAAAGATTCTGGCAAAGGTCTCGGGGCTGAGGTTCAAGGAGTTGGGATGCAAGGCGACCTGCATGAGGGAGAAAGGACATTGAAAAGCATGTCAGCACTGCAAGGGGCCGGGACAGAACATGAAGAGTGCCTCATATGAGATGAGTTGCCTGCAGCACTGCTTCTGGCAGTGTGGCCTGTGGTGAGTTCTGGGAAAGGGGTAAATGGCACATGTATTGCTGTTGAAGAGTGCCATTGATGATGTCATCACATGAACAGCTTCTGTATCACGGGTTCTTGGCTCTAGTTCGGCCGACTTGTGGTGTAACATGCTGGTGCTGAGGGTCTAGCAAGGACGAGCAGCATGCACAGTCTACGTGGGCCCATATGCAAAGGACAAGTGTCAGGGTTCCCAACCAGAAGGGGGATCTCAAACGCATTAGCACTCTGAAGCTGGTCCACAGGGTCTTTATTAGTGAGCTGTTGCTCCAATATGCTGCGAGGTGTACTGAGAGTGAGCCTTACCCCTTGCAGGTTTCCGAACTTGGGGTTGGAGCCCTGGTTCCTCAACAGGGCCCCAGTGGAAGGAGAGGTGACCACGTAGCGCTGCAGACTGCTCTCATCCGCTCGCAGCTCGACAGCATAGGATGTTGCTCTGGTTAGGGTGGGACCAGCTGCTACTGCGGAGACGTGGACCGCCCTAGGGCTCCGCTGCACCATCCTCGGTCGGGGGCATCCTTCCTGCAAGCACAGGGAAGCGAAAGGGCTTGAGCATACAGTTCCTACATGGAATACGCTAGGAAATCGCATGCCACCTGTGGAAGACGGTCCACATGTATGGCAAGAGCGTGGTTGTGCCTGGCTTTGATGTGGAACATACCTTGAACGAACTACAAGGTCCCAAGAAACTAGTGCGCAACATCGCGCTAGCCATGGTAGGTGAACGCTATGACACTCTTGGCAGCTAAATTTGCTTAGCAGCGCCTTTGTGAAGAAGGTTGAAGTTCACACGTCAACCAGTTTGCGGTACCCGGGAGACACTAACACAATCAGCCAGTCTCTGGCACACGACGCAGACAGCCTTCCAATTGGTTCGCAAGGTACTTTGTGAATGAATACCATTCTTCGATAGTAGAATTGGTTGCAGGACCTATATTGCATGAAAAAGCTGTTGGGGGTGTCGAAACTCGCACTCGAGTGGCCGCTGTAGCTGGCACCGTACTGGCAGTAGCAGGTTTCCCCGCCAATGCTTAAACACCAGAATAGGACAGGTTTAACGACAAACAGACATGCTGGGCCGGGACCTTAAGCTGTAAGCGGCCCGTACATATTGAAAGGACTGCGGTACTCACTGGCCGCCTCCCGGTGACCATGGACTTCGGCTTCGGGTCATTTCGTAAGCAGCTGCCACGCCACAGTGAGCCCACATTACCCAATAGAGACAGTCTATGCACTCCGGTACCATTCCTGCAGGAAAAAAGCAGAATAAGACCGGATTGGCTTTCCGCTCCAAGCGGCCATCGCCCAACCATTTGCCAATCTCGCAGACACTATCTGCAACCTCCTCTCACACATACATCAGCAAGGTCCCATAAGACAGTATCCAACTTGCAACTTCATGCTGATCAGGTAAGACGAGCCCCACCCAGCCCATGAAGGTAAGACATATCCACTCCATAGACCCCAGCAAGGCTGGACTGGATGTCTCCGCAGCTCGACTTTAGATGATGTCCCACTAGCCCAACCCGCCAGCTCACTCGGCTGCCAGTGTATGCCCTTCTCAAACCTCAAAAACGTGCTTCTTACGTGCCACGGTTTAAAGTTACAGGAACTGGGAGCCAGCACAAGGCGTAAGGGGGCTCCAAAAACCCCAACTGGCTAATTGTCACAGTCTTTGATCTTACGAAGTTGTGTGCAGTCTAGACCTGCAAAAGGCCCATGTAAACTAGGGGTAAACAAAAGCAGCTCTAAGCATGACTATATGATACTGAACAACAGCTTCACATAACCCATGGAGCACCAGCGGAAGGTAAAAGCATGCACTGTAAAATCGCTGGACTACTTTGCAGAGCTGGACTACTTTGCAGAACCAACTCCAAAGGATGCTAAGACCCCAGACTGTCCACTGTCATTCAGCAATCTACTTGGTACCATCAAAGAAGCTGCCAAAGCCATCTCTGGCACCACACTGTGCCTCTCGCTAACCCTTGGGTGCTACCAACAGGTGATACTGATGTGAGCATGCAGAGTCATGTAGCTCATCAAGCCGGCAGGATTAATGAATGGGGATGCTGTGCCGCCGCTCCTGTCACCCGTACACACCATACATATGAACCAAAACTGTTGAACAGGGGCCCACAAGTGTTCGCCCCTCCTGCTAGCTACCATATTGTCAAATTTGATGATATGCCATAGCAAAAAGTGCCATAAGCCGTGCACCTACCCCTTACGTATACCACATAAGTACATGGAAAGATGTTGAAGGAGGGCCCCACCAGTGCCTGCCCCTCCTGCTGCAGGCTTTAAAACAAGCTTGTCAAGGAGCAGAAGTCTGCAACACGTGACTAGGCACAGCTTCTGCAAAAGGCCTGACACCCACCAGGTCACTTTCAATCTCATGTCAGGCCTGAGTCAAGTCTCCTTTCGCCCATGCAACTATTGTACGAAGAATCATGCACCACAAACTCAGTCACGAACACCATGTTATACTGAAAACTTCACTGACTTGGCGTTCACAATGTACAAATGCACCACTGCCCTGCTAGTTGGCTAAGAGCAGCTTGCATGAACGTGTAACATCCATCAACCTTTGCCCCTTTGGGCCACATACAACAGCTCCACTGCCTGCAGCTTGCCATGGACGCCGACCTTGATGCTGTAGTTTGTGCATCATAAACACAAAGATCGAAAGATGGGACAACACAACTGCCAAGGTACTGGCAACAACCCAACTCACAACATTATGAAGAGTACACAGCTTCAATTGTGTACTCAGGCAGCAACAAATGATTGAGCCTTAAACACAACCACGAGTGATGTTGATTTAGGATTTAACGACCCGGACTGAATGACCAGTTACCGTATAAGACTATGTTACCTGTGACTGCAAATCTGGCATTCGATCTCACCCGAGCAAAGAAGCCAATGCTGAGAATACAAGGCACCCATGCGGACTGTGCCTGCCACCTGACCTCGGTATACAATTTTAAACAGCCATGGCCATTGCTGCTGCATTCTGCTCCATCCTTTCTCCTTGCAATGTAATGCTACAATGAAGTGCCTTAGCACTTGCACCCTGCAGACGTGTTAACAGAGGCAATCTCTAAAGCTCATGAGGGCAGGCCTGGGTGGTGTGCAGACAAAAACATACACACATTGCAAGGTGTGGCAACCGCAAGTGGGCTGTTAGGCGGGACCGACTCAACACACCATCAGATGGACCCTTAGACACTCAACGGCTTCCAGGCTACCAGCCAGTAGGGCGCAGCCTGGCCTTTGACACCCTTAATACACGGGGTTGGACCAGTTCAGCGTTGCAGCCAGTGTCTGGCAAGCAGCTCAGACTGTACTTCCTTACGTGTACGCCACAAAACGGTGTGTGCGAGATGTGACCATGTTACCAGGCTGTGACTTGCAAGCTGTGACATCATCAACACTCCTGCAGCCCCCGGTCTGCAAGTGAGGCGAGCAGCTTACATTCAAAGCTCGCGCTCTGTATGGCACACCAGCCATACATGCCCTGGTGGCAGTACTGTGTCAGACACCAGCCCTGCTTCTCTTCATTCCTGTGACCTCAGCACCCTGGCCACCTTCGCCACTTGCTGGCCTCTTCATTCCCGTGCCTGTGGGCGGAGGTACTGCCAAGCTGCGGGAGGCGACTTGGTCGATGTTCGTTGGGACCACGTTTGCTACACTGGCTCTTTGACTGGTGGTAGCATTAGCTGTGGGGTTGTCGGAACCAAGAGCTGCCTCTGCCACCCCCTCAACATCGTTCTCCTGCGCCTCCTCTTCTGTACCAGCTTCATCCGATTCCTCACCTGACAGGTCTTCGTCGCTATCTGACTCCAGATACTGTTCAAACAACCAACCTTCTATGCACCCCTCGCACAGCTTGTCAGCATCCCATGGCACAGCTTGGTTAGTAAAATACCAGTCGCCGTGCATCCAGTCCCTCTTGCCACACCTTGTGCAAGCTTTCCTGTGATTGCCACGAACAGGCATTGCGGCCCATCCCAAGGGCAGCCTGGCCTGGATAGACAGCATCCTTTCGCGACGGTGTTCCTCCTCATCCTCACTATCCTCCTCCTCCTCGTCCTCATAGTACGCAGGGTACATTCCAGACATGACCAGTTCGGGACAGCGCTAGTTCTGTGGGGTGGACATGCTTTGATGCGGCTCTCTCGAATTTAGCTGGGGGCACAGGCAGATGACTGGCATTGCCAGGCTGGTGAAACCATTATACCTGGGAGCGACCTAAGGAAGATCCCAGTTCACGCCTGACTTCCGTGGTCAGATCCAAGTACGGTACGGGCAACTACGGCACTACAAGCCTGGGCTTGCAGGGATGATCACGGCAAGTCTTCCCCTTTGTGAGCCCCTCCCTGCTTTAGAGAGTGCTCTACAAGGATTGGTGCCCTGGCCAGTCCTTATGGGCCCATACATATGAGAGCATGTCGCACGTTACAATGTACAACCTTAGCAGCACATCTGCCACAGCTTCTAGCTTTGAACGCTTCTCGCTGCCTGATTAACCCACAGACATAGCAACGCATTCAACAGCATAGCCTCAAAACATTCAGTCTCTGACCGAACCTGGCAGTACAACCCAGGAGACTACAAACTCCAGCACAGCCACTTGACGCCATGATGGTAGCATCCTCAAACCCTGGCACACATTCTTCGATTGCTCACTCGCAGCAGCCCAGCGCAGCATTGGCCTGCCGTGGACTAAGGCTCACATACAAACAGGTCCTAGTGGCACCCTTGACTTTGCAACAGGACTTACAAACAAATAAACAGTAAGGAGTGTGGCTGCACACAAGGGCCAACTCTGTGGGCACATGGCCACCCTTAATACTGAATCTGAGCACAGGAAGCAGAGGTCAAAGGCTGCATTGAACCTCATCATATAGCCTTCTGGCTATGTGACGCCAAAATCAAAGCAGCCCTTTGTCCCTCACTGCTGCTTGAGCCTTGAGCTGCAGCTCCATGCAGCGTATCATACTATAACATGAAATCCAACTAGTGCTCAAAGTGTCGGTTCCTCACCCGGAGCAGCATTGGCTGAGCCAGTACCAGCCTCACCAGGCCATTGCTACTGACCAAACACAGCATTACACACCAGTGATGGCAATGGATGTATCATATATTATGAGGGCCTTGCAAGGGTGGCTGCCATCCTGCCTAATATGGATAAGACCTGAAAGAAGAAATTCTGCCCTGTGCAAGTCTGGCATGAAGGACAGCAATTGAACCTCACAGACCCAACAAGACATGTTTCGAGCAACGTAGGACTCACCAGACACCTCACAACCGCCAAAGCTTATGCACCTTGACACAAGAAGGTAACCGAGTCCAAACAGGACCGGAACCCCCGGTCCAGAGAAATATTGCTTTCACACGAGACACAGTCAGGAGGGTGCGCTATTGCAGCAGCTTTATTCGTGGGTCCGCACTGCTCGCACTCACCATGCGAATGCTGCAACAGTGAAAACGTGATCCATCCCATAACAACAACGCATTGCTGTCATCTAAAGACATTCTGAGTGAACAATCCTCAGAGGACATGCGAGCTAAGAGCACTTCAACTGCTGTTACAAGCACCAAGCAAAAGCTGTGCAGTCAAGTACAATATATACAACGATACATCGTCCTCTTCATCCTCCAATAGCCAAAACACCAACTCTCTCAGATTCCTGAGCAACCTCCTGCCGCACTGCTTTGCAAACAGTATATGCACGGCACCATACACTTAATCTCATACGGCACAGGGCATGCCAGCAAGCCATAAACCCCTCCCTGCATGGCACACTAAGATCAGGGCTGATTCCAACTCAACTGGAAGATAAACATTGGTTGTCAAACTTGTGTGGATTCAACAGTGTGTGGTTTCAACACCCAGTTCCTGCCATCAAGGCAGTGTTCTATTGAGGTACCCAAGACGAAGGATCACACAACCTCAAAGCTGCACCTGGGACCACCAATCAATCAATCAAGCAAAACGCGGACCAGCTATGCCAATAGCCAAACAAACCTAGGGCGTAAACACAAGGCTCCTGATCACAACCGCGAAGCCACACAACCGATGGTAAACTCATCCACACACAAGATGAGGCTAGGTGCAACCTGGGACTGTACCCATGTGAAATCCCTGGTTGCCCGCCGTGCCATTTGCAGTCACTAAGGTAACATGCGCGACTCTCTAATATCTCAATACATCTCAGCCCACCCCACTAAGAAACTGGTTGGAGTCATGCTTGGGTGCTGCACGGCCCAGAAGGATGTGCAGTGGTCTCACTTCACAAAGGTGCCATACACTTCCAGGTGATGCTGCTGTTGTGTCTTGCTGCTGCGGTTTTCGCTGTTGGCATGGTAGCTGCTCTTGCTGTCGTTGATCCTCCTGTGGCCCCTGCTACCCCTCCGGCCCAGCTTGCTCTTGTGAGTGGACGCTGGGTGCTAGGGTCGGTACTAGCACATGTGATGCATTCAGTCCAGCTCCTACTGTTTTTGCATCTCTATGAGCATAAAATGTGCACCATCTGATTGAGCTTCGACATCAAGCTTGGTGTCAGAGTCATTCGCGCCAAGGATCTGTGCAGCATCCCTGGTTTGCAGCAGTGTCTCTCCATTGACCTTCAGATCACCTACAAGGAAGACACACAATATGTGGAGTCAGGTCCTGATCCCTCCCTATCAACATGTAGTGTCAGAGGTCCCAATCTCTCCCTACCAACAGTTGAGTGATCTGGTTAGAGATTTTGTTGGGGGCCTGCACAGCAGCAGCAGCAGCAGCAGCAAGGGCTGTGCCATGATCTATCTCAGGTATGCGTAGGTGCCAGCACCAAGGATCTCATCAAAGCTCCTCCTTCTGCTATTGGAAGGAACCACACCAGAAGGGGCCCTAGCCAAAGCAAAACCACACAGCCAGGAAACCAGGCACCATAGGATGTTTACAGTCAGCAAACCAAGGCATTCTTTATGGCAAAATTTTGCAGAAAGTGGATTTTCAGCAAAACACCTACAAAGCCAGCCCCAGCCTCCATTTTGAAGCATGCCGTGATGCCTGTACCATTCCCAGGAGTCAGTCTAAGCCTGTAAGCACTCCACCCCAGCCATAACGCCTTGTCCCAACGCAACATCTGTACCGAATTCACCCCTCTCCTCGCCCATCCCACATCTGTCCATGCAAACAGCACAATGCTGCGTGACCCTCAACCCAGCATCATAGCGCCCCACCCCCCCTCCCAGCACCCTTCACAAGTGCCCATCTCCCCACCCCTGGCCCCCAGAGCATCCCCCCCCATTTGCCCTTCCCTCATCTTGCATGTGCACCGTCTATGCCTGCCACCCTGGCCCTCAATATGAGCTCCTGCTTCACTCCAGCATCACAGCCCCCTGTCCCGGGCGTGCCTCATGTCCCCATCTCCCACCCCTGTCACGCAGATTATCCTCCCCCTCCCGCCCCTCCCTTACCTTCCATGCACACCATATAAGCCTGCCTCTCTGGCCCCAATATGAGCTCCTGCTTCACTCCAGCATTATAGCCCCCTGCCCCGGGCACCCCTCACCCCCCACCAATGCATTATTACATACCCCCTTCGCTCACCTTCCATGCACACCATATAAGCCTGCCTCTCTGGCCCCAATATGAGCTCCTGCTTCACTCCAGCATTATAGCCCCCTGCCCCGGGCACCCCTCACCCCCCACCAATGCATTATTACATACCCCCTTCGCTCACCTTCCATGCACACCATATAAGCCTGCCTCTCTGGCCCCAATATGAGCTCCTGCTTCACTCCAGCATTATAGCCCCCTGCCCCGGGCACCCCTCACCCCCCACCAATGCATTATTACATACCCCCTTCGCTCACCTTCCATGCACACCATATAAGCCTGCCTCCCTGGCCCCAACAGCAGCTCATGTTTCACTCCCGCATCATTCTCTGACACAAACACATTCACATCTTGATGAAGTGTGATACTATGTAAGCTGTGCACACCCTTCCATGCTGGGATCTTCCCCGTGCCTCGCAGCACTTGCAGCAGCTTATTGTGCCTGTCTTCCTGCTTGTATGTAGAGCTGCCATACTGTGGTTTATGTCCCTTGCCATCTGGGTTGATCCACACTTGGATGAAGCGACAGGTTTCTGGGTGCTGGTTCATCTCCTGCAGCATGATATCAATATAAATATTAATCAATGAATCAATCGAAACGCAAAAGCAGCTACGCCAAAATGTCAGTCGAAGCCAAGCAGCACAGGACCCCTGCTAATGAACAGGAGTCACACGACCCCATGCTAGCTAACCATATGTACCAAAAACAATGCAAGATTGAGTTCAAGCCAGATGCAATGGCGTGTAGAATGAGTTACGGCACACCACACAGGACCAAGGAGGAGCAGATGAGCAGCAATAGCCATGAAAGAGTGGTCTTCAGACACGAAGAGACCTCCTCCAGCGCGTGAAAACATCTCCTGCATTAGCCTCCAGATACAATTCGGAATGGGGTTGCTGCTTCATACTTAGAATGGAGGGACGTTGTAGCATTGCAGGCATCATTTGAGTCCCCAAAGCTAATTTGCATCACATACAAGAGGGCATGATACAGTCAATCCTCTGTTTCAACATAGCAACTCCTACCTGCATGCCCCGGGCCTGGTCAGTTGTACGCATATATTTACTACAGTCATATGCACAGTACACTTGCATGCTTTGCAAAACATCACACAGGAAACTAGCAAAAACACTCCCAGCTATCATCTTAAACTGCTTATAGCTCTATGCATTAGTTGCACAAAATTCTCCACCAAAACACACTCTTCCAAAAGGTTTCAAATCGTGCCTGCTGCACAAACTTTTAGGTCCTGGCTGCCTCCCTAATTCCATGCTGTCGTCAGTGTTGCACAATCCCCAGAAGGGCAGCCCCCCCCCCTCCCCCCTACCGAGTGTGTGATGCCTGATCCTGCTGATAAGTACTGTACTGCCCCTCTTGACAAAGACTCCAGGTTGCCCATGCTGTCCTTGTGGGTGAGCTGACCCTCCAGGACATAGGAGAAGATCTCAGCATCTCTGTGTGGGTGCGTCCTGCATGGTACAGTGGGCAAATGCAGTGAGCTCATCCCTGGCCTCTATTATATGTCATGATATGCCATAGGTCCCACACCTCACTAGCTGCCTTCGGTATGCAACAGGATACAGTGACAGCATATGCATAAACATGAGGACCAGTAGCTAGACCAAAGCACCCAAAACCACCTCTGGCCACTGGGGGTGAGAGCCACCCTCCTCCTCCTGCGCTTCTAGGGTTTCTACTAGCAGTACTTTAGTAAGGGCAGATGGTATTTAGCCCCAAGAAGAAAACATGGCAGGCAAGATGCAACTAATGGTGCAGCCTGTGTCAGCAACAGTCAGGGCATGACATGTGCTTTGGAGGATTTCTCAAAAGTGCAAACTTAATTGACTGCCATGTTCATCCACACGCCTGATGCTGCAGCAGACATACAGATCAAACTCATCATGTGCTGCCCAAATGTCATGATATGATGGGCAGCGCCTACCATGAAACATTAATCCCCTTTCTAGCCTGCTCTCCATCCTGTTATTGTCCATCAGAAATGACTGGCAGAACACTCTAAGCTCATTGATAAGGAATACCAGCCATTATTAGGGTTTGGGCCTATGGCGCTTTTTGCTATGGCATATCATAACCAGCAAGTATGCACCTATGGCAAAAGCACTGCTTGTTAAAGCCCTTCACTGTCATGCAATACATTACTTTGACTTGCTGCTTTTCACTTAATTTTGAAGAGTGCCGTGACACGAATGCGCCCGCTGTGGCCAATTACTTACCAAACCCCAAACCCAAACCCTAAACCCAGTTACTCACCCAAAGCCTGCATTGCCCTTGACCAAATCATCGTTGACCACCCTGCGCGGCACCAATAGTAAGCGGACCCCACGTCAGTCACGAGAAAATTACTGATCACGAGAAAATTACTGATGAACAGCCCACAAGGGAGGGTGTCAACTAAAAGCATGCAAGTATGAGTGTGGTTCTGCATGGCAGAATGCTGTCTTACGGCTGCCACTCGTTAATGCAGACTGACCTCCCTGCACATCATTGAGACCCACGCATATGGGGTCTACTGCCTACCAGCGTCCCACTTATAGGTATATGCTGCTTAAGGTATGCTATGTGATGCTGCAAGCAGGGACTGATCGTTCTCCTCAAGCAACTGCAAGCAACTAGACTGATCCTTCGCCTCAAGCAAGTGATGGCAACCATGACGCGGGAAAGAAGGGATTAAGTACGGGAAGCATTGCTCAGCTCTTGCGCCTGGCCTTACCGCAGGGCTCCGAAGTTGACCCGTTGAGGATCAAAATACTCTGCAAAGCTGAAGTGGAACCTGGACTCAAGCCACCAGGTCGGCTTGGAGACTTGCAGAGACTCTGCATGGGAGCTTCAAACCGTCAGCACCAGTATGACGATTCTAGATCCGCATTCTAGTAAGACCGTACTTGCAGGAATATGGCGCACTGTGCTCAGCTGGGCCATTGCCATGCGCGCTCCTGAAGTGCTGTACTGAGCCTTTATGGTTGGTAACTGAGTATAGATCGCTTTCGACGTCAGATGGATCACGAATAACAAGCTGGACAGTAGCAATGCAGCAAGAAGTGCTCGTGTTTCCGACCGCATTTACATGCAGTCGCTTGATACTAGGGTATGTTCTGCGTCCCGCTTTAAAGGATCTGTAGAGATTGCTACGATGTGGCATCCTGGGGAAGACAGCGAAGTAGAGATTGCATGCAACAGGCGTCGTAACCCCTTTCGTAAGCATCATGTCGTCACCAGCAGGCACTAGGGCTCTAAGTGTCTGCGGCAAAGACCGCGGGTTAACACACCGTATGCCGACGCGATCTCCACATCAGCGAAGCTTGCACATGATGAGCGTTCCAGACCAGATCTTCCCAGTGGTCGATGTAAGAGCAAGCTTGCCCTCCTTGGCATGTAGTTTTGCTTCTAGGCCAGGATCAAGAGTTGTAGACGGTTCGTTGTTGGTTGCAAAGATGGCCCGGAGCTTGTTGTTACTCGTGTTGCTTGCAAGTCTATCATGTGCCCACGCTGAGGTGCAGCTCCGCACAAGTCAGGGGTCCAGCAAATATGCAACCACAATAGCCCGCTCGAATGGATTCGAAGAGCTAATGTGAGGGGTCGCTTGCAATCCGCTGGACTTGGAGTTTACCCTATTGTCTCACTCCTGATCCACGACTGTTCCTTCCCAACGCAGCAAATCTCGACGACCAGACAGTTACCTGAAGGAAGCAGAACTGCCTGAGAACTGGGACTGGTGCGTCCGGCTGTCTTCATAGATCCTGCGGGAGCCAGACGTCAATACGTGCTTCGGGCGCTGGGAAACAGCCGCTTATAGGCGAGCGCTGCTCTCATGAGTTTCATCCCCTTGCAGGAGGAATGTGGGAGGGACCAACTACTGCAGTGCTACGCGCAACCAGCACATCCCCAAGTATTGGTAAGGACCAATTACACGCATTTTGCCTCGTTTTCTGGTGTCACACGGTTGTGCTACGAGATATCGTAGGCTTCCACGTCAGCACCTCACGAAACGCTTGTGTACCAACCGCAGCGGCGGCTGTTGGGCTTTTGGAGCTACCTCCGCCTTGGCAGACAGGATCAACATCATGCGCAAGGGAGTATGGCCATCAGCGCTGCTTTCAGTTCAAAATGTCATCGACTGTGGGCATGCTGGCAGCTGCAATGGAGGTGAGTGTACCAGTACCCATGGCGCAAGGAATTCCTTGAGCCATAAAGCATGGGCAGTTCCCCACTGTCCAGGATGGTGCACCATTTGTTGTATCAGGTGCACTTCCTTTAAGGGAAACAGTAATTTGGATCAGAGTCCGGTAACAAACACTCCACCAGTCTAAGAAGGGATCCAATAGCTTCCACCCTGTCTGCTCAGCGGTTGTAACCATGTACCACCCAGGCTGCAGCACATTGCTGACATTTGGGGATGGGGAAGCCCGGGCGTATGTCGGTGTGCATGCAGGGGCTTAATGAGGGGCTATTTCGAGGCGATATGCCATGTGAGGATGGAATCATGTAACCATAGCCAGTGCGCACTGCATCTACTGGACAAACATTGGTTGCCGTATGTCCATGCCACAATTTCACCAGTTTACCATCGAACCCGGGGGGTAGGTCAAGCACGAACCTGCCACTACATTCAAAAGCATACCCAAAGGAGATGTGTCCGTTGTCCATCAAATAGCCTCTTGCATGTATGCTGAAGGTGAATGCAAGCTGGCAGATATGCCTGAGCTGATGCCATGGTGCTGCTGTCTCTCCTGTCACACGCAGGTGATGATAAGCTAGTGTATGTATATGCCAACCGTCATGGTATCCCCAGCGACACATGCAACAGCTACCTGGCACACAATCAAAAGGTGAGCAGGGCTCAGTCAGCTCTATGGTCGGGATTATGCATTGCACTGCAGGGAAAATTTTTAGAGGTTGGCTGGAGGTAATCTAAGCAAGGGACATTTGGAGGGCTAAAGTCAAAAGCATGGTTTTTTCATGTGGTGCTGGAGCACAAAAAAGCAGGCCTTGATGGGCAAAGCAACTCGCGACCACCTTTTGAATCCTAAGTCTTGCCATGAGACCTTATCGGTGAGCTGCAGCCTAGCTCCTCTGCAAATGTGTGGCAAAATGGTGTTGATCAGTTTCGTTGTAGGTCTGGAGCAGACATGCCCAGCAGCAGTGAGCATGTCATAGTTGCAGATAGCACTGCAACTGAGTTCAGGATGGGCTGTTTTCCCTTGGGGTGCCTTTAGTGGTAGGTCCTCTGAGGCGGGGAGGGGGGGGGGGGCACCAGACAAATTACTCAAGATAGATGGGTACCAAAAGTCTGTTACGATATGTAGCGTTCTTGAAAAGAGGGCTGGTAGTTAAGAAAAACGTATGACACATTGAAGCTGGGATGAGGATACCGCATATGTAAACTAGAATGTATTAGGCATGACTCAGTGCCACCTATGCTTCAAATGTATTGCTATTACTGATGGACTTGTACCACCGCTGCAAGCTGTTGTTTCCTCTACATCGGTATGGTCTACATCATGCATATGCCGAAAGTGGTTTCCCCCTTCCGGTGCATCGCCCAAGACCTTCATTGACCCTTTCTCTTGTTTTCCTCGATTCTGTTTGTTGCAGTGCAATCGCATGCATGAGTGCTTCACCTGCGAACCCTCCGGCGAATGTGCACCTGTGCCAGCTGACGAGTACAAGCGCTTGATCGTCAGCGAATACGGCAACATCCGGGGCAGGGCTGCAATGAAGGCGGAGATCTACGCTAGAGGTCCCATCACCTGCGGTATTTATGCCACCGATGCGCTGGACGCATACAAAGGCGGCGTCTACGCCGAGCATCACAAGAACGCCCCTGCCAAGATCAACCATGTGGTTAGCGTGGTGGGGTGGGGCCAAGAGGACGGGGTGGAATTCTGGGTTGTCCGTAACAGCTGGGGCGAGCCTTGGGGAGAAAATGGCTTCTTCAGGATTGTGACCAGCGCTTGGAAAGGTGGTAAGGGTGATGACTACAATCTTGCGCTAGAGGCTGACTGTGCTTTTGGAGTTGTGGATCAGTGGGAATCAGCGGCAAACTTGGTTGATTGGGAGGATGAGGAGGACGAGGAAGAGGAGGGGTCAGCTACCTCTGCTGCTGGTGGTGCTGGGCTGAGCTTGGGGGGTCAAAGTATGCGTGGTGTTGCAAGCTTGTGATTACGTCTTGCGCCCATATGGCGTCCTGGGCTCCCATTGGCCATGGACAGCACCTATGCTAGCAAGGCAATGTTACGCTAGGTAGGTGGGAGAATGTGGCACAAGGTTCTGCTGTTGGCGTCATCTTGTGCTCTGGCGCTTGCAGGTTGCGGTCTCAGCAGGAAGGAGAAAAGGGTCTGGGGTTGGTTCTATGTATATGCCACGGTAAGGTGTGGCGATAGGCTTCTGGCGGATGCTTTTTTGGATGTTGTTGGTCATGGGCTGGAGCTGTGGTTGTTACGAGCAAGCTCTGGGTTCAACTTTGCCTTGATAGCAGCTAATGGCAGCAAATATGCTGATCAAATGCAATGTACCAATGATGGCTCAAGGTCTGGAGTAAGTTATGGATTCTGGGTGTTGCTTATAAAACCTTGACTAGTCCACTTGATTTAGTTGCCTGCTGTCTATATTGGGTGCAACGTTGGAAATTGAGTGGAACATTTGAATTTGAATGTTTGGAAGTGTATCTTGTTGATTAGGCTCGAGACATCCTGCAGCCTTGGTTGTCCTTGTACAGCATGTAGGTTTATGGTCTTGCTTTCTGCATGCCTTCCATTTTGTAAGGCTTGAGAGTGCATTCCAGATGCCAAACATTTTATGGACTCTGCATCCAGAAGGGTGTATTCTATTGGCATGCGCAATTTGGCTTTCTGGGTCATGCTCTGTGCAGGAGAGACGAGAGGGGCTAGAGCTAATTCTGCGGTTGCCAGCCAATGTACTATGTCTGTCTTTGTCTGTAGAATTACCTGCTTTTATATGAGATAGATCACTGAATTACCTGCTTTTATGTGTGCTTGGGGTGCGGATGACACCCTATTTGATGAGGTGTATGCGCATCCTATCTTCCCTTATTCTTGGGTGCCTGGGCATTCAGGCACTCGACTTGGATCTGTTGTACATAAGCTTTGTTATAGGTCAGCTAGTTTATGGTGTTCTGCACATTCTATGGTAGTGTTGCTTGTGGTGGGTCAATTGGATTCTGTAGTTGCACTTTGCTGCTGTTGGACATGTTGATGCTTCAGCGGTGCACCGTAGATCGTCTTGCTGGTATAAACTGGTGTACATTATTCTTCGGAGTGGTATAGGATATGAGTGTTGCCAGCTATGGCAACCCTGCATCGTATGCTGTGGAGGGAATGCTGCAAGAAATGGATTTAGGTGGGCAGGCAACTGAAGTGCAGAGGTTGGCTTTTTCAGAAGTGGAGCTCACAGCCTTACTGTGGTCCTCTTGAGCATGTATAACATGCAAGGTGGGACGTGTCATGTGTTCATAGGGGCTTGGGAGCAGTCCCCTAGGGAACGGGATGGGTATCTTCTCGTGTGTTGTTACCAGAGGGCTGGGTCTACACATGCATGCGTGGTGTTTTCAAGCGGACGTGCCAATTTATCAGTATGGCTTTGGCCTTTATGGGCCCGCGGCGGACTTGTAATATAATGTGTTATAGCTGCTGTTGTTTCTAAGTGGACTAGCATGTTGTTGAACAGCGGCCGCGCGATGCAACAAAGCCGCTTGGAGCCATGCATCTGCCGGTGGTGCGAAATGGAGTTTGCACAGTTGCAGCTGCCGGTTTTAGAACTTGATAGCGTCCCGTTCCTGTAAAAATACCAATCTGGGTAGTGCACGGCACCGGCGCTGTCCTCAATCCACGCGGGCAGATCGCCGTGATCCATGAGTCCGTCCGAACGCCGATACCACTCTAGTTATCCCAAAGCAGATGGCCATGGTAGGTCGCTAGACTATGCATGCTCTACTTACAGGCAACCTTTCAGTTAAAAACAGGCCCATAGCCGCATCCAGGCTGGCCACCAGCCAACTGTAAGACGAACCCCTCGCTCTAGTCCTGGACGGCCCTTCAGCCACACTACAGGGTGAACAAACCTCACAGGCAGGACAAACTTGATCACATGTGCTATGTGCCTCAAAGTCTATGGGGCTTGTCAGTCAACCTTGTCTCCTCCCCAAATAGGTACTGCCACTCAGATAGTATGTACGGTGGTGCAGAGAGTGAACGAACCGGAGGACAGGCATCAGTCGTCCCACTCATTCCCCCCGGCAGACCCAACAACAAACTCCACCTGCTTGTCATATACGAACTCCGGGTCATCTGGTCGGATCACATGGGCATCAAAAACCTGGGCCATCTTTGCCTGCAAGAATGAGGATGATGCCACAAATGTACCACATCAACAGCTGCAAGTAGGGGGTACTTATGTAGACCGGGGCTTACGGGCTGGGTGCACAGAAAGATTGTCCATGAAGACAGATATCGGTATTTCCTTAGAGCATGTAGCTCACCTATTTGACAATGTCGTGATTCTGGGAATATTTGGCAGCACCTGCTGCACTAACAATGCTGACTCAAAGCGTCAGCTGGTTGTACTGGCACATAACTTGCGCATAATGAACAGATATGGGCACCCATTGGCCGAGTGCCCTCTCTTACTAAAAGTCATTTCAACCCAGCTGAAACCCCGGCTAGGGATCTGGACTCGCATTGTAAACTGTTACCTGATACGCAAACCTAAAATCCTGGAATACATCGCTATTCTAGATTAACAAGGAAACGTCAATCCTCTAGATACAGGAGCTGTGATCTGCAGTGACTTGCCCATTAAATGACCCTTAGATGACACTTCCAATCAGCACAGGACCTGCGCATCTTGCAAGCTCTTTATTGCCGACTAGCAGGCATAGGCCAGAACCCAAGCACACAGCTATGACGGCTTCCTGAATGTGCAGCGCACACGCATAAATACAGCTTCAGTCACAATGGCTGCTTGCTTCTGATCAAGGTCAGTGTGCACAAAAAGAATACCCCCAAGCAGACAGTACTACCGTATGAGCCATCGTCCTCTTACCTTTGCCAGCTTGAGCTCATAATCTGGGACCTTGTTAAGATCCACCTCATCATCCACCTCCAGATCCAGCACCAGACAATTATCCTCCATCTCATCCAACGCTCCCTCAACACTGATCTGACCTGTTCCCACTGGTACCGCTGATGACTCCACATGGTGGTCAGCTAGTCCCGTACCACCCCCCTCGGTACAGTCACTGTCTCCAGTGCACCTAGTGCCCATTGCCGCACCAGCAGCTGCAGTGGCACTGGTTCCCCTGCAACTACTGGCAGCAGCTGTAGCTGTACTGCCGTCACCAGCACAATTGAGGCAGCTACTGGCATTGCTGTGAGCTGTAGCAGCAAGGTCACTGTGAGTCCTGCTACATGGCAGCTCCCCTACGCAATCACTTCCTCTTCCTGCTGCTGTTGCTGTCCTACCTAGCAAGCCACAAGCTTCGCTGCGGTGCCGCCTGCTGCTGCTTGTGCTGCTACTGCTGCTGCTCGTAAACTCCTTCTCTAACATGTTGAGCATGTCATCCAGGTCAGGCTCCATGGGAGCTGTCAGCTTGCCAGCACCTCCTCCTGCATAGCACCCCTCATCACCCGCTTGGGACCCCTTTGCCACTCCTGTGTCACAATTGGCCCCCACATGCGTCTCCTCTGCTCTGTCTGTGGATGTGTCTGAACTGCAGGCGGGGTTTGACACTTCTGCTGATGCTGCTGCTGGTGTCATGCGACTGCCTGCAGCTATGTCGGTGTCAGGACTGCTGCTGGCTTTTGAACGCTCTGCTGATGGTGCTGCCAAAGCTGTTCTTCCAGCCAGGGTGGTCTCATGCAGAGACCCAGCTTGGCGAGGCAAGTCGCTGCTGCCAAGAGTCAGCCCGACCACAGGTAGCTTTTCCTGGTCCCATGAATATGTACTGCCTGCCTTGTCGTTGCCGTGCTTGCTGCCCCTTTCACTGCTGCTGCTGCTGCTGCTGCTGCTGCTGCCAGGGCCCTCACTGTTATCACTTGCATGCTTCTGAACTCCATGTGCCTGAGCAGCTTCGGGATCACTCTCTTCACTACTGCTTGTTGCATCTGCAAAAGTTGTTCCTGTTGAAGCTGTAGCAGCTGAGCAGCTCTGCTGCTGTTCTGTGCAGCTGATGGTTGGAGAGGCTGGACCAAGCGGCTTTGCAGGGGCCTCAGTGCTGGTTGAAAGTTGGATTAGCTTGGACAGCAGGTGATGGATCTGGTCGAGGTTGAGAGACGAGGGATCTAGGGAGCGAGGAAGCCCCGTAAGGACCTGTTCTATGCCACATGCAGTGAAATAGGGAAGTGTGAGGCATACATTCTGATGATGATTGATACAGGGAGTCCCGCGATTTGGCACGGTCACATGTGCCGTATAGCATCGAACGTATTCCAAAGGTAAGATTATAGGCTATATGAGAAATTTATATGTCATGTTACGCTAAGAACGGCAGTCTGGTAGCCATACCTTGGCAGTCAGGTCACCTATGTCGTGCTCAGGTCCTACACTGGAGAAGCGAATCTGGGCACAAGGATACAGAGCACTGAAGATCGTATGAGAAAGCCTACGGTGAGATATGTGCATAGATGCTTACAATGCGAACTCGCTTGCAGCGTACGTGGTCCTGCCCTTCTGTGGGGTGCTTGCTCAGCTCGCCATATTCGACTAGAAGCGAAGGTGGGGTTTTCTTGAGTGCAAGTCTAGTAGCAACATACTCTGTGTCTCTATATTCAGACAGTTTATTGCGACAAGGCATTGCTTGAGGTAGCTGCTTGCTGAATGACACAGGTCAATCGGGCACACAAATAAGTAGCGACACCCCGCGTTGAGTTTTGAAGATGCCATAAATACTACTTGCTAATACTACCAAATGGATAGCTTGCCAATGTAGTTAGAAGCAGCGACAAATTCAGACCAGAGCACAGCTCTAAACCCTCTAGCAAAGCCCGAATATTTTGGAACGCTTGGGAGTATGGAACGCCGCCGAGCTCCCTGCGACCCAGGTGCCCCATTTACTGCATGCGGGCAACCTCAGCAGCCTCTTTCACCGTGGTAGGGGGTTGCACTAGAAAATTAGCAACCATGGTGAGACTGCGGATGCCCTCATGTGTTTTGCTGAGTCGTCTGGGAGCTGGCGACTGATCCTGGCTGCTTTCATTATGGCAGGGTATCGATTTGAAAGCCGGTGGGCGCAACAAGAAGACCAAGCGCACGGCTCCCAAGAGCGACAATGTCTACCTCAAGCTCCTAGTGAAGGTCCGTTATTCATTAGCACTTGATAGATAGAACGAAGCATGGGCTCGTGCCTGACTGGGGGCTCATACGTGCAGCTGTACCGCTTCCTGGTACGGAGGACAGACAGCAACTTCAACAAGGTGGTGTTGAAGAGGCTGTTTATGTCCAAGATCAACCGGCCACCTCTGTCCCTCTCCAAGCTGGCCAGGTTCATGTCTGGCAAGGTAGGCAAGGAGACGCAGGACATCTATGCTTTCAGCTGAGATATGGGCTTATACGGGTGGTTGATGCTTAACGAATGATGTTTTGCCATGCAGGAGGACAAGGTTGCAGTTATAGTGGCTACCGTGACAGACGATGTGCGCCTGCACGAGGTGCCAAAGCTCAAGGTGGTGGCCCTCAGGTTCACAGAGACCGCCCGTGCCCGCATCGTGAAGGTAAGAAATAACCCGTGCTTGACTAAGGGGACTTGGGCTGTTGGAAAGGAACAGGTGCAGCAGCAGGAGCTCTGGTACAGGCACAGCAGCAGCTCAGCAGTCAGCAGCTGACAGCATTAATCAGGCCAGCAGCGTCAGCAGCAGATGATCAACAGCAGCTGCAATGGAGCCAGGATCAGCGTTCAACCTGAAGGAGCAGAGAGCAGCTGCTGTTGGGCAAGAGCAGCACCAGTTCATGATGCTGGTGCTAGCCTGTGTGAGCATAGATTTTAGCAGCGAGAAGGGCCGCGGCAGAACCCCACATCTATAGGAGCACCCAACGACGCTCAGCAGCAATGAGCAGGAGCAGGAAGGGCTAAGAAGTGGCATAGCACGAGCAGAGAGGATGGCGCTTTTGGCCAGTTTCTGTATGTGCTATGGGGTTTGGGTTACGCCAGGGTTCGTCTGCCCCTGCAGTTTGGTGGTAGTAATTCTGATGGCCCTGGGCCAGCAGCTTGTTTTAATGTTCCCTACTGGGCCAACGGCAGCAGCAGCTTGGTAGCAGAAAAGCTTCTCATAGGGAAGGGTCAGCCATCTTTTAGTAGGCAGCCAGCAGTAAAGCCCCGCTTGAGTTCCAGAGGGGGTTGCAGCCAGGATCAGCAGACAGCTTGCAGTTGAGACTTGTGATGTGTAGCAATGTCACACCAGTGTCACTGTTGCGGGACTGCTAAGTCTGCAGCAGAGGGGATTGAATATAAGCTATATCAGCAACTGCGTTCCAAGTTGGGATGTTCTAGAGTTCTGGCTTCTTTTTGGAAGGAGGTGGGATTTTTAGGGAGCCTGCAAAGGACATGCAAGGCAGAGAGGGTCAGCTCCGTAATCGCTTCGTCCAGCATTGGGAGGTTGCCGCGCCTTCCTGGGAGGAACATTAGGAGGGTCAGGTTAGATCAACAGGGAAGGAATGGGGTTAGCTTTATTGCTGGCTGAAAAGGGCCATGGAGGTGGTTGAAAGTTCCAGGTGTTGGCGCTTAGCAGCAACTGCTCAAGAGGCAGGTCAGGGCGAAATCTTGGCCGTGTCCTCCATTAGCGTGCGGTAGGACCTACAGGATGTTCTGATTCAGTGCGTCGGAGTGAGGTGCAGCTGAAGGTGTTGACAAACGGTTGTATCAGCAAATAGAAGAGGGGCAGGGGGGGGAGGGGCGCCAACAGGGGAAGGAGGTGGCCATGGGAAGCTAGCAACCAGTCTGCAGTAATGCAAGATGGGCAGGGGGTACTAAATAAAGTGGCTATTAGCACAGCACAGGCATATGTGCGCAAGCATTGCAACTGTAGCTTTGCTAGAGGCGCACAAGGAGGGACAGGCTTCATATGCGCGGATGACATTTTTATCAAATGCTCTGGCTTTAAACCTACAAAACTGGATGAAGTTATGTGTATTTTGCAACATGAAGGGATATTCATGCCTGTGTGGTCCTTCACACATGTATCAGCAGCACTTCACCTTAGCTATTTTCTCGTCTCATCTCTTCATTCACCATTCATGTTAGGTAGATCAAACAAGCCTGTGTGGTTCTATGTGGCTTCCTAGTGGCCATCTTTGCCCTGACGGACACTGCTATTCCTTTCCCCTTATCCTTGTGCAGGCTGGTGGCGAGTGCCTGACCTTTGACCAGCTTGCCCTGGAGCGCCCTACAGGCAAGGACTGTGTGCTGCTGCGTGGCCCCAAGAACAACCGCGAGGCTGTCAAGCACTTTGGTGCTGCTCCCGGTGTGCCCCACTCCTCCACCAAGCCCTATGTGCGCTCCGTGGGCCGCAAGTTCGAGAAGGCTCGTGGTCGCAGAAAGAGCCGTGGGTACAAGGCATAAGCAGGGGGTGCTGCTGGGGCTGCTCTTGCTGGCAGCTGTGGTGGGGTGTGGCGGTGTGGGTGTGGACCCTGCTTCAGTTCATGCGGTGCAGGGCGGTTGACAATGGTGCTTAGCTTTGTAATTGTGTCTCCTCGTAACGGGATGTGTTGCCCACGCCTAGCGGAACAGGAATCCCGCCCTCATGGGTGCGCAATTCCTTGGGATGGAGGGTAGCTAATCAAGGTTCGGAAACTTGGGCAGTATGATAGAGCAGCAGATCGCTAGTGAGAAGCTTGTCTTGGGTTTTTCACTATGCGATCATAAGAAGCAAGGGGGCGTCTAATTTTCATCAAGCTGCTGTTGGCTGTGGAGGTGACTAGGTAAATTTGGCAGAGGTTGGCATATGCAGTCAGTCGCAATCGCGGGATAGGCGGAACTTAAGGTCAGGATAGGTTTGCAGCTGCAATGGGTGTCCGGCCACTAACGGCTCAGTCCCAGATGGGCAGCACCGGCACTCGGTGTGGGGCCAACCTTTCAAAGGTTGGTGGTCTGGACGGGTAGTGCTGGGGCCTTTTAAACCCATCTAGAGATGTAAATTGTGATATGGCGCTGTCGCAATAGGGAATCTTTTTAGCACTCATTTGAAAGAGGTCGTAAAAGAAACCAGTCAGAGCCATGCGGCGAATTACGGATCAGTTGAATCGCCCTCGCCCCACACTTGCTGTACCCCGAGGCTTGAGAACAAACGGATAATGCAGTGAGAGTTCAGGTGGAAAGAGCGCCACTTTCATACATCAAACAAGAGGGCCACTGCAGACGTCCGCCTTGATACCTGGAACGTGAACTCTCGGTGCAAAGCGGGCCACTTAACTGACGTCCGCCCTGAACATAGCTATGTGCACAGAACAGAATGCACGCCACACCCCTTAGGGCGCTCTAACAACCGCCTCTCCCGCAGACACGGCGCGTCCACTGTCCATCTTCCTTCCGACCGGTGTTGTCATAGTGATTTCCTGTGCAAATGATTCTAAAGATACCACAGCTTCTTCAAGAGTAGGACTATAGAGTGTGGCAAACGACTTCCTAAAGCAAGTCGTTTGCCACTGCCGGGTTGCAGTTCTGAGTGCCAACGGGCTGCCAAGTCAAGTCCACGGTGAGCGTCGGAGGTTTTCCCAAGACCCGCCTTCAATTGCAGCTTTCTGCCCGAGGAATTTTTACAGTCTAGGTTGGGTTGGTCAGATAGTATACTAGGGGCGTCCATCTCAAATGCCTTGATGGGAGCTGGCTTGACAGAGCTGTTGTGATACATCCACAGCGCACAACAGAACTATCCACGCTTACCTGACTGTCCACACTAGATCAGTACCAGCCCTCATCATCTTAGCACTTTGAAAACAATTTGGCCAACGCTTGCCCACGATGACCGGATTTGGCCTCATTACAGGACTCACCGCGATCTGTGTCCTTCTGCACTCTACGTCAACAGGAGCAGCTAATCAGGGGCATCAGCGGCAATTGGCGCGGGTCGGATTAGTATTCACGAAGCCAGCTGACGATATCCCCGTGCCCCCACCGAAGCCCCTCCAATGGATCCAAGGCCCACTACCAGGTCCGAGTGCCCCCGCTCCTACCTTCGGGCTCCCCGGGCCAGGGGCCCCAGCTCGTCCAAGTCTACTTGAATTTACCAGGCCTTGCTTGGCGGACATATGTGGCAAGCTGCCCCCAGATACGCCTCCGGCTGCGACCTTCGCCTTGGTAAGCAAGCCCCATTACTCGTCTGGACACACCCACCTATCAGTGGCAGGAATATGATGATTCTTTATATTTCCCTACTGCTTTGCGAGTCACGGACTGCGGTCCTGCCCCCACCCGCTGACCTAAATTGAGTCCCCTGTGTGATCCGCATACTTGTTTAGAGTTCACTGAGTGTGCGCATCAAATCTCAAATGCATCTGATGCCGTTGTTGTGGCTAGGCTTCAGTATAACCGCACGCCTGTTCACCTGCTCAAAAGCCCCAGGCTGTCTAGTTAACATGGGGCTGTTCGGCAGTTGGAGCATCAAGTTGCCACACCTTCCATGAGTTGTTTTGATTGTTGGTCATTGCGTACTCCTACACCTAGTACCAGTGAGCCTCCACATGCCAGCCTGGCTTCCTTGCAGCCCAGGAATGTATTTAACCTAGATGAATTCTGCAGGGAAGCTCCAGCAGCACCCCGTAGTTTTACATCCTCTGCCATTGCAGACTTTGTTGGCACCTGTTTGGTGAAGTTGTATGTTTAATGGCCCACAAAGTACCGCCTGGCCGATTAACTGCCAGGATTACAACCTTGTGTAAGTTTTGCATGCCGTATAGTGGTCCTGATCTCCCGTGCTACAGCGCCACTCTTGAGCATGCGCCTCCCGTGCTACTGCCCTATTACATGTCCTATTGTATATCCGAGAGTACTAATTCATGTTGTGAGTCATGTAGCATGTGACCTCAACCATATTATGATACCCAGGGATGTATGAGGGTTTGCAGTGGAAAGATGCCTAAACTGGGCTGACATCAATGCATCCTCTGAAATTGGCGTCTCATGCACATGTCCCACCTTGTGCCATTGCAGAACAAAGACGGGCGCTTAACATCAACACCCCTCCCTGACAACATACGGGCTTACAACCAAGATGAGGCCTATATGATTTATGTAGGAGCCCTGAAATCAGACAGACAAGCCATAAATCGACAACTTGCTGTCTGCTTGATGCAGCAAATGGCCAAGAAAATGTTAATTCACATGACATGGCAAGCAGCTATTCCGGTTCTGAACAAATTCAATGCCAGTGACAAAGATGGCACATTGGACAACATCACCCTCAGCGATAACACTGGCCTTCATGTATTCCAGGCAAGTGCTTGTGACACCCTGACAGCCTCAGTGGAGGCTGGGCTTGAGTGCAAAGTGCTCAACAGCACTGCCGGGAAGATGCAGGCTTACATTACTGTTGTAAATGCAGCACTAGGTCCTGCTGTAAAGGCAACCTGCAAGGAGCTCTTCAGGCAGGTAAACAGTCAAGGCGGCGGACCCCTGATCACGGGATGTTCAGACAATTCATGTGAGTTCCAGTCAAGCCGGGGTGTAGACGGCATGCTCCCCATTGCAGGTCCTAATGGGGAGTTTATGGTGCTTGGTGATGTTAGGCTTGTAGAGATGTTACCCTCCCCGCCACCGCCTCCCTCACCTCCCCCATCTCCACCGTCGCCTCCCTCTCCTCCCCCACCCCCACCCTCCCCACCCCCCCCCACCGCCCTCTCCCTCGCCTCCCCCATCCCCCTTCCCCCCACCGAACCCGCCAACGCCACCCTCGCCAAGCCCGGTAACCTCAGGTAGCTCATCACGCTCTTATGCCATGCTGTTAATGCTGTTTATGCAGCTGCCTATGGCACTTCTTGCTATGGCATTTTATAAAGTGTGAATGATAACATGCAGCTGCTAGCCTTAAGGGAGGGGATGCTGCAGATGCTGGCTGCCTGACCTCTGGTAGCTCGTCACCCCTTATGCCATGAGGCAGGCTGCAGCCAGGGCTCCCATCTCATCTAGTATCCTACTGCTCATAATGCAGCTGGTTGGAGTCTCGCACTAATAAACTACTTGGAGTCATGTGGCGGGTGCTGCACGGCCGGAAAGCTGTGCAGTGATCTATCTTATAAAATGCAGCTGCTAGCCTTTACGGTGGGAATGCTGCAGATGCTGGCTAGTTTCTGAGAGCACACGGATACTGTGCCTCAGGCTTGTGGTTGAGAGTTTACACAAAGCAGACCCAGAAGGTAAAGGAGGACTGTACAAATGTCCCTCGGCCTAAGCTATATGCATATATGTTCTCAATAGATTGGCTACTGTTGCACCTTGATTGTGGTCTTCGGTATCAAGCGTTGGTGCTACTTATTACCTGGCTCCACCCAGTCCTGATTGCCTTCACGAGTCTATGTTGTAAGTTTCTGCTTGGCTGACCTGTCCTGAGACAATGAGACAAATAATGTGGCTGGGATCTTACTGGATATTAGGTGGCTGTACCTGCTGATAGATGCAATATTCTTTCAGCTGCAAAAGCCAACTCAGTGGGGAGCCTGACGATGCATGGGGGTTCTTGCCTTTAGCTGGGTTCATGTCCAAGTGGTTTTGAGTGTGGCAGAAAAACACGTTGAAGTTAGAACTTGGTTGTAATTTGTGGGTTGGTAAAACCATCTGGGCAAATATAAGTGTGTAAAGCCCTCAGGTGCCCTGAACCTTGAGGACATGGGGCTACGCGTAGAACTTGGTTGGTAGTCAGAACTGTAGTTGGAACCTTTGTGTCAAGTTGATATGGTCCAGTGAATCAAAACTGTTCGTCCTTTGGTGGGTGAGTGTGGCCGGTGACACTGGTTCTGGTGACACTGGTTCTGGTGACTAAACAATTGCTGGTACATGCTCCTGGCAATGACAGTGTTAATTCAGCTACAAGGTTTAGCTATTTGTACGGTAGTATCGCCCTCCACCCTTTTAGCGAGCCTATAAGTTGGCTCTCCTTCCGGGTGATGGTTGGGTGTCCCACTAATATGACCAAGTGTGTGCATGTACTGTGGGAAGGCTCAGTGACCCAGTTTTTGGATCTGGTTTTCGTTGTCATCACTATGTGCATCGAGGTGGGTTTAACATCAAGTCTGTGTGGCCGGCAGGCTGGCACTGTTCCGCCATGGAAGTCCATTTGCATACATGATTGTGCCTGTGTTGCTGGCACTTAGCTCCGCAGTTTGGTGGCAGGGAGCAACATTACCCCGAATGACATTAGTTGGACTCTGTTCTGTATCATTGTGGTCAGTGTCGATGGGCGCAGTAGTCAGGAGCGGTCGTTCTGTACGTCGTTTTGGCAGTTTTTTGTATTGGGTGGGAAGGTAGGGAGGCGGCACTACGTCGGTTGGCAGTTGCTTGGTGAGAGTCTGAGAGCCCTCACTAGGAACACAGGTTCTAGGGCTGTCTGCATAACCAATGTTGCCTGGTGGTTACTGCTGTGTGTCGCAGTGACTATCTATAGCGTATTTGTTCCACCTCGCTGCTCTTTGTGACAGCTTGAGGTGCGGGGCCTATGGCACTTATTGCTATGGCATATCATGAAATGTAATAATAATATCTATAGCGTAGCAATGCTACACCTGCCCCAATCATAAAGCATCACCTTCACCGCACTAGTCTAGCACACAACGTGCGGCGCTGCTAGCTAGGATACAGCACTGCAGGCTTTTCGCACAACAAACCTCGCTGTGGTGCCTGTGCTGCTGTTGATTAAGTTGCGCTGAATGGTAAGGGGCCGATCTATGTGTTATGGGCGCCCCCTTTGAGGGGCCTTCTTTAATCGTAGTGAGGGCTGTGCAGTGATATTGTTTTGGCGAGGTGGGGAGGCGGCAGTGATCTCATATATTAGGTAAGGGCCTACTCCATCCCTTAACGTGCTGTTGACTGGGTCAACTTGTCAGCACATGGCAAGTCGAAATGGGCTGACCTGACGTACATTGGCTGCAAGGGATCTAGGGTGGGCTGGTGGCAGCCATTGTGTAAGTTTTGCACAGGATTTTGAATTTGCCGTTGGAGCCTTCATTGGCTCCGTCCTTGTGGGTGGCGCTGCCCCCACCGGCGCCCCGCTTTGATGGGGCCATTTGGTATTAATTGGTAATTAAACTATGCAAAACGGGGATTTCCTTCTTCTTCAAGTACTTTTCTCTCTCTCTCTCTCTGTATGTGCTGGGGAGTAGTGACACATGGCACTTATAGCGCAGCGCAGTGCCTTGCAACAGATACTTACAGTGTGCATATCACCACGAACTAAGCCAAGCACAATCTACAGTGGCCCATGGGAAGACTCATGATCACCACTTCATGTCCTCATGAGTCTTGCTCTTCACACAAAGTAGTACCCGACTGACTAGTAACCGACTTTTAGCCACCTCGCCTGATTAGAACTTCCTTTTGCACAAAGTAAACAATCTTACAAGGCACCCCCCTGGTGTGCTCTGTATCACCTTGGAAACCATTGAGCAAATTCATACATTCGCTTACCCTCACCAGTAGACTGTAGGGTGGGCTGGTGGCAGCCATGGTGTCAGTTTTGGACAGGAACTTGAGTATGCCGTTGGAGCCTAAGTTGGCTCCTTGTGGGTGGCGCTGCCCCCACCGGCGCCCCGCTTTGACGGTGCCATTTGGTAATTTGGTAATTTGGTAATTTAAAACAAACCAACGGCAGCAACCAACCAGCCCAACTCAAACAGTGCGTGGGAGTAGAACAAACAAACAAACAAAAATTTAAGGTGCGGCAACCGCAAAGGGCTGCTAAGTCGAAACGACCAAACGCACCAGCGGATGGGTCCAAAAACAATGGAATCCATACCACCAAGCAAGAGGAATACCCAAGCAGACATCCAACTACGGACACGGCAAATAGTAGCACCAGCAAACAAAGCACCAGCAGGAGACTGAAGCACTCAGCAAGCTCAAGCACTGGACAAAAACCCTGATCACAACTTGTTGCTGTTTTTCCGTCATGGACATGATGAACGCCTCTTACACCGTGGTCACACTGCTGACAAAGCAGCCATAGGAAAAGCTACCTTGTGCATAAGTACGTACACTCCATTACACATGACCAAATCCGATGGCTTTTTGAAAACCTCATATATCAAAACCAAGCAACCTGCTTTCCAGAATATCACACACCGCATGCCCCATCCAGCAGGCAACCACATAGCTCATGTTTTTACCGTCAGGCGATTACAAGGACAATTTAATTCTCAGGCATTGGGAAGAGCACAGTCCCAGCCGGAACAGCAGTGGTACCTGGGACGTGCCTCCGGCTCATTTGCACTGCACCTTGCGTCCGGGGCTTATCAATCTGCTAGACACCGTCATGTCTTTTGCACTTGGACTTGCATCCAAGCAAACAGATATGGCTGTGACTAGGGAGATTGGTACGCTCGATCAAACATGCATTTTCAGTGGCTGAAGACTGTTGAACTGTTGCAGCATGGGCAGGTAATTGTGATGCCAGCAACCACCACATATCCTGTACTACAGCTGCCCATCCCCTGATACCACTACATGTTCCCTCACCAGGTTGCCCAAGCAACCGTGTACCCCTTGGCAAAGGAGCTAGTGCCTGGTAAGCACCAAGGTCAAGTACCCATTTCTCCCAAACACCCGTCACCCGACTTTCGACTTTCATGGGCCCACTCCCTTCACCGTGTCCCGCTCCCATCCCATGGGAACTCCCTCCTGGGCTATCCCCTCTCATGTGGTGCTAGCCAAAACCCCTCGCACACCTGTCCTCTGACGATTATATTGCCAGTCAACCCCCGATATCCCTCCGAGGGCCCGTTTCCTGCCCGGTGGATGTCTGCAGGCCTCCTTTCTGCCCCCATCACCACTCACAGCAACCTATGTCCCCCTTCCCACCTCCCAGTCAAAGCCATCGCCAAACAAAGCCGCTGTCCACTCCCTTTCTTTCCAGCAACTTGCCAGCAAAAAGCCGCTCTCCATGCTCCTGCTGCCCTCCCTGGCTTCCCTGCTCCCTCCCCGTGCTCCTCCCCCACCCCACCCCTGCTCATCTTGCTGGGATCTGCTGGTATCCCTGGTTCCTCCTGGGTGGCAACTTACGTAAGATGCACAGCACCCAGGCACTGGGGATGATCTCCACTAGGGCATAGTAGATGAGGTTCAACAGGGGGTGGTTGCTCACATCCAGGTCAAGGTCCTGCTCATCTAGCGCAGCAAGGGCTACCATCACAGCCCTGCACAAAAACACCATGTAACCTGTCAGTTGCATGCATATGGACCACCACAGCACACCTCAGCAGCCATGCATATGGACCACCACCGCACACCTCAGCAGCCATGCATATGGACCACCACAGCACACCTCAGCAGCCATGCATATGGACCACCACAGCACACCTCAGCAGCCATGCATATGGACCACCACAGCACACCTCAGCAGCCATGCATATGGACCACCACAGCACACCTCAGCAGCCATGCAGCGTCCGCAACATACCTGCTGTGCAGTCACATACACATGCCATAACACCTCTCAAACACACTGACGAACTGGTTGGAGCCATGTGGCGGGTGCTGCACAATCCCAGGGCTGTGCACTGATCTATCTCATACATGACATAACATCAGAATACATCATAGCTTTGCAGCGCCCACAAACATTACTCCATGCTATAACTCTTGTCAGTCACCTGAACTACTGCTAACTGACAGGCTAACCAGGCTGGTTTCTATCCTAGCCTGTGGGCCCATCACAAACGGATCCACATCACTACTTGTAGAACCAGCACCAATCATCCTTGTGGGCAGTGAGCTGTAGATACTATCAGAAACCAGAGAATCCAGTACTGTCCTCCTCCAAATTAGTAGCTGCAAAACCCATACCTGAGAGTGAAGCATGCAGCGCAGATGGCTGTGACCAGCCCCACCTCCCGCAGCTTCTTCTTCCGCCCCCGAGACTCAATGGGGAAGCGCTGCAGCATGAGGAACAGGCGCCCACCATACAACAAAAAGCCCACTGCTGCTGCAACACTCACAGTAGCCAGGAATGCGGCAGACAGCAGGTGGGACAGCCGCACCTGGGCATCACCTAGGGCCATGCTCTCATAAGCCCACAGACCACCCTGAACGCAGCAAAGACAGAAATCAACTCAAGACGCCTTGAGGTTAAGAGTGCCTCATACTTTTCAAGGAGCTAACGAGCCATGGTCAAGTAATGCTAAAGCCACTCATCAGGAAGCAGCAGCATATGGAACAGCAGCTACCTATCGGAAAGGGTGGACTGGTCAAGTCATACTGTAAGGACCGACCATGGTGTCTGTGTGGATGTAACTAATGTAACCAGCAGTAACTGTTAGTACAGCAGGAGCACGAAGATTCAGACAGCAATAAGGAAGCATATCGTTCATAAGCCCACAACACACTTTAAGGACATCACACAAAGCCCATTCAGTGTGCAGTTTTAAGTACTGCAGAGCCTTCACACATAAACCACGGAGAGAGAAGAACGCTCAGCCTCCTTCATAATAAGTCGCTAGTTTAGAAGTGTGTATGCGCAATCTAATGCTCCTTCTCACCACCCCATATATGGCATAGCACAGATGAGCAGTAAACCTTGCCGCACCACCGCACCCACTTAAGAGTACTCCTTGATAGCATATGAGGGATCATTGCACTGCCTCTCGGCGGTGATACGATGCCCCATGGCATGCGGGTCGTCAGAATTACTATCTCTAGAAGACGGAGCCTTCTCGACGCAAGGGTCAAACTGTATCCACGACTTAAACTCCACCAACGACTGGAGGAAGTTTGGCATGGATGGATGCTGCTGATGCAGAACGTACCTCAATATGCTGGCATACTTACCTGTGCTTGCACCGGGGCTGTATATCTGCAAAATGCTCTTGAGCTCTGGCTGTGGCGTTACTGGCAATATGCTTTCACCACGTCACCCAAAGCCCGGACCCATCCCATCCCTCCCTATATGACCCACGCCAGTGTGCACAGCCACGCCAATGTACATAGCTGCATCTCACCTGAGTGGCGTACACCAGTGCATTGAACACTATGAAGATAGGGCGCAATGAACTGGTCGGCATGCTGCGGGCTTGATGGTAGATCTCAGCCCAAAACAGCACCAGCAGGGTGTAGGTCGTAAAGAACAGCAGGCCTGCACAGGACCAGGCAACAATGCATTAGATGTGCCTGAAGCTTTCTATCTACTTGCTGGGACTTCTCCTCAGCCAACCCTGGTTTGCAGGCAGCTGCAATAAGGTCTGGGTTACAATGCAAGCCCTGCGCTGGGCTAACAGCACTCATTACATGAGATAGATCACTGCACAGCTTTCGGGCCGTGCAGCGCCCGCGGCATAACTCCATCCAGTTTGCCAGTATGTGGAGAGCAGATATCGAGACAAAGGGCGAGACCGCTAGAGAGCCAAAGCTGCCAGACCATTCAGGAACCCAGGAAATTACATGCTAACAGCAATTATTGTATCTGGCTACGTTGCAAAACAGGATGTTTTAGCTGGCTCCAGAACTTTCCCCAAAGCCATGCAGTGTGCTTTTTAAAGATCTATGAGCCCTGTGGAGTTGGGCTTCACATGCAATGAACTTGTTGAGCTCTCTTTTGCGCACAATCTGTGTGAGCAATGTGGAGCCATGTATCCTGCAACACAGTGAAGAGGGCGAGAATGTCCTGCCATTGGCTGCTAAATGTGCAAAGAACACCCCTTGCCATGCATTATTCCACTTTCTGTACACCCTGGTAGTGCTGCTCCTGCTGCAGCTGGAACTGGTGCTGCTGCTGGTGTATTCACCTGGAAGATCATACAGCACCAGCCTCAACACGTCTGGGTGTAATTGATCCATCTGTGGGCGGAACAAGAAGCTCCCACACCGCAATGCAGACACCAGAGCATTGAGTAGGTGGAAGACTTTCTGGGTTGTCCAGCCATATTCTGGTACCCTGAGCTGTATCCGGACCAGTTGGATCTGCAGGACACATTTGTCACGTTCCTGCCAGCTGCAGCGTTCTAATCAAGCAAGTTACAGTTACATTCCATATCTTACCAGTGCAACCGCAGCAATAAGCCCGTATGCTGCTCCTAGCCCATAATTGGCATATTGCTGGAGCGTGGGATTATTCTCCAAATCCGTCCACCTGAGGCACATGCTTCAGTAAGGCGCGTTCGCCTTTATTTATCGATATCGTACTCGTATGGCATCAGCCATTACCAGGAAGGAAAGTCTTGCAGCTGTGACGCCTCGCTAAGAACCAGATGCCTGTTCATTCTTCAGCGGGAAACCGCACAAGTGCTTCGGTGCTTGTAATTAAAAAGAGCCAGCTATGCCCCTAAGGACACCCCTTGCTCCTGATCTAAGCCTGCCAGGACAGGAACAATCCAGATTCCGCAACCAGCTCAACAGTTACGTGCATGGGAGTCCTCGAAGTACAACAACTTATCAGCAGCGTCTCCCATTAGCTCAGAGCCCAAGGTTTTTCACCAGCAGCCCACTGTAGCCTTGATGGTCCCCCAAGCTATGAAGCAGGCCTTGTCGAACGATGACAGCAAGAAGTGGTGACTAGGCCGTGCTGGAGTGACCCTAGTAGGGCTTGAGCCTTGGCATTTGACCCTAGCCCGATTTAGGCACCTTACACCATCCCAGGGCTTCATCTTAAGCGCCGCTTTACCTTGCTATCAGAACTGTCTGATCAACGTTGGCATCCCATGCCGGTTGTGGGCACCTCAGCACGTGCTGTCCCCGGTTCTACTAGCCCTGCTAGGTATCACATTTTACCTATATAGATCTTACTGTGTTACAGCTGCTGCTTTACTATTGAACGAGTAGCGTGCTTTACCAATACCAGACCTAACCCCTTCACACGAATACGGCAGTCTTTATTACCCATGGGACGCTAAGCAGCTGGCTTTGATCTCAAATATGGTATTATATGTGATTGTAAACTGGTAGGCGTCTCCCGAGGAACAAGGGATGCAGCTAGGGCATGGCATCAGCCCACAGGCAGAGGTAGTAACAGGTCCCAGTGAAGCCTTTGTCTGCTGCTTAAATGCACATATCTGACCTCGACTTTGATCTGACTTTGGCAGCAACACAAGAGGCTGGCATGGGCCTGCTATTTCCTGTTGGGTAGGTTCTTGATAAGTACCTGTGTTGCAGCAGTCAATAGGCAGTGCTTTAGACTTTCAGCACCTCGATCTGGTAGCAAGTGCCAGACTTAGCAGCTTCTTTAAGCTGAGAAATTACTCCTTTGACTGCCAGGCAAAATATGGCAGTATTAGTTACGAGAGCATTGATGCAGTTTGTATATGTTGGCATCTGCAGGTCCCTCCAGGAACATCCTCAGCTGCTGAGCTTGTGTTCTCTTAACATCTGTTCGCAACTCCAATCTCTTGTCGGTCTAGCAGTAACCTAGCTGTGACCCGTACCATTCCTGAATTTGGCAGATAGCCAACAGCCATGTGACAGATCTCAATGCGAACATGACTGTTGCATACCGGTAGCATGAGGCCTTGAAGCACTATTGTTCAGGTGTATTCTGTAACCTTCTGCACAATGTGTGTCCAACTACGGACCCCAGATCCCCACCTGCGCAACAAAACTACCTCATTGGCCGTCACATATGTTTGTTTAGAACCCTAACCATACCTTCACCCTGTGGCCTGGGAACCAGCCATCTGTACAGATTGCAGCCTGCTTAGTGTCAGTTCTAGCAGAGTTACTTGACTGCAGGACCTTTGGCGTTTGCTATGGCTCACCATGAGACATGAAGCAAAGCACACCACCAAAGACCAAGCAAAGCTGAAGTGATGTCCCCAACTGCATGCCCATGGTCCTATGTCCCTGTGGTCCAAAACAGGTGGCATCCAGGTCCGCTCAACCACCCCTCACCACCAGACGCTGCCAGTAGACAAAGCAACTCTGCAGCTGTTCCCCTGTATGACCTAAACCCATACATCCCTGTGCTCCTAGCTGAATGTTGCAGCTTCCTTGCCCCCCCCCCCCCTCCAACTGGCTTACAGGCTGCCCATAACCTATAAATTCCTTCACGCCCTACAGCAGCAAACCTCAAGGAAGCTGGCAAAGCTTTGTCTTCTTTCGCTTTAGTCAAAGTTTATGGCTAGTTCTTTGCCTGCTTGAACGCTCTCATCACTGATGCAGCAGCAAATGTATGTGCCGCTGAGATATCTTCCAGTGCTCCTCATGTCACAGGCTGTGGCTTTCTTGCCCCATGGAACGCCTTTGTCACTAGAAAGAGAGCGAAGTTAAAGCACCGCTGAGATATCTTCCTTCGCTCCTCATGATACAGGCTGTGGCTTTTTGCCCCATGGAATGGCCACTGGAAGGAGCGCGAAGTTAAGCACCACTGATGTAGCTTATGTTGCTCCTCATGTCACAGGATGTGGCTTCCTTGCTCCCTGGAACGCTTTCATCACAGCAGTGGACTACTTTGAAGCTGTGTTCCCCGGGCGCCATGTGGACCGCCTCTTCACCATCTGCTACATGCCCACATGCCTGGCTGTGCTGGGGATCTTCACACATTCAGCAAGCACACACAACAGCAGCAGCAGCAGCAGTGGCAGCAGCTGGGTGTCAGTGCGGTTCAGGGTCATGGCGAGCTTTGCAGGGTTTACGCTCATCCTTATGGCAGTGCCGGTGGTAGGTGGGTATGCATGGGTGTGAGGTGCAATGCGGATAAAGCTAGATTGACAACATGTAGTGATGTGCATGGTTAGCAGCTTGTAAAGGCGAGAAGACCCGGAGATGATGCGGGAGCTTTGTGGACTGTTGTTCTTGGGATCTAGCATATTTACAACAGCAGCAATGCACTTCCTGCTACCATATTGGAGGTGTTCGTGTTCTTATTCATTCCCCCTCCCCCAGCTCCTGTTGGATCTTCCCTCTGCTACGTTGGTATAAGGATGTAGCAGCATCACATGTGCCAGGCAATCTATACTTCAAAACGGCTCTTTCAGCTTGTTCAGCTACCACTGCTTGTCTGCAACTCCCTTCAAGCCTTCATCCCACGGAGCCTGGGGTCTAGGGCTTAGGACCCCATGTGTTGTGCTCTTTTGCTGTTGTTTGACATGCTGCTGGTTGGCGCTGACTATGGCTACAGCCCTGAGCTGCTACATTGAGGTACCTCTACACAGTACAGAGACTACCAAGGTGCCTTCTGAGTTGTCAGGTTTTGCTGCAGTTAGATGTGCTGCTGGTGGGCAGTGGTTCCAGGTCAGGGTCTGAATCTGGCTCTTATAGCTCAAGCAACACCTGTGCCAACCATTTGCTTCAAGGAAGTCTAACAAGGGGTCCATTTGTGTCGTGCTGCTTTCCTGCAGTTAGACGTGCTGCTGGTGGGCAGTGGTTCCAGCTCAAGTTCTGATGCTGCCCTGGCCCTGGTGCTCGTGTCACTGGTGCTCGTGGCATTCTTTGATGGCTGCTGCCAAGGTGCTATCTTTGGAGATGCAGCTACACTGCCGCCACAATACACACATGTAGGTAGCATGCTGTTTTACGTTTATGCACATGCCATTTGTGGCCTATTTGTGATCGCCTTTTACCAGAGTATACGCCAGCTAGTCCAACTCCTCCAATCAGAACACCTACGATCATCTTCTTTTTCAGTGTTGTATCATAACAAACTAAGAAAAATTCAGATGTATCACTGCACAGCTTTCGGGCCGTGCATCACGCGCGGACACGCCACATGATTCCAACTAGTTCATTAAGTATTATGGTAAGATGGGCATTGTGGTGTCATCCCTTGTGTTGCACCCAGATGAGATTCTTCTAGACATGATGTCTTGTCTATCTCCAAATCATGCACTTTGGTGTGCTGCTTGCTTGATATATCCAACAAGAATGGTGAATGGAGATATGAGACTGGAAGCTATGGTGAAGTGCTGCTGATGCATCACGCCTCATTGCGCTAACCCAAGTTTTCTGAAAGATGCATGTAAGTAAGGTCTAGAAGGACTAACTTGAATGATGCAGGTTGGTGCGCTGCTTGCTCACCGCAGCACCAAGCAGCACGCCAACCTGCAATGATGCAAGTTTAAGCACATCCTCTGTTTGCAGGGGATGCACCAGCTGTGTGCATTGACGTACAGGGTGAAGCCAACCCTGCATGCGATAACAATGGTTGCATTGAAGCATGCTTGCTGGGTGGCACTAAGGGGCCACATCAGGCCTTAAGAATTGTCATCCAAGCCATGCATGCCTTATGTACTCACTGGGGCTCCTAATGCAACTCCCACACTTTTGGTTGCCTACTCCGCCCCGCCAACTCTCTCACACTTGCATCCACCAGTTGCATTCAACTGGTGTTTCTAACAATGTAGTGTGTCTGCAAATCCCACTTCTTTGCACCGTCAGGTCAGCACTATCACTCAGATCTGTTAAACCACTTCTTATGTTAGATTCTAGTCTACATACTAATTCTGTTGAAAGACTAATGATGGTCCCATCTAACACCTGTTTTGTCCTCCTGTTACTGTGTCTCAGGCAGTAGTGGGTGGTACTGCATCTTCTGGAGTTGTCATCAGTCTGCTACGGATTGTGACCAAGGCCTCCCTACCTGCCACCAAGGAAGGCCTACGTGCCAGTACTGCTGTGTACTTCACTCTGGCAGCTGCTATCAGCTTGAGCTGCTGTGTGGTGTACGGGTATGTCATACCTAGGCTGGGGGTGGTGGTGTATTGGAGGAGGAAGAGGGCGCAGGGGCAAGGTGAGGGGGGTGGTCAGAAGTGAGGGAAAGGTGCAGGAACTGGAGTCCCTTAAACCGTTTACCACGTGGAGAATTTGGTTCCCAGTTTTTGGCAATGCTGTCTTTGTCTTTCCATTCACTTTCCAGATATGAGTTAGTAGTTAAAACTGGCTTGCCTCAACTGAGCAAGGAGGAAGGGTGGGTGGGGGGGCGGGGGGGGGGGGGGTAAACATACACTGGAAGCAGCAGCAGGAGGTAGCGATGGTTCTACTTTGTCAATGGCTGAGCTGACGCATGAATCAAGGAAGGTGAATCAAGGAAGGTGGAAGAGGGAGCGGGGCGAGTGGTGGGGTGAAGGCTGTAGAGGATGTGGTTGCAGAAGAGAGGGGGGAGGCGGAGGGGGTGGGTAGGGTAAAGGCCGTGGGTATGGTACTATTACTTGAGAACGCAGCCTTTGGGGTAAGTTAATGCGATGCACAAAAGGTGCTGTCCCTTGTTCATGGCATAGGGCCCATGCTGGGCCCATGAGTATGATTAATGCAAATGCCTGAGAGTTTGCTCAACCGTAGTAAAGAACTCCCGGAGCCCACCTTTTACTCTTCTAGTTGTGAAATTGATAATAAGCAGCTGGGCCCATGATGCTGCTGGTGCTGGTTTTGTGTGGCACCTGCGTCCAACTCCTGTTCTTGGTTTGTGCTGTGTTGAGTATTGCATAATGCCCAAAAAGTTCACCCCGCCATAGCAGAGAGTCCCATAGCTCACCTCTTGTTCCTGTTGATGCCAACCGCTAGACACCAGCCTTGCGTTCATGCCAGCTTTCAATCCAGCCAGTAGCCAAACCTTATATGCCAACATTATACAATTTGGCTTGTGTTGTGTGCAGTAGTTGAGCTGAGTCCTCGTCTCAGTTGGGGTGGTTCAGCTGCTGATACCTGGCAGCATCTGGATGAGGGACCTACACCTGGGATCAGTCAGGGGGGAGCAGGGGAGGGGCCGGGGGACCAGGTGAGACAGGAGGCTGGGAGAGGGGCTAAGGGGAGAGGAAGTGGGGGAGGGGGGAGAGCTGGAGAGAGAGGGAAAGGTGGTGGGTAGCAGGGCAGCCGGGGGCATAAGGAGGGGGGGAGAGGCAAATAAGCGGGGGGGGGGGGTGAAAGGGGAATGACAAATAGACACAGCATGTGATATCTGGCAACCACAAGGGGGCTGCTAGGTCAAACCAATCAAACACGGATAATGCTGGAGGAAATGAGAATTGGTCGTGACAGAAGGGAGGTGGGGGCATAGAAGGGGCTTTTAGTGGGGGCATGGCTACAAGATGAGAATTTGGGGTGGGGGGCTAAAAGGGGATCCAGCAAAAGAGCTGCTAGACGTGTGTGGGAAGGGGAGTGTCATCCTCTGGACATAGTGTGATACAACATGTGATCAGTGATGGAGGACAGGGGAGCCGGGGTATGTTCAAGGTAACTAACATCAATGGTGAATGAAGAGATGAGACTGGGAAGTAAGCTAAGGTGGAATGTTGCTGATGCATGTTGTTGAGGTCACGAAGGGTATGAGGAGACCACGTGAAACAGGGGTTGTGCGTAGGGGCTTGCGAAAGGGGCGAAAGGAGAGGCGGGGGTTGGGGGAGGCGGGAAAGGGAGTGTTGGGGGAACGATGAGAGGGTGGGGCAACAGAGGGGACATTGCGGGCCTCGACTCTGAGCTATCCTCAAACTATTATTGCTCAAGCTTGGGCACAAACAATAGAAGCAGGGGATATTGCATGCATTGAAAACCACTGCTGCTGGCATAAGCTCTCTGTGTCAGGCTCTAACCTTCAAAACCTAAAAAACTGGTTGGACCGTGTGTAGGTTGCCGCTGTTGCAAAGTCACTCTTCAACCCCCTCGTGCACGGTTTGAGGGCCTTGCACTGTTCTTTCTCAAGCATGTAAGCTAATGAGATTACTGGCTGATTGTATAGTGTCCTGGAGGTTGGGGACAAGTAATCAAAGCACAGGAGAATGCAAATCTAGAGAATCAGGGTTCTGTCATGCAGTGCTGGAACAGAGAAACGCAGGATGCAGTGAACAGTGCATGTTGCAACCACAACCTTCAACCTAGATCTTGTCCTATCTGCTGCAGGTCCCTCTGATAGGTCCCGATATGAAAAGCTCGTCTCTCATTGGCTTTCCCACCACCCACAGCAGCACCAGCAGCAGCAGCAGTCACAGGCGCCACCCTTCAAACCCATCTTCTACTTCTGGACCTGATTGCCCAGCATCAGATCATAGAGGCAGCAGCAGCATTGGCCATGGCCCTCTGCATGGTGTAGCTAATGGTCTGCTGAGCAGCCCACATGGCAGCCCTCATCAAGGGGGAACAGCAGCGGCAGGTGCAGTGGCAGCAGCGGGTGGAGGAGGGCTGGGTGCCTTGCATGGTGCTGTTGCTGCTGAGAAAAGCAGGGATGTGGGAGGGGGGTACTATGCCGGCCAGCGTGGGGGAAGCAGCGGGAGCAGGGGTGGAGATGCTGGGGGGGATGGTGTGGCTGTGCATTGGCAGCAGGTGTTGAAGGTATCATGGGGGTATTGTGGTGCACTGTTCCTGGTGTGTATGGTGACGCTGTCAATATTCCCAGGCTTTCTGGCGGAGGATGTGCAGGTGGGTCCGGGGGGGGGGGTAGTTTATAGGGGGAAACGGGGGGGTCAAAGGAATGGGAGAGGAGGGGGACAGATGTTGATGGTGGTGGGTTATTAGTCTGGCTGTGCTTTGGCAGGAAGTGTCTGGGGTCTGGGGTGTGGGGATCATGGTCGTCTGGCCGCATGGGGAAGGGATAAGGAGGGTGAGAGAGGGGGTGGGTGGGTGGGAAAGGTGTGGCTGGTGTGCTGGATGGCTGTAAGAGGAGAAGTAAAAGTGTATGGGGACAGGAGTGAGGGAGGCTTTGTGGAGGGGAAAAGTTGCATGAGCTGGGGGTGGCGGAGAGGACATGTGCCGGATTGTAGACATCTGCAAGTGATGCAGGGGTTAGTACCGGTACTCAGATATGGTCTAATAATAGTATATGGGGTTGGCGGTTGCAACCTGCTCTGTTGCTCCATTGTGCAGTTTCTGTTCCAGCACTGCAGGGCACAACGCTGCTTTCTCCTCCACAGTCCCCCTTGCTTTGATCACATGTCCCCGGGTTGAAATGAACACCATGCTGGCAACCTGCCCCCGGGTCTTCAGCTACTGTCCTTTTATGGTTTACTCTTGCACTCATTCGTTTTGTAACCTGGTAATGACTCACTAAGTTACTCATGTTTAGTCATCGATTAAGCAATTGAACATTGCTGCCTGTGTCCTGCAGTCAGTCACATTGGGTGATTGGTACCCCATAGTGCTCATCACTCTTTTTAATGTGGCGGACTTCACGGGCAAGAACCTCCCCTTCTGTGGCTGGAAGCCCACTCAGAAGCAGTTGCTGGTGGCAGCAGGAGCAAGGCTCTTCATATTCCTGCCCAGCTTCATTGCTGCTACTGCACTGGGCTTACATGCGGCAGTAGTGGGGATGCTCACATTCCTGCTGGGTTTGAGTAATGGGTGAGTGAGGGCGGGTTTTTGAGCGACTCTGGAAAGGGGAGGGGCGGCGATGGGCACGTAGCATATCAACTGGGCTGGCACTAGTTGCAAGGGTGGTTGTAATTTGACACATATTTTGGCGCTCTGCAACAAGGTCCTGGCCCTCCTTGCGGCAATAATGGGGATGCTCACGTTTGCTCTTGGTTTGCGTCGTGGGTGGTGGGCTTTCGCTTTCAGGCAGTCCTGCGTGTCCTGAAGCTGCAGTTGAAAGGTTTTCCCTATGAGCTATCAGTAGTTGCCCTTGGAGCATATGGCAATTCTTATGGGTCAAATAAGATTGATGCTACTTCACACCTGGTCCTTGCAGTGACGTTCTTCTATAGCTCCTCTTGTACCAGTGCTTCAGTCTACTTGAAGCCACATCTAGTCGCTCCTGTACTGCTGGCCGCTTTGATCTACCCGCTTCCAAGTAGTTCCTAGCATTCAGCCAGTGCTTGGCAGCGTCTTCAAACCCTTACCCACTGTGTGTCCATGTGCAGGTTCCTGACTGCCCTGGTGATGACTGCCGCCCCCCTGGGCCTCCCCCCAGCAGCAGCAGAGCTCACAGGCAACATCATGGTGGTGGCCCTCATCAGTGGACTGACAGTGGGTGCCTTCACAGGCTGGCTGTGGCTGCTGTGAGGGAGCTATCTTAGGGATAGCTGGAAGTAGCAGCTAAAGGGACGGAGCCAGAGCTTCTGATTTCGTTTGGTGATTTCTTACATCCAAGTGCTTGGGGTTACTACGCAATGGCTGGCCGCAGGAAGTCCTTGAAAGCACATAGGTTGGATCGCCTGGGAATAGAGGAGGGGCTAAATTTACAGTATGTGTGGGTGCTGGTTAAAACTACGCACACATCATTTGTGGTGTGCAACTGAAGAAGTAGTGGCCTACTTAGGGAGTAGCGTGGGTGCTGTAATAGGGCCGCCTAGGACATGCAGCTGGCTCCATGAGCACAGCTGTGGGTTTATGCTTTCTGTCTGTGCTCCACGCCTCCTCATAAGATGGTAACAAACATCATATGGGCTGCTGCTGTGCAGTTGGGCCGCGCAATAAGAGAATAGACCTGCAGGGAAAGTTCATTTGAATGGGGGGCTCAGGGTGATGCTGGTGCATGCCACGGTGCCTCCCTCTCATTATTTGTGTGTGTGAATCTTACATTGGCAAGCCCATCGGCACGCGGTGCCACAGTTCACCACAGGGGTGGCAAAGCCACTAACACAGATAGAAGTAGGAAACATTCTCTAGACTGTGCTAGGTAGTCAATTCTGGGACAAGCGCTGGGTGAAGCAGCTCCATGAGATATGGGGGGCCAGTTTTGGCGATGTGTGCCTCTACTTTGATGTAGATGTTATGTACAAAGATGAGGTGCGCTATGATTAAGTATTCTGGGGGGGACCGTTTGCTGTTCCGCTGCAGGCTAAGTGGTGTGGGTGGTGCAAAGGAATTACTGGTGTCAACAGAGGGTTGAAAATCTGATCAGGATATTCACTTTTCAAGGTGATTGATGCAGGGCTGCATGGTTGTGCTGTTTTGAATCTCTTATACCTTACTGGTTTAGGAGGTACTGTAGGTGCAAGCACTGGCTTCTTGCACAGGCACATTCGCCTCAAAGTGGAGCCATATTCACTCAGTCAAGGTGCTTGAGTAGAGCAGGCCACCAGATCATATGTCTTAGAATGCATCATGCATTGGCCTCTTTTGATTGGGTGTTGTGCGGTACAAAGGCAGAAGCTCATGGCTGTCAGTAGTGCTATGTATATCAGGCCATGTATGTACCTGGCCTGGTAGATGTCTACAGCCAGTGGTGGGCTGATGAAGAGCGCATGTGGGCACACTACCTAGTCTGCACAGTAACTGCTTTAACTTTCCTGGTTGAAGTTTCCTAGAAGTGGACCCATGCTTGGGTATCGCTCTTGGTTGGTGGTCCGGCTGGCATCCACTGTCTTTGGATCCATGTGACAGTAGTCGGTGTGTCTGGTCGGTTCAACCTAGCAGCCTTCTTGCAGTTGGCACACCTTACTTCAAATGTTCGGTTTGTCTGTGCTGTGTGAGGGACAATTGTATTGGACATCAATGGCATGGCTAGTACAGTGGGTGTTTCAGTGCCTAGTGCCTAGTGCCTAGCCATTGCTGTTCTGGCATTCCTGAGCACATTCTGTAGGTACTTCATTTGTTGGTGTTGCGCTAGCTTCATTAATTGCGGGTACCGGAGTGGCCTTGAAGTGTTTCCTACGGGTGATGGCTACACGGGGGCAGGTAGTGGCTGACTCTGTGCTGCCTCACACCATCTTCATCACCTACGGCAGCTGCTTTAGCAGCTGGTATCTCTTTCCATGACCTGAATTGGATGGACCTCAGGCTTGAGTTGCACAAGCATGTACATCAAAGTTGGAATCGGTTGCATTGATAGCAACTTGTCATTCTGTCTCGGGTGGGGGTGTGATGTGAGGGGAATAAGGGGCTGCCAGTGGCTCTGTGTGCAAGTAACGGTGTGTGGGTGCACGGTTGGGCAGTGCACATCCACATGCCGTGCCAGTTCAAAAATGGATCGGTGGAAGTAGCGCGTGAGGTTAGACAATTCAGGCAACTAGTTGGTAATCGTATGGAGGCGTCTGCGGGGTTTACATATAGTACAGCGTGCTGCTGCAATTACTGCTTTCTTTTACCTCATCGGCCGGTGACTCCAGCCGCAGTCGGTGACGCGTCCAGGAGTCTGCACCCAACAGTATTGCTGGCCACGGGATGTTATCATGGCCGTCCTGATATTTCTTAGCGGAATCTTTGCATGGCCATATAAGCTCAGCTATTTGAAGCAGGCTCGTAGCTAAGCGGACCTCCGTGTCACTGCCATGGCTCATACCCGCGCACTCCTACGGAACGAGTCGTTGATGGCAGTCCTATGCATCGTACTGTGCATCATTTTATATACTCGCGTAGCGCATGGAGCACAAGATAAACGTGTCAGCATACCAGATGGCTTCAAGCCAGAAGGCATCGCGAGGGATGGAGACACTGGGTTTTTCGTTTGCTCCATACGAGGCTGGGTATGGTATCACGACATAAAAACCAACACTAGCAGCAAGGTAGAAGGCTCGGAGGTGAACGCGCCCTTTCTGGCCCTTACCGGGTTGAAATACTGCCCAAAGCAGAAGGCTCTCTTTCTGTCCTCTGCACTCAACGGCAAGGGATACATATTCTACCTAAGAAGAACCAATGGGACATACAGCGTCCAGAAGCGAACCACACTGCAGTTTCCTGTGGGTTCTTACATCAACGACGTCGTCCTGGGCAAGGATACGGTATTCTTCAGCGACAGCTGGTTACCGAAGCTCTATTCAATCCCCAGGTTTGATGGGCCTGAGAGCAAGCCAGCAATTACTGAGTACTCCCTATCGACAGAAATGAAGTCCAAACTTGGGCTTTTGGCGTCAAATGGGCTGACAATAATGGAAGATAAGGGAGACAGCACAGTACTGGTGATTGCCCACTGGGGTTCAAGTGCACTGTACCGTGTGCAAATCACCAAAGGATCATCCATCGCAGAAACAGAGCGGATCAACCTCCCACAGAATGTCCAAGGTAAAAGGTCAGGATACGACGGGATTATAAAGCAAGGAAAGAGCACCCTTTTTGTGGGTGATAACATGAACAACAGGGTTGTACGTGTGCAGCTATCACCAGACTACAGGTCAGCAAATGTCTCTTGTGTAATTGCAAGTGACAGCTTCGATGGCACAGGGACTGTGACAATGCAGAGTGGACGCCTGTGGGTAACGAACATGCGCTTTACCTCGTGTTTCCTGTTAGACCCTTGTCCTAACACACCATTTGCTGTGGTGGGGGTCAAAGTGGATGAATACTGCCAAAATGACTGAAGCTGGCTCTAGTGCTAAGAGTATCAGTCAATGTTCCCTTCACCTGGGCTCATGCAATGGCGGGGTATGGATGTTTGGTTACAAAGCTGTGACAGCGTGGAGCCTAGTGTCCTCAGCAGGCTTTGGTTGTTTGTTTTTCGTCCTGGTGCATGGCTGAAGATTTGTTTTTAGGGTCCCATTCGTGGCTGTAGCAGACTGGACCTCATGTCTAGGCATCTGTTGTCTATCCTGGTTGCATGCCGAAGACACCCGTGTTCTGATCCACTTTGCTGTTTTTGTAAAAGCTTGAGTATTGGGGTCTATGGCATATCAGGAAATGGTAGCTGGTGCTGTTGCCAAGTGGTGCTGATATTGGTGAGACTCTTGTTGCTACTGTACCAATAGTACTGAGGGGTGAGATAAGGTGCTGCGCCCTTATAGAGATAATGCTTGTAACAATGGCAAGCACTTGAATACATGTGCAGGTGTTGGGCCCTGTGAATCTCCCCATACTTAGGAAGCAGACCAAATTGGTTCCCGATCTATTCTTGCGACTGTCATCTTAGCAACTACCACTTTGGTTAATGCCCGCATGCTGACTTTCACGTCAGGTGGGTGAACTACCGCTTGGATGCCATGGCCTGTACTCCTGTGTTCATAAAGTCTGGATCATAATCCCTTCCATCTGATGGTGTATGTGTGTGGTACGTTTGGCACAGCAGGTTCTTGGGCTTGCTGCTCCTTCAATGTAGTATATGTTTGTTATTTTTGTTTGTCTCTATGTTAGGGACTGGCTTCAAAGAGAGGGGGAAAGATAAACGAAAGGCGACCGTGTATTGTTCTCCAGCATAGGACTGTGGGAAGGGTTCCTATGGGACTGGCTTTACTTGAGGTGGGCTGTATGTCCTGCTGATCTCCATATGGCACAGCACTGAGCAGATCACTTTCCGCCTGAGTTATGACCGGCCTGCGTAAGAGCGGTTATCTAATGCAAAAAGCCAGTCATTAAGCTATAGTTCCTGGTGCAGGTGCCGGTAAAGGGAATCAGCACGGTTGTCAGCAATGGAAGCTAGACATGCGGTTGAGGGGCATTAATGATAAGTGCTTTCGACAAGAGCTAAATCAGCCTGTTTGGTTGCTTTGACCTAACTTGCTGCATTTGAGCATCACCACATAAGATGTTAGTAGTTCATGTGCAATTGCAGCGGTGTTTTTAGCAGCCCTTGGCGGTTGCCACACCTTAAATGTTTGTTATGTTATGTTTGTTTTGTTTTGTTTGTTTGTTTGTTGTTGCTGTTGCAGCAGCAAGGAATGCAGTTGCTGCCCAGGCATGGGAAGGGTTGGTGCTGCCGACAGTAGTAGCATGCTCAGGGCAAGCTTAGACTTCCATGAATCGTGAATATTTTTGTAACCGCAAGGTTGTGGCATGGGCACGCAAGCCCTTGGTGCAGAGCGAGATGTAGGCTAAGGAGCCAAGAGTAGGAGAAAAACAAGGAAGGCAGCAGCTGGTGCAGGGTGCAGATAGGAAACCATCGAGCGGCGGACTGCGGACAGTGCTGTGCCGCAAAACAGCACGCTTTATGACTGGGCAACAACCCCAGCATCCTGCCACGTCCTGGCATGACCTGATTGGAAAAATGTAATAGCAAACGCACGGTACATCGTGCACAAGAGCACAGCACCCATAACAAAAGCACAGACACAAGACAAGATGTGACAAAAATGAACAAGCTTTCTAGTCAATCCCCTTAACCGCTCGGGCATCACTGCCATGATGGCCACTCAGTGGCCAGATTCAAGGCACTCACTCCGATAGACGCAGTGAGCAGGATTTGAACCTGCGCAGGCAAAGCCTAATTGATCACTGGGCTTGTTCCAGATGCACACCAGCCCTTATCAATAATATATGTAATATCATATTTCAGGTTTTAGAGGCTTTTGCTTCAGGGTTTAGGACGCCAAGGTTTACGCCAAGGTCTACGGCGCACCCCCCCACCGCCAGTCCGCCACCTGTTCGCTTGAGCGGGCAAGCACATACCGTGAACCGCGACGTGCCACTGTCGTTTTAGTGCGTGGCTTTGCTCCATCCAGGCAGCTACACGTGCCGGTACCTGCCGGCGGGCACGGAGACCTACTTGGAAACTCTATGAAGGTGCCTCGTTCATGCGCTCTGCACCGAGACGCCAACAATATGTAGCATGAACGTACACGTATGTTTAGTAACCAACTCGTCAAGCTTAGGCTTCTCCCAAAAAGGTGATGGATCAACATAGGTAGTTGACTAGCTGGTGGCCACAGGTTGGACGACCTACCCAACGAGTTCAGAGACAACAACTACATTCCCTGACTCATTCAGAACCCTGGCCAACCCGCCTCTTCCCCAGCTTCACAGGAACGTCCACTTCCTTGTCACCCCTAACCACCTTCAGTTTGACTGTGTCTCCCACCCTTTTTGTGTCTAGTGCTCCCAGCAGGTCCTCCGTCCGCTTGACCGTCGTGCCATCAAAGCCCACAATGATATCTCCCAAAACAATGGCCCCAGTATCATCGCGGTAACAAGGACGCAGGCCTGCTTCTTCAGCTGGGGAGCCAGGAGGTACCTGGGTTGCACAGGAGGTAGAAGCCACACACAAAGCAAGCAAGGAAGGAATAGCTTACAGCACAGCTTGGCACCCATGTAGTGCGGTTGACATGATCGCAATCGGTCTCTGAAGAGCATGTACCAATCAAAACGCTGAGAGGACAGGGGGACCATCCAGGAGTAGCTCAATACTCGAGAGGGAGAGCACCGCACAATGTGTTGTAAGAGCAACACACAGCCATCTATAACTCACACCTTTGGTTAGAGCTTATGGCCAGGATTCACGTTCACTAATCACCGCAGTCTTCATTTCTTCCTGCTACTACTTCTACTGATACCAGGACCATCCATAGAAGACACCATGCATCCTGGTTCGTGCCTCTCCTACTATTTCTCTGCCCACCTTCCCTTATCCCAACGTCTCCCCTTCAATCAAAAACATAGGGAAGCTAGTAGATCAGCTACTCTTCCACCCGTCCTCATCCCCCTAATCTCACCTCAAGAATGAGCACACCCTGCTGTCCAATGCTTGCCAGGGTCTGCGGAGGTGCCAGGACTATCCCTAGCGCAGGTCGCACAACTTGCCCATACTGCAATATCTGCTCCACTAGCCCCTTCACGGTATCTATAGGGATCGCAAAGCCAACCCCAGAGCTTGAACCTTTACCTGCAGTCAGCAGCACACCCAGATGATGTCATGCAGGAGTGTCCCTTTCTACAGGCTGCAGGTTGGGAACACTGCTAGGGAGTTAAGCTGTCATGAGTGCTTCTGTGCCAAGCACGGTGGCGATGTACTGAGCATAAGTAGCTCAGACTTCCCTACTAAGTATGTTGGCAGTGTTGTCTGAGATCAGCGGACAGCTTTGCAGCTGGGCAGCCCCACGACATGACTCCTGCCTGACATTCACTGCACCAAGATGTCATGGTTCTAAGCTCTGGCTCAAATCTTTAAAGGAACGGCCGGCATATCTTGCCTTTGACAGCCAAAGCTTGCCTGCCTCCTGCGAGGTGACTTTCCAGCCCGACTTGCCCAGCTTAAACGAGCCGAAGCTATTTGTTAGGCTGCCTTGGGGGAAAGTATACAACCATGATCCCAGCCTGTCTGGATCGGTATGACCGGTGGCAGTATAGCTGGCAGTTGACCATGAATGATACAAGGCGGCTAGGCTTGCATGCTTGTCATTCATTACAGTGAACTGCGTTCTATGTCTCAGTCACTCCCTTCTCTGCGTAGTTCTCTCTCTCTCTCTCTCTCTCTCTCTCTCTCAGTCACTCCAGTACCGCAATTGCCCCAGCTCCCTTGAACAGCCAAACTGACGGTGCCACCAAATTGAACTGCTTGTAAGCATACAGCACCATAAGATCAGTCATCCGGGAGTACGACCAACTAATGGGCTCACCACTTGGATCTGCGATAGCCGTGTTGATGCCAATCAGCCGCCCTTGACTGTCCAGCAAAACTCCACCACTATTGCCAGGGTTGATGGCAGCATCTGTTTGGATCACATCCTGTTGACACCATGCCAAACAGCACCGGGCTATGCTGTTTTAGGTGAGCATAAAGTGGCAGATATTCAAGGGCATGCAGTGTGCACGCCTCCCATCTTACACAACCAGGTCTAAGATGGCAGACATGCACACTGCTTTGAAGTTAGCAAGGCGTTTAACCAGCCCATCCTGGACTTGTCAGCCTGCTGAACATGCAATATGTGCCAGCTAACACAGTTGCACACTGCGGTACTGTCCACAGCATGCGACCTGCATCATCATTTTTGGATAAGGGGTATACAAGCAGGGCAGGAAGCAATCATGTGCTGCTGCCAACATATCTGCCCAGTCTGAGCAAAAGAAGCCCAGTTTCAGTCTGAAGTCAGCAGCGAGGGCAAATGGTATCCTTTGCACCAAATTGCCACGCTGCTTTGGCTTTATCAAAGGGCTCCTGATGTGATGAGATGTCTCCAACAGTTATAGCCCACTGCGTTCACTTCACGCCCTTTGCTTTGACCCTCCCCATGGCAATAATACCAATTGGAGCCCTAATGGCATGCCTTGCCGCGTTTATCAGAGCCACTACATGCATCACTGACCAGCTCAAATCCAGCATGATAGCCTAGAACCACATTAATTCACTAGCCTTTCACCCACCTTAATTGGGAATAATCCTGTGCTTAGCTCACGGCCAAGTCCACTAATGATCCCCTGCATTCAAAGCAGCAGGCAAGCTGTCAATGTCTGTATTACGTAGCAAGCCCCCTACCATAGCCATGCAGCTTATCCTACCAGAAGCAACCCTAGCCTCCATCTATTTCAGCAGGAGAAATGTTCCAATAGCAGTAAATACAGTATTAAAATCATGCTGGCAGGCTGCAGATTGCCCGCCGGACAGCGTCTTAGCAATAATACATGAGCAAGAGACATCCAAACGGCCCACAGTGCAGTCTGCAGAGTCTTCAGGGTCCCAGCACTTTAGCCTGCAAGCGCAACCCTCCCCACTCCACCGTCCCTATCTATCCTTTCCACCTTGTCATATCTTCTAGGGACCGCACCTGGCTGGGTAATGGACATAGAGATGTTTCAGAGCCAAGCGCACTGCCTATGGCGTCCACTGCTACTCTATCGACGAGTAGGTGGCTTAGCTGCTGAACACAACTTACCTATTGCTCCCCAACCCCCACCCGCCAACCCCCACCGTGCGTTGGAGTTGCCGCCAAGTCATATTGTCAAGCCAAAGAGAACAACCCCTCATAGCCTCTTCCCACATAGGGGTCATCTGTTAGAGCTGTCCATGTCTTTCTATTTACCTCTTCCAGCCACCCCGCCCCACTTAACCCAATCCTGCCCCGCACCGTACCTGTGTCAACGTATGGTCCAACCCGAACGGATTACCTATGGCATATACCCTCTGCCCAACCAGCAGGGATGACGAGGATCCCAGGTCCACAGGCTGCAGCTGCTGCATCTTGGCAGGTGGCATGCCCACAAGCTGCAGCACTGCTACATCCTTGTCAGGGTCCACGCCAACAACCTTTGCTGTGTATGTGCTTTTGTCCAGCAGTGCCACCTTCACCTCTGATGCACCCTGGACAGCACAGCACAGCACAGCCAGGAGCTTGTGATGATGGCTTGGATTTGGCATAGCGGGTCTTGCGGTTTAAATGATTCATTGTGTTATTGCTTGCTTGATTGATTGACAGCGCAGCAGAGGGGAACGCTCAGTCATGAGCATGCAGAAGCTAAGCAGCAGCAAAACTCTTCCTTGGAGAAGCAGCATCTTGTCAGTCAAGACATGTCAGCGCCACGAGGTAGCCTGGTGCAGGGGCACACGCAGGGAATCCAAGATGTGATTGCAGTTGAAAGCACACAATCTAGGCGAAGATGTTTCGCATTCACGGCAAAGTTTTTAGATGAGCAGTGCAGCTACAGACTGTGTCCTTAGGCTTTCATGCATACCAGATCAAAGAAGGCCACATATCCTGGCTAGAGTTCATACACTGCATGTGGCCATCTGTCTGGTTGCTGTATTACTGAAATCAGTCAGGCACCCCATACCATATCGGAAGCAAAACAAACATGCGTGATGTTACTAGCCTTCATACTTTCCAGCAAATAGTAAGCAGGACGGAACAGCATGCTCCGATCTGGTGGTGACTCACTCACTCATGATGGAGGACAGCAGCCCAAACACGTCGTTTTAACGTACATTAGAGATGCACAACGCATGCTATTCAAGCAGATGCAAGCACAATTGTAGGAATTAGACATGGCAATTAAGATCTGGTCACTTATCCATACTCGTAAGTCACTGGTCATGCAGCACACTAACTACCAGATCGGGTTTATAAACTATATACGGGTCTGTCCAGAGAGCTCACCTTGATAACATGAAAGTTGGTGACCACATGGCCCTCCTTGTCCCAGATGAAGCCACTGCCACTGCCAGTAGGCACCTTCAGCACATCCATGCTGTTATAGACCCGCCTGGCCTGGACATTTGTGATGTTCACCACACTAGGTGTGTTGTTCTGAAACACCTCGATGGTTGCAAGCTCCTCTGGAAGGAGGCCTAAGCGCTGAGCCTGCTGCAGCGGTTCCCTCTGCACCAAGACAAACACAAACCCGTAAGCACAAACACAGCAATGTCAGTGCCTTGCAATAGATGTAAGTGAAGGAGTTGGTGCAAAATGGACGTGCCAGCAAAAAACTACCTTTGAGTGGACGTGCCAGCAAAAAACTACCTTTGCTATACCGGTATTTCTGGAGTCAACCAGGCTGGTATGGAATGCTGTAGCTTTCCCCAGCAGAAAGTGGTACTCACAAAATTCAGCCCCAACTTACATGCTTGATTAGATGGCACACTGTATCAAGCCAGCATCTGGACAACGTAGACCATAGGGAGTGGATCGCCATTATGTAGCATGTCCACAAGCATAACACTGTATCCATCAGACGTTACTGAGTGCTCCTGGCAGACTATGAGGACCGAAATGTGTGGCAGACTATGAGGACCAAAACTGGACATTTCAAACTCAAACTACCGATACACCGAAATCAACAGGATCCACATTTTGTATCCAAGTCCAGTCACTGGCTAGCAACTACAGTCTTCTTGCGACGTTTGCCACATACTGTTTCAGACCACGCCATGGAGGCTTTACCAAGGCCGATGTGCACGATTATCCAGCACACAAAGGCTCCTGCGGAGCAACATGCAAAATATGAAGAGCTACCTCTTGGCACGTACTGCCTTTGTGGAGGTGGGAAGAACTCCCAGGCACGCGCCTCCTGCTTGTTTTCTGCTTCCTGCCTGCAGACCACCGATGCGTACTGAAAACGGTGCTGGTGCGAGAGTTACGGGACCTACCTTGGCAGACTCGGTCGCCTCTTGAAGTGTGGCCACATGAGGCATTTCAGCGGTGACTGTGTGAGATGCTAGGCCGGTCCCAAGGCCGCCAATGAAGATAGCAGCAGCAGCTGCCGCAGCCCCCAGCCTTGACATGAGCTTCTGCAGAAGATGGCAGGGCAGCCACACTTACCGCCTATCCGTCGAACACGTGCCTATTGGTATGCTGTATCAATATTTGCATGCTATACCAGAATGTGTTGTTTGCACCAGTGAGTTGTGCTCCAGTGTATTAATTGTGCAAAAGTTAAGTAGCTGCAGTGATTTGCATGTACATGCAGGCCATGCAAGCGGTGTTATCCTGGCCACAGCAGAGCGCATGTATAAAGCTGTGTCAGGGACTTGCACCAGCAGATAGATATGTAAATTCTTTAAGGTCTGGCAGCTGTGACCGATGCGGGTTCTGGAACTACCCCATGATATGCAGATGTACCTGAGTCCCTTCATCCTCTGGTGAAGCGTCGCCAGCAGCTCGCACCACGGTTTGCAGGCCAGCACCATGGATCCTTGGACTATTAGAAGAGCTTACAAAGGGCCTCGACCAGGTCACATGTTTGGCCGGTGCATGCATGCACCCCAGATCTCGCCCAAGCGCGCACGACCGACCGTGCAGACCAACAAATGTGGTGCGTGCCAACATGCCTGCAGCACAATGACCTTGACCCTCTTGCCACGGAGTGAAATAGATGTAACCGACATTTGTTTCCACTAATTAAGGAAGACGCTAATGCCGAAGCTGTCGGGGGACCCGTCGTTACGTGATGCCCTTACCGCTGTTTGTCAGTGTTTTCTGAGCTAAGGTCCAAGCTAAGCGCATAACACCAGTACTCCAAGACTGCACCGGCCAGTTCACAATCAGCCAGTCCCAGCACACGCTCGGAGCTCTTCAAGAGGTCTACACGCTTGTGCAAGGATGAGGCCGCGCGCGCGTGACAGCAGATATTTAAATAATGCCATGAGATCGATACCTCCCATTGGGATACAAAACGCGATTCCTTAGGAGCAGGTGGCTCCCTGGTATCTGCGATGCCTTGTGGTAGAGAGTGGATGTACTTCAGTCACTCGAGGCACGTCAGCTCTGCCGGAGTGCCACCAAGGCTTGGTGGAGTGACTTTGTTGACTCACCTCAATGCTCAGCCCGACCATGGGGCACAAGCCGAGAGAATACTAGTACGCCGCCTGCGTACGTGCTTCATTGCTCAGCGTAGGTCTGTCAAAGTCAGGCCGGTCCCGCCCATGTTCGATAACGGCCAGCAAATACGCATGATTCCATGGCCTCAGTCCCTTGCAGTTGCCGTCCTAGCTCGTCTGGGTAAGAAGCATGTAGTTCTGCCATGCTATTGTGTACCACATGAGCACAGTCAGGGGACATCAATGTCCAAACCATAGACCGCCTAGATGCCAGCATCATGCCATCAGCCATCCGCTTTGGACAACAGCAGCAGCTCTTCTCGAGAGGAAGGAGCATCCTCACATGCCGCTCCACCAGGAGCTCAAGGAGCCAGCAAAGGAAGCCCGGGGCTGACCCTGCTCCAAGACAATTTCTTGCAGCTGCTGCAAGAGTATGATGCCTGGCAGAAGCAATGTGGGCCAGCCCTTAAGCCCAGGCTCACACCCAGGTCGGATTATGCTAGCTCTGGCATCAGCTCTCAGGGTTCCATTGATCCTCCCAGCAGAGACAAAGGCAGCCTCTGCAGCACTCCTGTGCTTTCCAGACAAGCCTCAGGCTCAAGTTCTGCAGGCCCTGCTCTCATTCCAGCACAGCACGAGCAGCGGCAACATGACAAGGAATCAGCAGCGGGGCCACACATGCCCCTTGTTGGCATACAGGCAGAAGTTGCCAGAAGCATGCTACCCCCCAAAGCACCCAAGCCAGCAGCAGCAACAGCAGCACCCGCAACTATTCCTAATGCAGCGGCTGAGATTCCAAAAAGCAGCACAAAAGCTCCTAAGCAAAAGGTGACCCCTGCGAAAGATGATCAGCCACGCCGAAGATCACTACCAGAATCATCACCAGCGTCAGCACCATCACAGCGGGCATGTTCTGGACATGCCCTCCTCAGTGGGAGCAGCAGCAGCAGGATAATGAAAAGGGATTTACACGGGCAAAGAGGGCAGCAGACCAACAGTGCTAGTGCTGCTCAGGCAAAGGCGACAGCAACCCATCATGCAGGCAGAAGGGTGCAGCCAAAGTCAGCCCAGCCCCTGGGAACACAGCATGATGCAGCTGCAGATGTGAAAACAGGCAAACTCAGTGGGCACACACCACCAGCAGAGCTGAAGACAGCATGGACTGCACAGGGGTCTGGTGCATCCAGCAATAATCAAGCTAAGCCTTGCTCTGCTGCTGGCTCTCATGCGATGCCTGCGGGCGGTATTGGACCCCCTGCTGCTGCTGCTGGCGCAAGCAGTGATGGTAACTCTCCCCACAATATACCGTTAGCACAGTCGGCAGCAGCAGGAGGGTTTGGTTCTGCTGTTGTTGCTAGCCCTTGTGCCATGGCAGCTGCTATTCCCAGTCGCATACCTACCAGGCTAAGCATGGAGCTACGGGGCAGTGGCAGCCCCTCAAGAGTGCCGTTGTCCACTGCTGGAGGGGCCATAGCAGAGGTGCAGATGCTGTTGGCACGCTCCTCCACAGAGATCCCCAGCAGCCCTAGCAGAGTCTTTGGGGGCTGTGGTTCTCGTACAGCCAGCCCTTTAAAGGGTCAGCTGTTGCCATCCATGATGGAGGAACCGCAGACTCAGCCCATTCAGAAACTTGTGCAGGAGGTGAGAGGTTCTATCAGCAAGCTGGAGCGGCCTAACAAGCTGGTTAGTCAATTGGAGCAGCAGCAGCCGCATGCCACAACAACAGGTCATATGGTGCAGCTTCCGCCGCAGCAGCAGCAACAGCAGCAGCAGCAGCAGCATCTGACTAAGCAACAGAAGAAGCAAGTTGCTTGTATCAGTCAGCAGCAGCAGAAGAGGAGCCACCTTGTTAAGCACCTTGCAGATGCTGCATTGCTCCTTCAGGCACAGGGCGGAGAGCATGGGGAAGTGTGCCAAGGTCAGACCCAGCAGCAGCAGGTGCCTGCCAACCCGGCAGCACAGCAACAAGGGAAGCAGCAAGTGCTAGCAAAGCAGGAGCAGCTGAAGCAGCAGGAGTCAGCAAATCAGCAGCAGCAGAAGCACGAGCAGCAACAGAAGCCGCAGCAGGGCCAGCGAAGCAGGTCACCAAAAGTGGCTCAGCAGCAAGGTCATCCAAGCACACAACCGGCCTTGCAAGGTAAGGCAGAGGGCAAGGCAGCTGGCTCTCCTAGGAGGCGCCAGCGTGCATCTCTCCCTCCCACCTCCTTGGGTGCCTTTGATAAGGCCACACACCCAGCAGCTCCCGCAGTCGATTCCCAGCCTGGTGCTCCTGCAGCACTTCCCAAAGACAGGCCCCGTCGCAGCAGCCTCAGCCCTATCTTTCAGCCCAGCACAGCAGCAAGTTTGCTATCAGACCAAGAAGGCACGGTTAGGGTGGAAAAAAACAACAGCAGCAATGCTTTGGAGTCAGGTAACGCGTCAGAGGACATACCAGCAGCAGATCAGACCAGCAGCAGGGCCATGGGGAAGCCCCGGAAGCGATTGAGTCTACCCGAGGGGCTGGTTGGGGATGGGGATGGCGGGGATAAGGCGGGCAAGGTGGGGAAGAAGAGTGCTAGCAGTAGCCGCAGCAGCAGCAGGAGGCAGAGTCCTCGCAGGTGTAAGGCGGCAGACGTTGCAGGTGGTGGAATTGTGAAGGTGGTAGAGGTTCCAGATAACTTAGACCAGGGGGGTGGAGGGGGACATGATGGGCATGGGTGGGTAGATGGGGCTGGATGGGTCGATGCAGCAGCAGCAGCAACCAGTGGAGCTTTTGCATCAGCAGGTTCAGGGGCAGAAGCAGCAGCAGTGCAGGCAGTGGCAGTGGAGGGGCAGGGAAGTGGGTCTGCTTGTCCCTCACTCAGCCAGGAACGGAGCTGGTCTACTCATGCTTCTGAGGCATTCCGGCACATCAAGAGCATGCAGCTGCTGAGACGCAGGCCACTGGCTGTAGTTCCGGAAGCTAGTATGGGATCTCTTGCTAGTGCTGCTGCTGCGGCAGAACCCTTAAGCAGGTCAGGGGTGCCAGCGATACTGCCGGGGGGTGCTTCAGCAGGGAGAGCAGCCTGCCCCGATGTACTAGTTGGTTCTGCTGCAGCAGCTGCTGCCCTCCGTGCGACTTTCAGTGGTAGTGAAAGTGAGCTGCCTTCCTTGTGCCCCCCAGCAAGAAAGCGCCACAGCAGAACCAACTCATATGATGGGCAGCTTACGGCAGTGTCTGAGGGCAGCTGTTGTGCTAACGTGGGTGACCTCCATAGGGGGCAAAACGGGGGCACATCCAGCAACAGCAGCAGCAGGAGGGCCTCCGGGGCGGATGATGCCCCAAGCTGCATGGGTGGAACTGTAGCTTTGCCACCTCTACCAGGCGGCGGCTGTAGCAGCAGGCGCACAAGCAGCTGCTGTGTCCCAACAGACGGGCTTCCGCCATTGCCGGGAGGTAGCAGGAGGACCAGCAGCAGCCAGTTGGGTATTGAGCTGGGAGCAGGGGCAGCAGGAGGTGGAGGCGCTTTGAGCAGAGCAGCAAGCAAGGGGTTGGCTGGTACCTACCAGCCAGGGGTAGTGCCGGATGCGCCTGAGGGAGCTAAAACAGGTGGGAATAAGATTTCAGAGATTGTAACAGGGGGTCGAAAGCAGCGTGCACGCGTCCCAGCAGCAGGCAAGTTTGCAAGAGCTGTATCAGAGGTGGAACCAATAGCAGCTGAACATACTGTAGGAGGGCAGCATCTGCTGCAGTCGGACAGCGAGCAGCAGCAAGTGCACCAGCAGGATGGGCAGCTCAGTCGGAAGGACAGCAATGTCAGCCTAAGCAGTGAGGGGACCTTTGCCGACTTAGCTGTTGAGTTTTCCACAGACGCCTTAACCCTCCCGTGCCCTCCCAAGCGCTCATTAGCAGAGAAGCTTGCACGGCTCAAGCATCAATCAAGTGAGCCTGTGTCAGAGGGTTTAGCTTTTTGGAACGATGGTGAACGTGCTGAACCAGCAGGAGTTGGGGCGCTGCCAGCCGTGCCAGCACTACCAGCAGCAGCAGCAGGGGCTCACTCGGCCAACAGCAGCAGCAGCAACCAGCACCTGTTACAGAGGGCTTGGTCTCAGGGTCCAGGAAGGGGTGCTTTGACAGAGGATCCTCCTAACAGTGCCAACTGGCAGCAGGCTTTAGATGCTTCTGGTCTAGGTAGCAAGGTGCAGCACGCCCAGAACAGAGCCCGTGCAAGGTGGAGTATGCCTGACGTGCCAGAAGGATCAGTGACACTAATAGACGCCGCCAATCAGCAGGAGCAGCAGCAGCAGCAAGGGTACACCTCTATTGAGCAGCAACTGCATCAGCAGGTTCAGTTACCAGCAGTTGTGTCTGCTGGCAGGCAGCGTATCTCACAACTGGAGCAGCCAATGTTACCTGCAGGCTGTTGGGCAGGAGGTTTACGAGCTGGGGTAGGGCAGCTGGAACAGCAGCAAGCACAGATAGTGCCCATGGCTGGGGGCTACAGGGGTGCGGCAGGGCAAAGGGCTGGGCTGGAGCCCTGGCAGCAGCAGCAGCAGCAGCAGCAGCAGAAAGAACCTGGGGAACCAGGCATGGGGCGCCGTGTCTCTTGTAATGATGGCCAGCCAGCACACAGGCAAGCAGCCCCATGGGTGGAGTACGAAGGTGGGATGCAGGTGCAGCAGCATTGGCTGCCTGTGCAGAGCACAGGGCACATGCAACCGGAGCTGTCTGAGCCTTACCCTTACGCATGGCTGCAGCAGCAACAGCAGGATTGTATATGGCAGCAGCAGCAGCATCTGCCATTACAGCAGGAGGTGTTCCAACCGCAGCTACAGCAGCATAGCTATCAGCATGGGGCTTCTGGGCAGTATGATTACCAGCAACAGCAGCAGCAGCTCAACAATGGTTATTTGCCTGTGGTGTGGAATGCATCGGAGCAGCCAAAAGAGAAGGAAAGGTTTGGCATGGCATGTCAGTGGACACAAAGCGCTATCCAAGAGGTGAATATGCCCCTGTACCTACAGGAGCAGCAGCAGGACCAGGGGCAGCAGCAGCTGCAGCAAAACGCTCGGCCCCCCATGATGTTACCTGCACTTCCAAACACGCAGCCTCTTCCGTGCGGTCCAGGTAGGCTTCAGCTGTTGCAGCATGGTCTTATGGGTGTACGCTTTAGCTATGTCCATTTCCGTGTTGGAATCATAGTGTTTAAGCTTTCCTGGTACATGTGGATACCAAGGCAGTGTGCTATGCTTGAAGGCAGCAAGTCTTATTGCTAATTAGGGGTTATAAGGGCAAGCGGCAGGTGCCTTGCTTCTGGAGCTGTCAGCCTGATCCAACATCTACCCGCAAGCTTTACTGTCAGAATAATCTGTCTTAAGAAGACAGATGTTTTTCATCCAAGCGTGTCTGAAAGCACTGGCTGTGGATCTGCGTGATGTTGTGTTTCTATTGTGCAGCTCGCCACCCAGAATGATGAACGGCTGAAAACATCAACTGAACAAACAGAGCATACTTTCTGATGCTTGCTCAATTGTTTGCGTGGCTGCAGGGTGCAGTGCTGAATCACAGCAGCAGCAGCAGCAGCAGCAGCACCAGCAGCAGCAGGTAACTCCACAGCGACAACCCCGGGCCTCTGCTTCAACTCCACCATGGGCGATTGATGAAAGCACAATAGCCACACATTCCACTGGTAAGTTTGCTCAGCTAGATCAAGCGTACTTTGTGGGTTGCTTTGCAGTCAAATGTTGGTTGAAGCTCCACATATGATTCTCTCCAGTTGAAGTTGATTGGCAGGGATAGCTCTCCAGGTTTGCAGTTTATGGGCAGCCACAGTTCAGTGTACTCATGGTTCAGGGGTTGGGGCGAGTTTCAGGCCGAGCTGCTGGAGTGTGCATGGGATCTTGAGCAGGAATTGCTTGAGGCAACTTGATGTTGGTGCCTCTTGTACCAACCTAGCTACCAAAAAGTCATCACCTTGTACTGCATGCACCTAACTTTCACCTAAAGCCTTCAAGTAACTAATAGCTCTGCCAGCTTAGATGCAAATGCATCTTGGACGCACCAAAATTACACCTCTCTGCTGCACATTTATATACAGCATACTTACCCAACAGTTCCTCACATTTGCACACGCATCAGGCAACACATGTCCCATATTTGGTAAAATGCTCTCCTGCCACTGCCGCCCTCCTTGCCAGGTGGCTCCGCATCTGCTATTTCACAACATCGACAGAAGGAGCAGGAGAAGGCATTTGCTGGCCTGTCACTGGAAGCTGTCCTCCGCAGCTGCAAGAAGGCAAAGCCACCACCTTTCTTGTCAAGGCGGCAGTCTACCCTTGACCCGATTGAAGCTGCCACAGCGGCATCCTGAGAGGGTCGGATGGGTGGGAGAAGCGCCAGTAAGTGGACCAACTGCACATACAAGTAACTGTGTTTTCTGGAGGTAGTGGCAATGATGTATATGGCTTATGGCTCTGAAGGGCAGCTAGAAGCTCTAAGTAAGCAGAGGTTTTCTAACACATGTTGGAATCAGCGGCAGGATCGGCATGTGCAGGTGAAGGGAATGCTGCTGATGAGAGCTGCAGTTGGTATGGTATGCCATGACTTGAAGTGCCATCCCAAGATGGGTTGTGTGGCAGATTGAATCCCCCAGCCCTGTTATTCCCAGCTGCTGGGAGTATGGTTGTGCTAGTGGGCATATGCATGGCATCCAAACATGCTTGCATGGCATCCAAATACGCCTGTCTGGTACTGCAAATGCATGTGTATTGCAGTGGGTCATTTGCAAGGGCATTTGCACGGATAATGGCACGGCTGTTTCGAACTGGGGGACATGTTGTCTCCAATGAAGTGCATAGAAGCAGTTACTGCACGTCCGGCTTTCTGGGATCCATGCAAGTGGTTGGTGCTGCTCCCAGTCTACACTATCTTGCGAACATGGCATGTTTCTGTTGTTCATCACTTGCTGTCCTGGTGAATGAGCAGTCTGCTAAGCAGAAGATGGTTTGGCTAATTTATAAGCTTGATGGCTCTTGCAAAGAGGCACTTGGGCTTTTAGCCTGGTATGCAACTTGAAGCATCAGTGGAAAGCCAGGGCAGTAAACTTTAATAGCTCTGACTTCAGACTGGAGTGCTGTAGATTAGCCGGCGGGCACGACAGTCCACGAGAAGAATGTGGATCGCAGTCATTCACAAGTAGTCTGCATCACCAACTGATGTGGTCCCCTTCGAACGTTGACCCAGCCAGCCTACTCCGCTATCCGTGGTAGTGCTGAGAAATGTGGCTTCCCAAATTGACCAACAAGTCTGACCATGGCATGTAGCAGCCAGAACAAACAAACAAACAATAATTGGGTGCGCACAATGGCAGGAGCAGCAGAAAGAGGGAGATGTTTCCCCTGTCGCCAGTCAGAGAGCAAAATCTTCCACTATAACAGCAGTGTGGCTGTGCCTTTAGGCTCTTCACGTTCAGGGCGTGCTCCGGATGCTGTGGTTAATGGGACTTTGTAAGAAGAATTAGGCATTGAGCGGGCCGGCAGCTGACTCAAGGCAGTCCTTTCCATCCTTAGAGTGACAGAGTCAAGAGCCGTACTGAAAGGAGCAGGAGGACGAGCGAGACAGTTCTTTTTCTAGTGGGCGGTGACAGATCTCATGGTTGCAAGAGCATCAGCAGGGAAGTCTGGGGGAGGGCGCCTTTCACGTCATTCTTGTTGCTGTTGCTAAACGTGGAGCATGTGTGACAGCCAAGGCGGCATACCGGTAGCCTTTTGAGCACTATCAGCATCAGCTGTGGCAGCAGCAGGAGAAGCTGGAGCTGCTTCTTAGAGGTACTACTGCGTGCACCACTACCTTCTACAGGCTCGCCAAGTCCACTTTGTTTACATATGTAATCCGAAAGGCGGGTAACGATCCTTCCGCTAACCTTGGCTTGTTGGGTTTTGGCAGGCAGCATCTGTCCTGAGGCAGGGAGGCTAGAGCAGCAGAGCTGTATCTGCTTCACTTCTAGCCACTCAATATAACTTCCTTTTACTGAAGCAGGATGGGTCCGATGGCAGCAGACTTGCTCTGCAGCCAGCTGTCTATGTACAGCCAACTGGGCAGGCAGGTGGTGAGGGCCGTGCGGCTGGTGTGAGGGCCACACAGGTAGAACAAACAAAAACAGTCATAAATTACTTATTGGTTTGAAAAAATCTCACCTGCCGGATTCGAACCAGCGACCTAGAGATGCCTGCTTCTCCCTGATTCCAGGGCTTAGCTGTGATACTGAACTACAGTCTCCCGCTCTACCAACTGAGCTAAGGTGAGGCGCTTCTGGCAGTTGGGCAACAATTGTTTATATATATAAAAACACAGGTTTTATTAGAGCTTTTGCGGGGGGGCTTTTCTCAGGATTGCAGGTCTGTACTAGCTGTCTGCATTGTTCAAGGGTGCCCACTACTTAGGATCATATGCAGGCAGGATTAGTATAGACTCGATGCCACACTCCAAATTCATTGCGTGGCTCCCACTGACCCGCTGTCGGGCAGGCCATCAATAGGACCTCCGCCACCAGGTTGTGCCCGCGTTCGTTTCTAGTGCAATGGACCCCTACATTGCTGAAGAAGGACCCGCAATAAAGCGCAGAATGCTGAACAAAGTGACAGGAGCGGGTAGGGCACCGATGAGTATCAGATCTGTGAATCGCTCTCCTAGTTCCTTCGTTTACGAGCTCGTTTTTCTGAACAGCGGTAACAGGCTCACTCATCTCCACTGTTGGTTGCCTAGCTACTGGCAGGTGAGCCTGCTGCATGTCGCCTCTGAGCCCATGCGGCCACGCTGCAGAGTAACCCACTCCTTGCCTTACCCACTCGTTACCTCTGCTCTTCACCAGGCCAGTCTTGAAGCCCACTCTTTCCACCGCCTTCAATTCTGCAGCAGCTATGGGAACGTTCAGCGGTAAGCTCAGTTCAGCATATGGCAGCATTTAGAGTGCATCTTTACATCTGGAACCAGTGGTACCTTAGCTTGCTGGGCCTTGCAAAGAGTAACTGCACCTCTTAAACACCCGCCTATGAGAGGGCATATGAAGAGCTGCCATCGAAGACTAAGGGACCTCTCTATGATCAGCTGATTATTCTAATCATGCAGTTTGCAGCTGTATGCAACATGGTTCTGTGTGAAAAGCAGACACCGCAGACCTTCTGTTATCCGCAACCTACAATGCAACATGATCTGACCCCATGCAACAACTGGAGAACGCGTGCCTGTGGGTTTTAGTGTGATTTATCATTGTGTCTTGGCTGAGGGTGGTGTTGCGTCACCTCAGCTCTCTAATCTGCCAAGTCTATCGTATTCCTTTCATCGCGCTTTGTTAGAACGAGCAACTGCAAAGTACATCACCACTTAACAGGGTACCGTACATTTGAAGCGCCGAGTGTAGCAGTCAGTATCTTGGGACCCAAAGGATCATGCCCTCTTCACCTGCTTGCAGTATTCCAAGAAGCGGTTAGGTTCGTGCGTCAAGGAGATCATGATGCGTGGACCAGCTTCACTGCAGGGGGCTTGGCAGGAGCACTGCTGCTCAGCATCACAGGTAAATCAGATATCCAGGCTTTTAGCACTTTATTTGAACCTGGAAGCTGGCTATGTGTCTTTGTCCTGTGCTCAAGTGTTTGCTGTTGTCTCTTGAATGCCCATTTTTTGCTAGGATGCTGTGTGAGCACAGCATGCTCGTATTCATGTCAGTTAGGAATTAGAATTGAAACAAGTGTGGTGCATGTGAGATGCATGCTTTTAAGTCAGTGCTGACCCATACTGTAAGTCAAATGTGCCAATGGACTATTTTCACTTCTTGGTCACATTTGCTTGATTAGACCTCGTGTCTCGACATGATCACATGCACTGAGCAATCATAGATTTATGATTGCTTAGTGCATTATTGGTTAGGCCCCGGTGTTGTACAAACAGCTTTTACCACAAGCAGTGGCATTCTTTACCCTGATGAGAGGAGGGCCCTGTCGATATGATCTCTCCTCATTTTTTTGTATGTGCAGCTGGACGGCAGTACAAGTTACTAGGAGCTGTAGTGTGGGCACCCCTGTGCGGTACAAGTCACTGGTTGTACTACAAACTCAACTTGGGCCCTACCCTTGAAACCTGGCTCGTTGACCAAGGCCTCCTTGATAAAACTCCTTCTGACAACTACACCAGAACACCATTAACAGAAGGAGCAGCAGCAGAAGGGAAGGCTGAGCAGCAGCAGCCATTACAACAGCAGCAGCAGGGAGAGCAGCAGAGGGATGAAACGCAGCAGCAGCAGGGGGAGGCACCTCGTACAGTAGAGAGCTTGACGTGGCGAGAGAAGCGTGCCTTTGCTGAGGAGGTCCGCAGGAGGGAGATGGAGGAGCTCCATAAGTGGATGGAGGGAGGGGGGGTGCCAGCAGAAGCACCTTGGGAGGCAGCTAGGAGGGCAACACAGCAGCAGCAGCAGGAGCAGCAGGGGGGTGGGGAGGTGGGGGAAAGCAAAAGGCCTTCTAGATGGTGGAGATTTTGGTAGTAACCCAGAGTGGGTCGGAGTGCCCCTCAGGTGGCAAGGCAGTTTCTGATTGAGTCTGTAATGTTGTAAGGATGACATTTGGAGGCAGCTAGGAGGGCAAAGGAAGCAGCAGCAGTAAGGGGGTTGTTGAGTGGGAGAGGCACAGGCAAGCAAAGCCCAGGGGTTTCTTAGATGTTGGGATATTCAGGGGCTGCCATCATGAGCCTGTGAGGCAGCAGCAGCGGCAGGTGGCGCTGCAACCAGCAGCTGTGTATGCAGACAGAGTGGATGCCTACGAGTTAATCCTGCCGGTGGGTAAGAGCCTGGTAGCTCACCTCTGGTGCCTGTCATTGCCCACAATGACAAGCTTCACTGAGCAGCAGCAGCAGCAGCAACAACAACAAGCTACAGCCGCTGTCTCTGTCGGCATAGGTCAGCTGCAGTATACATGTTGAATACAAGCAGCAGGAGCAGCAGTAGGGTTGGGTGTTGTGGGGATGCGAGGATTGTTCTGGTTGCTATTGGGTGAGAAGCAGCGTCAGCAGGTTGCAGGGGTCTACCTTTAATGAAATCTGCATCAGACCTGCTGTGAGGAAGGTAGCAGGCAGGAGCAGCGCCAGCAGGAGGAGCAGTAGGGGCCTGAAAAGGTGGGGGAGAGGAGCACAGTATGTCTTTGAGTGGAGGGTGTTCCCTTTTTGACAGTGTGCCATGCAACAGCAGCAAGAAAGGAGGTTTATGCAGGAGCCAGACGTGAGCGCCATAAGGCAGCAGCACAAGGGCAGGAGGAGGGGCAGAGGGAGAGGAGAGGGGAAGAATGGATGTGGTTGCTTGAACACAGCGGGAGGTGGGGGGCAGTAGCAGCACCCGCTCTACAGGCCTGCGAGCAGTAGTGGTTGTTCCGGCAGATGCCATGAGTAGGTATACATGTACTGAGGGGCAAGCAGCTCACGATGCAGCGCGATGGCTCACTCAGGCATAGTTGAGCTACACCTTGGCTTATGTGCCGGAGCTAGTCAACTATGCAGCGGGCTGTTGAGTTGCAACCCCCAATCAGTGAAGAGGGCACCAGCTGATTTGAGTGTAGCCGGGTGGTGTTGTGTTGATGTTGTGGGAAGCAGGTGGAAGTGCCTGCTTCAGGGAGAAGAGCATACCAAGGTGAGAGAGGGTGCTGTGGTGATGGGGATATGGCATTGCTAGGGGCTTACTGTCTGGGCAGATCTGTGTTATCTTTAATTGGGCTTATTTATTAGAGTTAATCTACTTTGCGTCAAGTTGATTTGAAATTTTTTTAGATATATTTTTATATTTTTTTTGTTCTACTGTGTTTGAGGGCTGGACTGTGATGGGGTAGCCTCTGCTTTGCATGTATAAGTACAATGTTGTAGCATAGTGCAAGTTCAGAATATTATGTGGTAAGAGTCGCCACTACCCAGCCCTCCGGGCCGTGCAGCCCCCAAGCATGACTCCAAGCAGTTCAGGAGATTTACGTGATATAGGTAGCACCACAGGTTTGCGGCCGTGCAGACTCAGTGGTGTGGCTCGTGTTTATATGTTTGCGGGAGGTGCATCAGATGCAGAACGGATCTATACAGGAGGTCGCGCATTTTTCACAATGAGGTTACACCTGATGCCACATTGGGTAGGGGATGAAAGTTTGATAAGAGAGACCACTGCACTGCCCTCTGGGCCGTGCAGCACCCTAGCATGACTCCAACCGGGTTTTTTAGTGTGGTGTGTTAAGAGCGAGTAATAGAGAGCTAGAGGGTTGCAAATTCGAGCGAGGCGAATACAAGTAGACCTGAGAACTTTCTTACCCGGGTAATTCTGAAAGCACTTCCACTCGTATGCGGTATGCCTGGCCGTTATCTCCCCTTCCCTGCCTCCCCCTGACCTAAACGAATCCGAATGCATACTAAGCTGCATAGGCTGCTCAATAATTACAAGTAAAAGGACCTAGGTGACAAGCAGGCATACTCGCGAAGATACAGGGAAAACAAGCGAGTAATACAGGGCATACGAGGAGAATGGCACTTAGCAAGCGAACATGTCGAATCTTCCCTGTCATCTGCTGCTGCGGCTGCTACTGTTGAACCTCCTGAAAGTATGACCAGCACTGAAAGTTTGAGTGCAACTGATTGGTGCATGGGTTGTGGAGGCATAAGTGTTTTTCACACGCATAGAGCAAGGGTTTCCCAGTTGCAAAGCATGCGGTCTGTACTCCTCTTAGCTATGTTATTCCACTGGGTCTCGTGATGTCTGATTAGTCTCCGCTTTCGTCGTCTTAGCTCTCAGTATTGGTCTCTGTCAAACACTAACAAGCTGGTTGGAGTCATGTGGCGGGTGCTGCACGGCCCAAGCTGTCTATCTTATGTCTACTTATCTCAGCCTCGCTCGAATCCGCAGCCCTCTAGCTCTCTATCGCTCGCACTTACTCAAACCACCCCACTAAGAAACCGGCTGGAGTCATGCTTGGGTGCTGCACGGCCCAGAGGGCTGTGCAGTGGTCTCTCTTAACATATGCTTGATATATCTAACATGAAAGGGCTGTGCAGAGGGCTGTGCAGTGGTCTGGGCAGAGGGCTGTGCAGTGGTCTGGGCAAAGGGCTGTGCAGAGGGCTGTGCAGTGGTCTCTCTTAACATATAGAGCAAGGAGTTTTTCAGTGCTGTCTCCTTTCAGCTTCAGGCGAAAGGCTCTTCAAGTGGGGGCCGAAGTTAGCTGCGAATAACAACATGGCAACTATATTGCTGTTTGTGAGCGACTACGCTTGCAGTATTTGCAGTAACCTCCTCGCTTGTCCTGTGCAGATGTTGCGGGGATTTGTTCACCTTTGGGCTGACATAGTTCTCAACCATCCCTGGCCTTTTGTCAATGGTGAGCTATGCATAGCAATCCCTGGGATTGATATGCCTGCATTCATCTGTGGGCCTGACTTTGCTTGTGTCTGTACTTGTGTGCCATCCCTGTAGGTTAACTAGAAGGCGGGCAAGCACAGATCTGGATGGAAAGACTGCGCTGCTGTGGTGGCCATCTGTAAGGAACGCATGGTGTTGCACGTGATGCAGCTACGATTGACTTTCCTCGCCGCTCCCCCTCCCGCTGGGAGGGCCCGCTGGCCCTCCCAGCGATTCTCACTCTGGGAGGCCCGCTGTTAGTTTGGAAGGCACGTGCACGCCAGCAATACCTCATTGTCGAGGGTATCTTACTTGGGATTGCAAGCAGGTGTCCTGCCTTTGGATGTGGGGTGTATTAGAACAGGGCGTGTGACGAAGTATCTACTCACAGGGAGGCCGAGTGCTCTGTCATAGATACTTAGAAGTGCTGTTCTGGCTGACTGCCTGGTTTGGTGGGTTGGTTGGCAAGTGGAGTGGACTCATTGAAATCCTTTCCAGGCGTGGGCTGGAACGAGTGTGGTCCTGCGGAAGGCTTACGTATTGTTGCTTTTTGCCTTTTTATAAGCTGCAGACAGGCGGGTCTGATACGACACACGGCTGTCATACCAGGATTCGATGCTGTTGTCGGGGACATCATGTAAGCGCTTTAGCATATGCTTCTGCGAGGAGCAGCATCTGGGGGAGCATACAGCGCGAGCACAGCTCGTAGAGGGCAAGCATGGCAGCATACGAGAGACAGCATCGTCACCAGTCGTCAGTGATAACGGTCATGTGTATGGTGAGTCATCCTCCAGCACCCGGTTACCTCATGTCCTCCCGTTGTTTATTCTTTTCAACAGCCCAACATACACACGATCAAAGCGGTTATCTCTGTCCCGCTTAAGCTCATGTCCATAGGCCTTGCTGCAGCGTCCGGTGCAAGTGCGTCTGGAACCTTCGCATGGCAGTGAAAGGGGTTTGCTGTACTAAGCGATTTTTAGCTTCCAGAAGAAGACAATGGGGAACTGCTTATCGGATCCATCTGATGGGGTAGATGGACGCTCTCCGGAGTCCAGACAGGAGGTGGGTCGCCTGGCTTGATTGCCCCGATGCCGTACGAAGCAACCCCGACACATTCTCCCAGAAAAGCCTCATGCACCTGATTGTGTCTAGAAACTCAAGTCATGGTCCCGATAAGGACATAGTGTCTGTTCACGTCTGGTGATCTGCATGATCAAGGATAGGCAGACATGGGAACTGAGGTTGAACGCTTTGAAGGAGGAAGCCGCAATGCACCCTACGAGAGATATTACCACCAGCTCTGCCCTTTCTTATAAAGTGCTTATACGTGTGCCAACTCGCTCTATCATTCAGACTTCCAAGCATCTCAGCAGAAGCAGCACTGTAACTACTGTCTTTGTCTGACTAGAAAGCCACAGCCGCGCTAATAGACCAAGAACCTCCCAGACTACTCGCATTTCTATGCAGACATGAAAAGCTATATTATAGAGTGCAAACAAGTGCTAGTCATCTCTTATAGTTACCCATGCACCTAGCAGCGTTGCCGCAGATGTTATCAAGAGCCAACACCTTCCCCCTCCCCAGTTGCTCACATAGTTCAGGCACTGTGTCACTACCTGCTATAACATCTCATCTAAACCCCCACCAACCGCTGCCTCTGCCTCTCCCTTTCCTGCGCACAGCCCGCTATAAGAAAGGTGGACACCAACACCAAGCTTGAACGCTCCCTACTCGGCCGCATCAATCCAAATGACGTCACCGAGGACTATGAGCTAGGGAGAGTGCTTGGCAGGGGCCAGTTTGGCACTACACGCCTCTCTGTGCAGAAATCTACTGGCCAGCAGTGTGCCTGCAAGTCCATACTGAAGAAGCGGCTGATTGGTATTGAGGACATTGCCAATGTGAAGCAGGAGCTGGAGATCATGTTTCATCTTGAGGGTGAGTCGGGTGAGGTACAAGGGTTGAACTGCGGTAGGTATGAAAAAGGTCTAGCAACAGCAGCAGCAGGAGCAAGATTAGCAGCAACAGCAGCAGCAAGATCAACAGCAGCAGCAACAGCAAGATTAGCAGCAGCAGGAGCTGGAGATCATGTTTCAACTTTTTGGTGAGTTGAAGGTGAGTTGGCTACGGTACAACAGTTGAGCTGCTGTGGGGAGGGTTTAGGGATGAATGAGGCGTAGCAACAACAGCAGCAGCAACAGCAGCAGCCGCAGCAGGAGAGGCACAGCACAGCAAGAAGATGTTGGCGGTAAAACCTGCAGTTGTTTCTTGGAGTGGACTGCTCTTGTGAAGCAGGAGCTAGAGAAAATGTTCCAGTTCCAATTACTGTGGCATGTTCCAGCCACTACAGCTGCTGCAGGAGCAAGCAAGGGAAGCAGCTGCGATGGAGCTAAAGCAGCAGCAGCAGCGGAATGAAGACCACCACCAGGACTACTGCCAGGAATAGCAGGAGCAGCAGCTATCAGAGCTACCCTCTTCTCCCTCCCCCCACCTCCCCTAGCCCCTTGGTCCTCCCGGCCGCCCCTCCCCCTTCCTGCCCCCGCTGCAGCAGAGCCAGCAGCAGTCGAAGGAGCAGCCGCATCAGCACCAGGACCAGCACCACTACCACT